>CM076580.1:1396486359-1396894585 GCA_034641835.2 Pinus albicaulis
CTTAAAATTGTGAAACATGGTCCACTGACTCTTTAGGGTGGAAGGGTGGTGCAAGGAAGGTGATTAGATTCACCTGCAGGTTGTGTCCTAAGAACACTTCAGGGTTGCAGGATGTTGCTAGGGTAATTCATAGCATGCACAAGTCATTATGGAATCCTTTCAATTGGGGCTGATAAACTATAGGGCAATGAAGCATCCTTTCTAACAAAAACTGATAAATAGAGTGTTGGGGATCTATGTTTTAACCCTGTACAAAAATTAGCTGCAGAAAAATTCTTAAAATGCAGAAAATAAACAATGGCGAGAACATAAACATAAAACATATATACACAGATATTTTCTCCTGGATCCCAAAACTGGGACTACCAGATTTATTTTTCATTATATTCCTTTCAATGTTACAATACATTTATATACATGTCGAAGCATTCATAAACCCCAATCCATTAACCCTGGATTAGAACATAACCATAGTTCCCTTAACTGAATCTACAAAATACCATGGACAGAAAACCATCATGCCCAAAACCATGTGCAAAACCCATGCACAAAACCATAGGTATGGCCACCCACCTAATATAGGGTCCAATTTTTTTATTTTATTTTTCCGAGCGCGTTGCCCCGGACCCCGTGTAGGGGTGTTATCGCCCCCTTGTGACCCCCCTACTTATGCAACTAGATGTGGAAAGAATATAACACACACCCAACATGGGCACTTGTTAGGTTGTGGCCTGACTTACAGGGTATTGGGGCATCCTTCCAGTTGTAGCGAGGTATTACGGTTTAGTAGCATCCTATAGGTTGTAGCCTATAAATTAGGGTGTTTATGCCTCCCTCGCTTGTACCTAAAATATTGATGTAATTACTTTCTATTTTAAAGAGGAGGACAAGACAATTAACAAGAAGTGTTTTGTGGTTTTTAATCGAGGGGATCAAAAATATGTTCAAAAATTAAAATGATCAAGATATCCCAAAACCACTTTCAAATCGTCGTTCTAATTCAAACGAAACTTCAATTGCCTCAATCTGACATTGTATGAGGAATTTATTATGTTCTGAATTTTTTAGCAAACAACTAAAATTCAACTTGCAGGGTTGACTGGCCAGTGTATGGATGCCACCTAACACTCTATATAATGTTGTTTTGCTGAAATTATTAGATGACTAGTATGTACATATGACAAGTTGGACCAGTGTCATGAGGGCATGTGGCGAACTGTGATTGGTTGTACAGTGGATGTGGTGGACCTATCATAGGTCACCATGTGGGCCAACCAGATGATGCCATGTGGCCTTAAGAGAGGCCACAAAGTTCCCCTCGTTTTGGCGTCAAATTTTTTTTTTTATGTTACCAACCGAATGCATAAGATTCAACCAGTAGACCTATCACTCATACGTCCACCATGTTACTATTAGACCACCATTCAGACTTGTTAACGGTCTTGCGACAGTTGTATTTATGGTGATCAGTTTAGGCGGTTGGGGGGGAGATCCATGTTGGAATCATGATTTTCGTTAGACCAAAACCCGTAGGCATTAGTCTTCGCTACAATCTCTAGAGTTAGGATCCACGAGAGGCCGTTATTCCATGTCGCGAAACACATGAGGAGCGTTGAACCAATGTCCAACAATCTACCCCCCAATGCGAGCCGGATAAGTTTTGAACTTGATACCTATCACTCTGATACCACTTGCTGGAATCATGATTGTTGTTAGACCAAAACTCGCATTCGTTAGTCTTCATTACAATCGCCATAGTTAGGATCCACGAGAGGCGGTTAGTCCATGTTGCGAAACACACGGGGAGCATTGAACTAATGTCCAATAGTCTAGGTCAGCCGATCGCGCCACGTTATATTGTTATGCAGTGACTATAAGTGGAGGTTGAGGAGCAGGGAACATGGAACCCTACCTGCACCCCAACGCTAGGTCTTGTCAATTGATGCATGACCAGGAGTGGGGCGAGGGAGGTGTGTGGCCTATGGCCTACAACCCACGGTTGCTTGTTATGTCATATGTCTGGTAGGGGGCAGAGATAATGGTAGAGGCGATCGACCAATAAAATAATTATATTTTTTATTAAAAAAACACAACACAAAATGCATTGGAGTTTGTGGAACAAACCGAAGACCTCCGAGTTTCAAACAATACACCATACCAAAACAATTTTTAGAGTGTTTTTATAGGAATTTTGAAGAAGTAGGCCTATGTTGGCCATTTTTATCCTTTTTGAGCCCAATAATAGCCTACACGGGTGTTTTTGTGCATTCTAGAAGTAATGGCAGTGTTATTTTTTCAAGTTGAGCATTGTATGTTTATGTATTTGAACATTTGGGCATATAATAAAAAGGGCCACCATTTGAAGATGGAGTCCGAGACGCAGCCTAGGAGGGGTGAACTCCGTCATCATTTTTTTATGTTTTTATGATGCTTATTGTCCATTTTAATTGTTAAAAATATGAAAATTTTACTTAGTTTGTGTGCTTTTGCAATCATGATCCATTTCCTAAAAGACATAAACTAGCTTTCAAAACATTTCAAGAAACCTTCAATTTTTAATTTCAGATCAGTTTGGTATCATAGCATTGATTTTGTGAAGGTTTGAAAAACATTGCAAGAGTTTTTTTGAATGATTACAAGGTATAAATTGAGAAGAGGAGAAGGAGTACTTGAAGAATCAAACCCTCAATTTTGTTAAAGAAGGCCACAAACTCCACAAGTCATGGCACATGAAGAAGAACAAGGAAAATAGATGATGTATGAGGATAAGATAACTTTTAGAAATGATTTCTATGATATCACTGAGATGTTGAAAGTGTTGTACAATGAGAGGACAATAAGGTTGGAAGGAGAAATTTCTAGTCAACAAAAAGGTAATGGTGGTGATGGGTGAAAGCCTCCACCTCCACCTCCTCCTTCACTTCCATCTACACCTCCATCCTCACCTCCTTCTTCACCTCCTTCATCCCTTAGACCTACTCCTCCTCCATCTCCAAAAATACATGCTAAGTATCCTTTTATTAATCTTGATGTTAAATTTGATTTTCTATCATATCTATGATACCTCCTATTATATATGTATGTTTCAATTAGATTTCCCAAAACCTTTATTCGAGTAGTTTATGCTTCATTCTATTTTCTTCAGCACCCATCTTCCATAATCCAAGCAGTACCTTTGTTTCTCCCCCCTTATAGGGACAATATTGGGTGGCACAGTGGTAACAATTATTTTCCCTCTGATGTCATCAGTCCCTCTGACATTCGACCTCAACATAAGCATTCATGTCAGGTTTCTATCATACAGTGTGACCATTGCATTTCTCTCATTTATTCGAAAACTAATGCATCCCATTGCACCTCATTCAACATTACCATATATTAGATGCATGGGGGCACCCAATTCAATGTATTTGTTAGAGACTCCTTTGAGGGAAAAAGTAGTTATCTTCTCCATCTAGCAGCATGTCAGCCATTTGGCAGCTGACTTGACAATAATTTTTCCTATATATTTGTAATACTTCGGTCATAGTTATCATAATGAGCATGGGACATGCTAGCCTTGTATAGACACCTTTTTGTATCATCATTTATTCATAGCATGGTTTTCTTTCAGTTATTAGTGAAGGATCTCTCCCCATTCATCTCCATAATGATCTCTTCTCTCTCAAAAAGCACAATAGAACCATCATCAAAACAACAAATTTCAGCTATACGCTTTCTCCTAACCACATACATCAAGGAGAAATTTTTAACATGGAAAAATTGTACATACGTATGTATAGGTCAGATAACACCCAAATTTAGACATCAACATGTACAGGTCAGGCCTTTCCAGCTGGAAACATCATGAAAATTAAAAAATTAAAGGTTTACCAAAGTTAAATTTAAAAAATCAATCTACATGGGCGCTTCAAATGTGTAAATTCACTACCGTGTGAATTTGTTTTCGATAGCCATGTGAGTTTCCCAAAGTCTTGTCAGTATTCTGGGACCACTCCACATGATTTGAGTTGATATTCCTTGAGATGTACCACCCAAGGACAAAATATTTCTATCCATTTTAGAGATATGCAGCCCCAAGTTAATCCTCTTGTCCTTCTCTCAATAAATTTTCTCATTAAGGAGCTAAGAGATGGAAAGAAGAGTTCAAACTATATACAAGAAAGGAATTAGAAGACCAAGACCAAGAGGAAATGTTGTGTTGATGAAATTTGTCCCAAGTAATTATGCATTCCATTATTGAGAAGGAGAATTTTATGCATTGTTATGATGGAAAATTTTCTCTAAACCAGTCATGAATTTCATTGTTGAGAAAGTTCCATCATCATTGAGAGTTCTCTTTGCTTCTTTGAGAGAGAGTGAGTTTAAATAGGATATTGAAAAAAGGGGGATCCTTTTTTAGAGCTCTTGAGCACCATTTCTCAAGCAACTCTTTTCAAGTGTATTTATATATTATTTATAGATCTTATACAACCAACAATAAATAAATGGGATTTTGTTCCTATATATTTGTTGAAGTGTTTATGCTTCATTAAGCTTGTTTCAAGTTCTTTGTTTTAGTTTTAGTGTAATCTTTCCCATGCATTATTCTTATCACATTCCATGCTTTGTTGCTTCTTTTTTAAGCACTAACATCATCCAATTGTTTGTATGCTCTTCGTAGGGGACAACCAACTACAAGGAAAGTTTCTTTTAGGACCCTTAGTAGAAAAAACACCAAATATAAGCAATAGACCCCAGCTTGTATGGACAACTTATTTGCTCTCTGATCTATCCAGTTAACAGTAGGCCAGATATATGTTTTGTGGTCACCACTCTTAGTCAATTCTTGGTCGAACCTAAGAGAGTACACTGGAAAATAGTGAAACATGTGTTGTTATATCTACCAAGTAAAACAAGTATGGTTTGATATTCACTCGAGGCGATGGTTTTAGTTTGATGGGAAATACAAATGCAGACTGGGTAGGTAGTGCAGTGGATTAGAAAAGAAATTTACATTATTGCTTCTGTATTGCATAATGGTTCGCCTCTTGGTACAATAGAAAGAAAAACTTTGTGGAACAGAGTTCCGTAGAATAAAAATACATGGTAGTGAGCATGGCTACATGGGAGGTCATATGAATTCGGAAGCTCCTAATGGCACTATTTGGTCAGAGGTTGGAATTGACCAATAAATGTTTTGATCAAAGTTTTATCAAGCTCTACGAGAATCCAATGTTTCATGACAGGTCAAAACACGTTGACATCAAATACCACTTCATTAAGGATCATGTATAGTGTGGATCAGTTCAGTTATAGTATGTTTTCACAGATCAATAGGTTGCAGATATTTTGATGAAGGCATTGGGTACAAAAAAGTTTGTCTTCTTCAGGAATAAGTTGGGAGTAGTGGAGAAAATCTTCCTCAATAAGAGGAAGTATTACTCTGTGTAGCTCATAGAGGTGTTCTAATCTCAAATGGTGTCTATGGTACTAAGGATCACAAGAGGATTATTATCCTTGATACCCAAAAAATGTTTCCTACTAAAATTGTCTTAATTAAATTAATTAGCAAGTTTTAATTATTTTCCTAAGTATAACTTATGGAAATGGCTTAATTAATAGAGACTAATTGAGACAAATCAATTTCACTCTAGATGCTCCTAGAAAAGTTATTTTTAGAATTCTATATGATCTTAGCCATCGATTGGAGTTAGATCATGGTTGTTGATTAGTCAACGAGAGGTTATAAGAGGAGATCGATGGTGTCGTTGGAGATCATTTGATGTAGTAACAATAAGGGAACATTTATAGTGTGAGAGACACTAGTAGTAGGGGGATGCAGGAGCATTAGGCTCAGAAATTTCTGTGTATTTTATTAGACATAGGGGTCTTGTGATTTAAGGAATTTGGGTTCACTAATGTAATTATTAATGTTTTGAGTGATTTTAAATAGGAATTAATTAATTATTGAGAGGAATTCGTAAATGTTCCCGAATGATTGGAGAACATGAGAGAAGTAGGACAGTTGAGATTCCATAGGGAATGAGAGATTGATAATTAATTGTAATTCCTAAATTAGAATTGGTTTCATGATTTTATGGGTTTGAAAGGATTTTTAGGGATAAAGGATAGATTTTAGGACTGAGAGGATTCTTAGGAATTTGTTGAGTAACTTATGGATTTAAACCAGAATTGGTTATAGAGTCCATTTGTATAAATTGTAAGCCTCAAGGCATAGAAAAAAAAGTGGAGATTCAGGTTTTACGCAAACAGGGGTTTGTTGTTGTAAGCCTACGAGCAAATTTGACAGAAAGGCCACTGATTATAATATCAGGCCAAAGAGAAGTAATATTTGTAATTGTTTGGTTGTATATATACAGAGAAAATTCGATTCTAAAGTGAGTGATTATGTGTTCATTGATTCAGTTTATAACTATTGTGAAAATCAGAGATTAGCACAATAAATATGTGTGCAGGTGAATCGGATAAAATAAAAGGAATTATGTTATTAGGACACTGTGTTTTTTAAGAAGTTGAAGATTCAATTTGTAATTGAATTATGGATGGATTGCATATGTCAAGATTGAGCATCGATCATAGAATGGATTGATGCCTCTAAAATTAATTTGGTCCTTAAATCTGATGTCAATTCCACATGGCATAGAAAGAAGTTGAAGATTCTTGTTATAACTCTGCATGTATTGCATTCTCAAGGACTGGTCATCGTTCACAATATATTTCGATGCCATAAAACAAATAACTCGGCCCTCAATTTGTTTTCAATTCATGTTGAGTAGATGCAAGGATAATACAAAATAAGGTTCAAATTAAAATTTCTGAGAGCTGAAGTGGAGCCAATGTGGAGTGAGAAGCAAAAGGTGTAGGGTTAAATATGAAAGTCGAGAGTGAAAGAGGATTCTGCACCAAAATGTGGTTGCGTTATTCATAAAGACCGTATTTGTATATACCAAACTTTCATGGATTCCGTGAGTTGGAATTAACCTACAATGATCAATATTATGTATTGAGTAAAGGTATAATTCGAAATCCAGTGAATAGAAATCGATGGTTTGAGCGTTTCACCAAGTATGCAGTGGAGCTACATTAAAGACTTGAATGCAGTATTGTGAGTCAACGGCACAAGGGAACAGTGAAGATGGTTTCAAAAATGAGTAAATGGCTTTCACATGGTACAAATATACTAAGTGGTAAACCCTTGAGCAAGTGTGATAACATTCAGAGGTTGCCACGTTGCACTTAAAAACCAGTCATTTCGCATGGAATAGGAAATGTTAAATGGCAGGCAATTTTATTTGCGATTTCCATCAGATGCATGAGTGTTAAGATCAACGACGGAAAAGGTATGTTTGAAATAGCATCTGCATAAATTATTGCCATGATGATATTTTATCATTACAAAATTCAATTCGATATTTTAAATGGGCAAATTTGTATGGTGGCACTTAAGTTTTAAACCTATGGTGAAATGGAAAGCGTGGGTCCGAATTTATAAGTTAGCATTTTTATTCAAGGTTAAAACCATGGAAACGAAAAGCATAAAGTGGATATTTCATATGGGTTCATTTCATATGAATTTTAACCATAGTTGTAAAGAAAGGAAATTGACCGATGAAGAATAGAGACTTTATTTAAGTGGGTTTTAAATTTGGTTTATATTATATGCTTGATAAAGGAATTTAACTCCAAATTAAATAATTTTACTAGTTAGGTTTTATAACAATGATAAATAAAGAGTGGAAATTTCTGATTGCCGAATAATGAGAAATAGCTTCCGCATATGGAGAAGCCTCTGTTTTTGAGGTTGATAAGATTTATGTACATAAGATTTGCATTGAGATTACATATTGTGGGTTTTCGCAGATTTGGTTGTGTCATTTTGGTATCAAATCAGGAAACAACTCTTTTGAAGGTGCAAGTTTGTTTTAATTAAATTGGAATTAGAATGAATGCATGTGTGACGGAGAAAATAAAAGGATATCCGATTTTGAATCTGATAGATTGCAACACATAGAGATACAGTGCAGATGAGATGTGAAACAAGATCACACAGATATCTTGAAGATGAGATGGCAAGTGTTATTTTAACTCTGGTTTGAAGATTATGTTTGCAGAATTCAGGTTGCAGAAAATTGAAAAATCTCAGCAAAAGAAGATCACAATCTTTAGAGCAGTGATAAAGGAAACTGGTAATATTTTCTGAGTAAAGTGTGGTAGAACCTTGAATAATTCCAACAAAGGTGGATAAAAAGAACAATTGTGTTCTTAAAAGGTGCAAATGAGTTGAAGCCTAGAAGGAGCAAAGAGGAATGCTCAAAAGGCTCCATAGAATGAAGAAGCAGTGCTTGCCAAAAGACCAAGTCTAGAGAGGGGATTGGTGAGGTAAGTGGCAGCAGGGAGGACTTGCTGTTGCAAAGGATTTAGTACAGCTCATAGTAAGAGAAGATGACTATGGAAAGTAATGTGCAAGGCTCAAAAGAAAGCTACAAGATGAAGATGAAGAGTGCTAAAAAAATCCGCAAGAACCGGACGAGTCAAGAGGACTTTGACAAAGATTTGGCTAAGATAAGAACAGACTTTGATGTGTTAACAATGCCGATAGAAGAAAACCAGAGACATGGTTGGACCATGAAGAAGAAAGTAAAGTGGCAGAGGCTACAACAGAAGCAAGAGCAACAAGTGAATATACAATTAGCAAAAGAGTTGAGAAAGCTTGAACAGATGATGAGTGTGCAACTGAGATGTGAAAAACTTAGAGAAGCTGAGTTGAAATTGGAAGTTTCCATTTGTGAAGGAGAAAAGAGTGAAGTTATGGGTAGAGATGAAGAATGGAGATCTGTGAGAGATCTTATGAATTATTGTGAAGATTTAAGACAGCAAGAAGTTTACCTTAATGAAAAGGGAACTATTGATGATTTCCCGAGTTGTTGGGCAAGTTCAGATCAGCCAGATGATGTAAAGCCTTGTATTTTTATAACTAACAATTTTGATGTGATTACAGGTTTTACAAAGGATGAGAAATATTTTGAAGTTGTCAAAAGTATGGAATAATATCTTTCAGAAGATAAATACTCTGAAGCAGAGAGTAATGATGAAGAATGTATCTTAAATGAGGAAAGAAGTGATTCATTTATATTTGAAGTTGTTACAACACAGGAAGAATCTCTTGTGAAACAAGGAGATGAGACTTAGACTAGAGAACTGATATGTGAAGCAACAGTTGAGACTGTTGAACCATGTAATTTTCAAACTGAAAAATTGTGTATAACTACAGGGATTATAAGTGATGATGAAGTACTTAATAAATTCCAAAAATAAATTGCATTACTGGAATATTTGTTGGAAAACTAAGAGTATGACAGAAAGGTTGCAGAAGATAGAGTTCACTACAGTGGACAAGAACAGAGAAACATCATTGAAACAAATGGTGTGGAAGAGAGAATTGCTGACAATTCGAGAGTCTTTTAGAAAATTCTTTGGGAAGATTGAATCAGCATTCTGATGTGCTGATAAAGGAGGAAATTTCAGAGCAGCATACCGAAATGTTCCCAAAAGAAAAAGAGGCATTGAGGCTTTATGGTTTTTATTTTAATAATTGTTTTGTGAGTGTAGGTTTTGTTGCAAATGTTGGAGAAAATTTGGCACAAATGAACAGCCAAGTAAAAGAAAAGGAAGAAATTTATGTGGAAGTATTTAATCCATGGAACAGAGATGTTAGAATGATGGAAAATATGTTGAAGAATCAGGATTCAATACAGGAAGAGAAAGAGCTTGAAGAAGTGCAAAATGTGAAGATTCAAGAGTTAGAGGATAGAAACAACAAAATAAAGCAAAGAGAAGGAGATAGAAGTGAATGGCAGACTATGTATCAGTCCAATGAATTGCTGAAGAAAGAAGACAAAGAAATTTTCATAAGTGACAATCAGGAAGAAGTTATCAGTTGCAGAAATAAAGAGAGTAAGGATGAAAGTGCAGCAGTAAAATAAAATTTCAACAATCAAGAGGTGAAAGTAATCAACAGTCATAAGATCTATTGGACAGAGAAATTGAACTGATAAGAAAGATAATGATGAAAGATTCTCAGAGGAAGACATCAGCAAGAAAACAAAAAGCAGCAGCAAGAGGAAAACAACAGCAGGATGTGAAAGTATAGATAGTGGAGCAAAGTAGCATAAGGTGTGGAGACTTTGAGAAGAGAAACAAACAAAAACAGAAATAGATGACAAGTTACAGAATAAGGTATGGGATCTAGGAAGACAAAGATCAGAAACACATGATCAGGAGATCATGATTATTTTAACCTTGGGAGTCGGATGCAGGAGCATTAGGCTCAGAAATTTCTGTGTATTTTATTAGACATAGGGGTCTTGTGTTTTAAGGAAGTTGGGTTCACTAATGTAATTATTAATGTTTTGAGTGATTTTAAATAGGAATTAATTAATTATTGAGAGGAATTTGTAAATTTTCCCGAATGATTGGAGAACATGAAAGAAGTAGGATAGTTGAGATTCCATAGGGAATGATTGAGAATTAATTGTAATTCCTAAATTAGAATTGGTTTCATGATTTTATGGGTTTGAAAGGATTTTTAGGGATAAAGGATGGATTTTAGGACTAAGAGGATTCTTAGGAATTTTCTGAGTAAGTTATGGATTTAAACCAGAATTGGTTATAAAGTCCATTTGTATAAATTATAAGCCTCAAGGCATAGAAAAAAAGTGGAGATTCAGGTTTTGGGCAGACAAGGGTTTGTTGTTGTAAGCCTACGGGTAAATTTGACAGAAAGGCCATTGATTAGAATATCAGGCCAGAGAGAAGTAATCTTTGTAATTGTTTGGTTGTATATATACAGAGAAAAATCGATCGATTCTAGAGTGAGTGATTATGTGTTGATTGATTCAGTTTATAACTAGTGTGAAAATCAGAGATTGGCACAATAAATATGTGTGCAGGTGAATCAAATAAAATCAGAGGAATTCCGTTATTAGGATACTTTTTGTTTTAAGAAGTTGAAGATTCAATTTGTAATTGAACTATGGATAGATTGCATATGTCAAGATTGAGCATCGATCACAGAATGGATCGATGCCTCTAAAAATAATTTGGTTATTAAATTTGATGTCAATTCCACACGACGTAGAAAGAATTTGAATATTCTTGTTATAATTTTTCATGGATTTCATTCTCAAGGACTGGTCATCGATCACAATATATATCGATGCCACAAAACAAAGAACTCAGCCCTCAATTTGTTGTCAATTCATGTTGAGTAGATGCGAGGAGAATACAAAATAAGGTTCAAATTAAAATTGTCGAGCGCTGAAGTGGAGTCGATGTGGATTGAGAAGCAAAAGGTGCAGGGTTAAATATGAAAGCCGAGAGTGAAAGAGGATTCTGCACCAAAATGTGGTTGTGTTATTCATAAAGATCGTATTTGTATATACCAGAATTTCATGGATTACATGAGTTGGAATTAACCTACAATGATCAAGATTATGTAGAGTAAAGGCAGAATTTGAAATTCAATGAATAGAAATCGATGGTTTGAGTGTTTCACCAAGTATGCGGTGGAGCTACATTGAAGATTTGAATGCGGTATTGTGAGTCAATGGCACAAGGGAACACTGAATATGGTTTCAAAAACCAGTAAGTGGTTTTCACGTGGTGCAAATATGGTAAGTGGTAAACCCTTGAGCAAGTGCAATAGCATTCATAAGTTGCCACATTTCATTTAAAAACAAGTCATTTCGCATGGAATAGGAAATTTTAAATGGCAGGCAAGTTTATTTATGATTTCCCTCGGATGCATGAGTGTTAAGAACAACGGCGGAAAAGGTATGTTTGAAATAGCTTCCACATAAAGGATTGCCATGATAATATTTTATCATTACTAAATTCAATTTGGTGTTTTAAAGGGGTAGATTTATATGGTGGAACTTAAGTTAAATCTATGGTGACATGGAAAGCATGGGTCTGAATTTATATGTTAGCATTTTGATTCAAGGTCGAAACAATGGAAACGAAAAGCATAAAGCAGGTATTTCATATGGCTTCATTTTAACCATAGTTGTGAAGAAAGGAAATCGACCGATGAAGACTGGAGACTTTATTAAGTGGGTTTTAAAGTTGGTTTATATTATATGCTTGATAAAGGAATTTAATTCCGAATTAAATCATTTTACTAGTTGGGTTTTATAACCATGATAAATAAAGAGTGGAAATGTTTGATTTCCAGATAATGAAAAATAGCTTTCACATATGGAGAAGCCTCTGTTTTTTAGGTTGATAAGATTTATTTACATAAGATTTGCATTGAGATTGCAGATTGTGGGTTTTCGCAGCTTTGGCTGCGTCATTTTCGTATCAAAGCAGGAAAAAAAAAATTTGAAGGTTCATTTTTGTTTTCATTAAATTGGAATTAGAATGAATGCATGTGTGATGGAGAAAATAAAAGGAGAACATATTTTGAAGTTGATAGATTGCAGCACATAGAGATACAGTGCAGATGAGAGGTGAAACAAGATCACATAGAGATCTTGAAGGTGAGCTGGTAAGTGTTATTTTAACTCTGGTTTGAAGATTATGTTTGCAGAATTCAGGTTGTAGACAGTTGAAAAATCTCAGCAAAAGAAGATCATAGTATTAAGAGCAGTAATAAAGGAAATTGGTAAGAGTTTCTGAGTAAAGTGTGGTAGAACCTTGAGTAATTCCAATAGAGGTTGGATAAAAAAAAAAATTATATTCTTAAAAGGTTCAGATGAGTTGAAGCCTAGAAGGAGCAGAGAGGAATGCTCAAAAGGTTCCATAGAATAAAGAACCAGTGCTTGCCAAAAGACCAAGTCCAGAGAGGGGATTGGTGAGGTAAGTGGCAGCAAGGAGGACTTGATGTTGTAGAGGCTTTAGTATATCTCATAGTAAGAGAAGGTTACTATGGAAATTCATGTGCAAGGTTTAGAAGAAAGCTACAAGATGAAGATGAAGAGTGCTAAAACAATCCGCAAGAATCAGATGAGTCAAGAGGATTTTGACAAAGATTTGGCTAAGATAAGAACAAATTTTGATGTGTTAACAATGCTGATAGAAGAAAACCAGAGACATGGTTGGACCATGAAGAAGAAATTAAAGTGGCAGAGGCTACAACAAAAGAGAGAGCAGCAAGTGAATATACAGTTAGCAGAAGAGCTGAGAAAGCTTGAACAGATGATGAGTGTGCAACTGAGATGTGAAGAACTCAGAGAAGCTAAGTTGAAAATGGAAGTTTCCATTTGTGAAGCAGAACAAAGTGAAGTTATGGGTAGAGATGAAGAATGGAGATCTGTGAAAGATCTTATGAATTATTGTGAAGATTTGAGACAGAAATAAGTTTACCTTGCTAAAAAGGGAATTATTGATGATTTCCTGAGTTGTTGGGCAAGTTCAAATCAGCTGGATGATGTAAAGCCTTGTATTTTTATAGCTAATAATTTTGATGTGATTACAGGTTTTACAAAGGATGAGAAATCTTTTGAGGTTGTCAAAAGTATGGAAGAATATCTTTCAGAAGATAAATACTTTGAAGTAGAGAGTAATGATGAAGGATGTCTCTTGAATGAGGAAAGTAGTGATTCATTTATATTTGAAGTTGTTACAACACAAGAAGAATTTATTGTGAAAGAATGAGATGAGATTCAAACTGAAGAACTGATATGTGAAGCAACAGTTGAGATTGTTGAACCATGTAATTTTCATACTGACAAATTGTGTATAACTATAGGGATTATAAGTGATGATGAAGTACTTAAGAAATGCCAAAAATAAATTGCATTGCTGGAATATTTGCTGGAAAACTCAGAGTATGACAGAGAGATTTCAGAAGACAAAGTTCAGTACAGTGGACAAGAATAGAGAAACATCATTGAAACAAATGGTGTGGAAGAGAGCCTTGCTGACAGTCACGAGAGTCTTTTAGAAAATTATTTGGGAAGATTGAATCAGCATACTGATGTGCTGATGAAGGAGGAAATTTCAGAGCAGCATACTAAAATGTTTCCAAAAGAAAAAGATTCATTTAGGCCTTATGGTTTTTATTTTAATAATTGTTTTGCGAGTGCAGTTTTTGTTGCAAATGCTGGAGAAAATTTGGCACAGATGTACAGCCAAGCAAAAGAAAAGGAAGAAATTTCTGTGGAAGTATTTAATCCATGGAACAAAGATGTTAGAATGTTGGAAAATATGTTGAAGAATCAGGATTCAATACAGGAAGAGAAAGAGCTTGAAGAAGTGTAGAATGTGAAGATGCAAGAGTTAGAGGACAGCAACAACAAACTAAAGAAAAGAGAAGGAAATAGTAGTGAATGGAAGACAATGTATCAGACCAATGAATTGCTGAAGAAATAAGACAAAGAAATTGTCATAAGTGACAATCAGGAAGAAGTTATCAGTTGCAGAAAACAAGAGAGTAAGGATGAAAGGGCAGCAGTAAAAATAAAAGTTCAGCAATCAAGAAGTGAAAGTAATCAGTAGTCAGAAGATCTATTGGATAGATAAATTGAATTGATAAGAAAGATAATGATAAAAGTGTCTCTGAGGAAGACATCAGCAAGAAAGCAAAGAAGCAGCAGCAAGAGGAAAACAACAGCAGACTGTGAAAGTATAGCCGGTGGAGAAAAGCAGCATAAAGTGTGGATCCTGTTGGGGCGGATAGAGGTGACTTTTTGTGACAACTTTAGTGGTCCTTCATTTAATTATCAACCCGGGGTAAGTATTTTTATTTCAAGAGTGTCAGCACATTATATGCGAGTTAACTGGTCTACAGATGCTCTTTGTCAATGTACAGAGGAAATTACTAACTTTGGAAGCTTGTTGATCCTAGAGAAGGTGTCTTAGATGGATCTTTTAGCCTAAAGCTAAGTAAGGGGATTTGATGTTTCTCTATTGGAGTAAAACAATAGTTCTATTAAACTGAACAACGGTCTAGAAAAATCAAGCAAGAATTGAAATGACAATAATTAAATTAAGCAGAACAATAGTCTAACTAAATTGTTTCAGAGATGGAATTGAATTGAATCGATGACCTAGTGATCTAAGCAGTAATGAAGCACCTATATGGCTAGCAATATAACTAAAATGATAAATAGTTGTGTAATAATGAAACAGAAATATAACTAAGCAATATGAATGATTTTGCACTAGTGGAACAGCAGTATAACTAGACGATATGGCTAGTTGTGCAATAATGAAACAGCAGTATAACTAAGCAATATGACTAGCTATGCAATAATGAAACAGCAGTATAACTAAGCAGTATGACTAGCTGTGCAATAATGAAACAATAGTATAACTAAGCCAGTATTAATGAACAGCAATATAACCAAAATGGGTCAAATAACTCATACAACTATCATTAATTAATTTTTCAATGGAGTTCTCTGTAAGACTTAATTAAACGACACTGATCAATTGGTTAATTTATTTATTATGCCACATAATGCATGGAGATGAAAAATGTTGAAATCAATATTCCTACGGCCTAGAAATTAACTATCATGACAACAGAAGAACCAGAATTAACAAAACATTATCAGAAACGGGATTGCACTTGTCTCATTCTAAGAACGCAATTGCCAATGATTCATTAAAGAAGAAGAATTGTAATTATATCAAATGGAAGTATGTATTATAGTTGCACCAAGTTCACAGATATCGATTCTATAACTTTTTAGAACGTGAAAACATGCATGGAGCTCTCGGAGGTTGGGCCCAGACCTACAGAAGCCTCAGCACTGAGGAAAATTCAGAAGTTAGTTATTCAAAACTCTTTGTTACGTCCAGGAATGCTACAAAATGTAATTAGACAAATTGTTCTGGATTTTTCTATTATCGGATTGCCCTCTCATTCTGTTCTTTGCCCTTTTAAAGGCGATCTTCGGAATTTCGAGAATGTATCTCAAACGACAGCCCGCTACGCGTGGCTGTCATTTGAGTTCTTAGACTCAATATTCTTGTTCGCCTTCTATCAGTTGTTTGGACTACTTAGGACTTCTTGTGCTTGCATCTGTCGATTGGCTTTCTTTCGCTATTGGTTTAGGCATTCCTAATTTCCTGCAGGTAAAGAAAAAAAGAGTTAATTTCTTATTATAAATCATCCTTTTTATCATTAGTCTGATTTTTCCCATTTTCATGATTTTATTCCTTATTATTAATATGAAGAGGGATTTTCTTGGAATTACAATATGATTTGCAGTGTTTACAGGGTGAAAATCATACCTTAGTCTGGGTCCAACAAGCTCCCCTGCTTACCTTGTTGCATGTCCTCATGCAAACAAATGATTTAGATGTAACTGTGTTAAAGAATAGGCGGGGTAGGGTCTCGCATTGGGTGCTCTGTAGCCTCGCTTTCTTTTTATGAGTGTGAAGGCAGGGCCTGTGAATCCTTCTGGCAACTCGTAGTCATGATTATACTCCTCAGGGGGAAGCCAGAGGATGGGATTCTGGTATCTGCATCCCAGCTAGGTAGGCCCCATGTTGTAGACTAAACTGTTGTATAAACAGAATCTAGAAGTAGCAGCGTTGAAGTTCCTGTAATCTAATGGCTCCCTATTTTTCACATTATTCGTGGAGGCCATCCACGGTTGTTTGGCTGCTACTAGGGCTGCTTCACGGATGTCTTCGAAGTAATCTCATGCATTTTCAATGACATCTTTATGGAGAGGTCCCAAATTAGACTTTACACCCAGCCTTCTCATAAAATTCTGATGTCGGATGATCAACTGCATGGGTTTCATAGGCTCTCCCCTAACCCATAGTTCTAGATTATGTTCTCTTTTCTGAAAGATGTCATAAGCTTTGGCCCATCTGATCTGGTTTTTGGCAAATGAAAGGTCCGAAAGATTGTAGTTGTACATCTCCTATGAAGGGACCAGGGTTGTTGTCAGTGTCGTTTTCCAAAAAGAAGTTATGCAGGTAGAGCTCACATAGGAGGCGTTGAACCTGTTCATCCTGGTCTCTACAGCATTGGAAAAATTACTCTATAGTCTTAAAGGAAGTGGATTTTCCTGCTCTTATAGCTTTAACTTTCAGAAGTAGGTACCGCTCTGTTAGGAATAGGGCGTAGTTAGTTGCCGGTGACCTACATGATAAAGCATCATCATAGAGAGAGAAAATTGTAGAGATATGCTCTTTGGCTTGCTTGAACTGCCTTTGTACTACTTTAACCTTTGCCTGCTCACTTCTAAGCTGGGAAAATGTCTCATCTTCTGTAAGAGAGAGGTCAGTGAATTTGTTTTTCAATTCCTGATGTTCTTGTAATGGCACTGCCTCCTTCTTGTACTGTCTCAATTCATGTCGTAATTGCACTAACTCATTCTGTACTCTTTGCTTAGTAGCTATCTCTATTAAATGGGCATAGACAGGGACTCCCTCTATTTGGGTCCCTTTTTCCTCTAGAACTTTCTTCTCAGTTTCAATGGATGTTTCAATGTTTTTTGTTGCTTTTGTCTATACTCTGGCTTCGGTGGTGGTTGTCAAAGTGGTTTGTGTTCCAATTTCCATAGTAATTGTCGGTTCTGTTTGGGTCCCTACAATGGAAGTTTCTGCTTTTGACTTCCTGACCCTTCTTTCTCTTTCCAACTGTTTCTTTAGGTGTTTTACCAAATTCTTCAATTTTTTACAGGTCTTTCTCAAATTCTTAGTTTTTCTCATGTCTGAACCTTCCCTTTTTTTTACTTCAACGGGTGGCAGGGGAGTAGAATTCTCTTGCTCAGGGGTAAGGTCTAGAATGGTGTTTCTAATTACTTCTTCAGAATTGACCTCAGTATGAGGGTCTTGACGGGGAGGAGCAATGCTACCTCCTGGTGACAAGGAGGCTGTCTCTATGTGAGAGCTTTGTTCCATGAGGATAGTGTCACCTGAATCAGCCTGTGATTCCAATATTTTTTCTGTCTGTCCTTCACCGTATACTTCATAATTATCAATGGGAGACAGGGCTTCATTCTCTTGTAGTTCCTCTTGGTTGGGTAGAATATCAGTGTGACCAGAGCTGCTGGGGGAGGAAGTTTTATCAGCAAATTACTCTTGCTCCCCTGCTTCTGATGAGTTCCTTAATTTGAAGCTTGTCCTCATTTTCCCTAGGACTAGGGCCATTTCCTCTTTAAATTCTTGTAAGGGTGCCTGGGAGGGTTCTGCTCCATCTATGGTGTTTGAAGTTCCCTAGGGTGTTCTAGCCCATTTTTGTCTATTTGGTTCTGATGTTGAGGCTTGACTTATTTTTCTTTTTGGAGGATTTACCCTAGGGGGCTCGGTTTCAGTACCTTCGGGATTAATTTCAGGTTCCTACACTTTTGGATTGACTTCTGGTTCCTGCACTTCTGGGTTGACTTCTAGTTCCTGCACTTCTGGATTGACAAAATTGTGCCATGCTAGATGCTGCCTATCTAGCTCATGAATAACGATTAACTTTATTAAGCCTTGGTGACTAACCACTGACTGGGGCCTCTTAGCTTTTCTTAGTCTAACAGTGGTATCATGCAATACAGAATTTAAAAAGGTGGGAAAATTAATTGAAATTTTCTGTTTGAGTGCAGCTAAGAGTTTAGGTTGTCGAGGTTTTACCGCTTCCCGACGTCCTTCGCATGTTATGAATCTTTGGATGAATACTGCCAACTCTTGCCATGGCTGGTGTAAGGAAGCGGGATCAATCCCTCTAGCTCTTCATTCCAGTGGTTCGTCTGGGTCCTAGTATAACGCTATTGCTTCTCACAAGAGTAGATTCTTTTCTGCCTATCTCTCCCCTTGTGGTGGTATTCCGAAAACTGCTGCTATTATTTCTTCTGTGACAGGTATGGTTCGGAAATTTACTCTGGTTTGCCCATCCCGCAAATTTTGCAGGAATTTGATTGAAATTTCTGTGTTGTGTCCTTGTAATCTATGCACATACGTCAGCCATCCTGCCCGCTGGAGAATGGCACTTGTTGCTTGTGAAATTGGGAAATTCGACGGTTCATTTCGAAGAGTATTTCCTCCCATAGCTGGTATGCTCTTCTCCTCTGGTTATCTTTTTTCTTGGCTTTGCTATTTCGTTCCAGAGCTGAGTGTAATCGAAAAATAGATTGTGGTTCTATATAAAGAGTCTCCATGCCTTAATTGTAGTGTTTACCGATGTGTCTGACGGGATTTTTGCAGGGGTTTCATCTACTTGCCAAATTAAAGCCAATCAAAGCTAATTACACCCCTCCCCCTTTAGAAAAGGGCGCCCATGCCCTCAGGTACTGGAGAGATTCGACCAGTGATGAATGTGAGCATGGGGATGTCAGAATTTAGTAATTTTTCGTGTGGAGGATTGACAATTAAGTAATTACTTCATGTGCAGCAAACGATCAAATTTAAAAGTTTTCATGGTTGAATCTTATGCGGAGAAGGCTGAGACATGAGAGAAAATAGTATTGTCATTATTATGATATGATGTCTTTGTACGATTAGAATGCTATGACGGAAGCAAGATTTAATCAAGTATTGGTTGGTGTTGTCCTTCCCAAGTTTGAAATATGTAATCAAATCTTCGTTATTTATTCTTATGGTAAGTCATGATTGTCACTAATTCGAGTAATAGGTTTGTATTAAAGAAAATGGAAAACAAGGTGTATGTAACAATATTTTGTTATTGAAGAAGCATTCTTTCATACCACAAGCAGGGCCACTGCTGCGAGTAGGCGTTCATAGCCTCGACAGGGTTGCTTTTTAACCCAAAAAATGAGCCATGATCCCTACGTGAGAGTAGTTATTTTATCATCTTAATGGAGAGATCGCCATGCTGGTATGGTGGCCAGGTAATCATGGTGCCATTCACTAGAGTTGTAGCAAAATGATCAGGTCGGCTCGTGATGAGACCTCCTTTCCTTCAAGTTAATAAGAAGGTAATTACCCTGGTGCGGTTGCCATAATGGGCATGTCACTTTCTTAGGCTCTTATGAACATGGTAGGTTGGCTCATGATGAGACCCCCTATCCTCTCTTAAGATATGTAAATGCAGTATTTTCTTTTGTATTTTAACAGTTTGATCAACTCGGAGGTCATTGTGCTGGTGTGGTAGCTAGATAATTACAGTGCCATTCACTAGAATTGTAACAGAATGATCAAGCCGGATCGTGATGAGACCTCCTGTCCTTCTAATAGATGAGAAAGTCATTACCCTGGTGTGGTGGCCATAATGGGCATGTCACTTTTTCAATCCATATGATCATGGTAGGCTAGCTCGTGACGAGACCCCCTATCCTCTTTTGAGATTTGCATGTGACACCATGATTGCTAAGGGAGGCTCATTGACTCCTTAAGAGTGAGGGATGGTGAAAGAAGTAAAAATACTAATACCATTAATATCCCTTGTTCCATTTCTTTATGTTGTAAGGTCATATTACTCGAATAGTGCAAAAATACAAATCATTATAAGGTCCTGAATTGTTTGATATCATATTCGAACTATGGTTATTTTAGCCTTTATGTTGATGTGTTATAATATCAGCTTCATGTTTGAGAGTTGTAGTATCACAAGACATCATAATTGGAATTTGATCATTTTCCTTCTCTCTTTCAATTGCCATTCCCTTCTCAAGGTTATTTAATAAAAAGAATGGTTATTTAAGACAGTGAGAAGTAGTTGTTTTTAAATATTGGTTGGAAAAAATGCTTTAAAATGTTGGAAAATGCTCAAAAATGCTAAAAATACACTCAAAAATGCTCAAAAATGGGTATTTTTGTTGAAGGAATAGTCAACTTGTTCAAATATGAAACAGCACAAGCAGCGCGGCAAAGGAACTGTTTAAAATTTGATTGAACCGCTGTTGTTCAGAAATTAAACAGCAACTATTCCGGGATTGAACAACAAAATTTAAAAATGCGGCAAAAAGCTGTTCAATTTGGTTGAATCGGTGTTATTCAAAAATTGAACAGCAGCCGTTCTGGAATTGAACAGCAAAATTTAAAACTGCGGAAAAAGGGTTGTTCAATTCGGTTGAACCGATGCCATTTAGAAATTGAACAGTAGTTGTTCTGGAATTGAACGAAAAAACTTAAAAACTCGACAACAAGCTGTTCAATTCAATTGAAATGCTGTCGTTCAAAAATTAAACAGCTACTGTTCATAAACTGAACAACAAAGCATAAAAATTCAATCAAGAAGCTGTTCAATTCGATTGAACTGCTGCTGTTCAAAAATTGAACAGCAGCTGTTCATAAACTGAACAGCAAAGTAAGAAACTGAAAAAAACACAACCTTATAATGAAAAATGGATTGCAAATGGGACGAATATACAATTATATAGATAATTTACAAGTGATTTCAAACCTCTCATGTACTTGAGTTTGTGGGGTTTTCACCCCCTTGTGCCACAACTTGGATGGTGAAATCTTCTCATACCTGTTGACAAAAAGATTTCTTCGTGAGAGGTTTGTGATAGAGGCATACTCTGTGTCCATTAACTCGGAATGTTGAGTCGGATCCATCTATCATGGTCAAAGTGAGGGTACCATTGCTATGTACTTCCTGAATCTCATATGGACCAAGCCATCTTGTTTGCATTTTTCCTAGAAAGTCTTGGAATCTGGAATCATATAGGAGTGCCCAATCTCCTTTTTGAAATACTTTCTTTTTTATTAGGTTTTCGTGCCACTTGGCTCGTTTTTGTTGAATGATCATTGTGTGTTGCAAGGCAAGCAGTCGAATTTCATCCAGTTCATTTATTTGTTGAAGTCTTTTAGTTTAAGCATCCGTTAAGTCCAATCCTACTTCCTTGGTTGTTCTCAATGTTTTAATTTCGAACTCAATAGGGAAGATAGGTTCTCTGCCAAATACTAGCTGATATGGTGAATATCCAATGGTATTTCTCCATGTTGTTTGATAAGCCCATAAGGCTTCTGGTAGTCTAGTGGCCCAGTATTGACGATGTACTACTACTGTCTTGGTAAGGATTTCCTCCAGGACTTTGTTTGTGCTTTCGACTTGTCTGTTTACTTGCGGGTGGTAAGGAGACGTAACTCTATGAATGACATGGTGATTTTTTAAGGTAGATATTATCTTATTTCCTGTGAATTGTGCCCCCCAGTCGGTTGTCACCTCCCTTGGTAGGCCGTATCATACAAATAGTTCAAAGAGAAACTTAATTATTGATTCTTCCGTGGCTCTTGGAAAAGCTACTGCTTCGACCCATTTGGTAACATAATCTGTGGAAAATAATATGTGGGCTTTCTGGTTTGATGGTGGATTAAATGGCCCAAAAAATTCCAACGCCCATCATTCAAATGGTTCCACCACCAATTGTGGTTGCAGCGGCATTTCATCGGCTTGGCCTGGACGACCCATCCTTTGGAAGCTATCGCAGGACTAAATGTACTTCTTTGCATCTTTAAAAATTGTAGGCCAAAAATAGCCTAATTGTAGCACTTTATGCCCCATCCGTCGGTCTGTGAAGTGACCACCATAGGGTTCATCGTGACAGGCACGTAGGATGTCATGAATTTCGTCTTCCCTTATGCATCGACGTATATGCATATCAACCCCTGTATGAAATAAGTATCCTTCAATCCAGGAGAATCGTGAACTGCATTGTACAATTAACTTCTGTTCTTTTGCCGTCAAATGTTTGGGTAGCTTCCCAACTGCTAGATAATTTGCCACATCTGCGTACCACGGGGTTTTGACTGCTACCGCAAACAGGTGCTTGTCAGGAAATTGATCTTCGACAGTTAATGTGTCATCTGTTTTGGGGAATCTCAACAGAAAGTATGTGACTACATTCTCCTTCCCTGGACAGTCTCTGATTGTTATATCAAATTCCTATAATAATAGTAGCTAGCGAGTTATTCTTCCATTCGTGATTGGTTTATTCGCTAAATATCTGATAGCAGAATGGTCAGTGTATAGGAATACTTGATATCTTGTTATGTAGTGCCTGAATTTATTGATAGCATAAATTACAGCCAGGAACTCTTTCTCGGTTACTGTGTAGTTTAGTTCGGCGGGGGTGAGATTTTTGCTAATATAATAAATAGCATATGGTTTTTAGTCTTCTTCTTGGCTGAGGACTGCTCCTATTGTTGTATCAGATGCATTGGAAGAGATATGAAAGGGGAGTCTCCAGTCAGGACCTCGCAAGATTGGTGCTATGGAGACCATCTTCTTTAATTCTATAAAAGCAATGTCACATTTTTCAGTCCACTGAAATTCAACATTTCCAGTTAAAGCATACAGAGGTGTAACTATCTGTGAGAATTTTTTTATAAATCTGTGATAATATCCTGCATACCCTAGGAAAATGCGTACCTCTGTTTGTGTATAGGGTGTGGCCAACATAAGGATTACCTTTATTTTAGCCAGATCTACTTGTATTCCTGCTGCAGAAATGTAGTGGCCTAGGATTACCCCTTCAGTCATCATCATGTGGCATTTTTCGTTGCTTGGAAATAATCTAGTAGCAATACATCATTATAATACCTTGTCTAATGTTTCTAGAGCTTGGTCAAAATCTTCCCCATATGGTGTAAAAGCATCCATATAAATTTCAAGTCCTTCATTTATTAAATCAGAAAAATGCTAATTATGGCTCTTTGAAATGTTGCTGGAGCATTACATAATCCAAAAGGTAACATCTGTAAGCGAAAGTGCCCCATGGGAAAGTAAAGGTTGTCTTGCCTTGATCTTCAGGGGCTATTTGTATTTGATTGTATCCACTGAATCCATCAAGAAAAGAGAAAAAAAAATTTCCAGCTAATGTGTCAAGGACTTGGTCAATAAAGGGAAGGGGGAAATGATCTTTCTGAGTTGCTTTATTTAATTCTCTATAGTCTACACAGATCCTCCACTTCCCATTTTTTTTAGGGACGATCACCAAAGGGGAGACCCATTTGTTGTCTAAAATAGGATAAATAAAATTTACATCTAGGAGTTTTTGAAGTTCTTCTTTTATAATTTCTTTTAAATGGGGATTCAATATTCGTTGTGGTTGTCTCACAGGTCGAGTCTCTCTATCAGTATAGATATGATGCGTGCATAGTGGTGGCTCCAAGCCCTTCATGTCTTGGTAATCCCACACAAATGCATCCTGGCGCTTCTTAATGATTTTTACAAGTTTCTGCCTTTGGTTGTCATCCAGGCTATTGTTAATATTCAAAGTCTTACCTATTTCGATTTCAATAGGTATACTATTACAAACAGTGGTTGTGGGATTATATTGGGTGTCAAAGTATGTCACAATATTTTCTTTCCCTTCATGATCGAGGAGTGTTTTCATCATTTGGCATTTCAAATTTTCAGTTTTGGGTGGCTGGTTCATCCTGTTACTAGTCAAATCATCTTCAGTTTGATCTTGAAATTCGAGAGCCTCTACTAGTGTGAGGGGTGGACGGATATTTTTCTCCCAATATGTACGTGGGTGTTTGTGAATTTTTATCGTGGGCAGACTTGGTTTGGCAGGCGGATAGATTACAATATTTTTTATAGAATTTCCACTAGTGATAGTCATGTTGCCTGTTCAGTAGCCTATGTAAGCATCTGTCATGGCCAGCCAAGGCCGCCCAAGAATCAATGGGTGCCCTTCCATCCTGTTTTTTGGATTAATAACTAAAAAATCAGCAGGGTATTCCCATGAGTCTGCTGAGACCATAATGTCTTGCATTATACCTTTTGGTCTAATAACATATCTGTCTGCTAATTCCAGGAGCGTGGCTGTAGGTTCGAGGACTGATATGCCTAGTTTTTCACAAGCTCCGGTGCTTAGGATGTTGATGGCTGCCCCAAGGTCAACCAATGTGTTTGGAAATGACTGCCCATAAATTTGTATGGTTACAATGGGGTTTCCTGGGTCTTCATATTTCACAAGTGGTTCTCTTCCTAACAATAAGTCAGACGGAGTTCCTACTACATGAACGGTAGGTGCAACGATTGTTTTCCTAATTTTTTTCTTTCCACATAACTCCTTGATTGTTTTTGCATAGATGGGAATGTCCTGGATGGCTTGCAGAAGAGGAGTTTTGACACAAATATTTCTTAACTCCCCCAGGATGTCAAATTCAGAGTTGATTATAGTTCTGGGTAAGTTTAATCTCTCAGGAAATGGTGGTGGAGCTATTTTAAGATCTTTAGGTCTTTCTTGTTCAATTGTTTCCCCGTCTTTACCTGTTTTTGTTATCTTTGTTGTACTAGGCCCTGTGGATGTTTCAATTTGGGATTGAGGTGGGGTTGGGACCTCTATGGGAAATATGGTACGTCCTAATATTAACCTCAATTCGTTACATTGTTTTTGTTCGTTGTTGGGTTTTGGATCCTCTATGATTTGAATTAATTGAATTGGTCTATTATTTGGATTTGGATTGGGTTGGGCTAGTAATTGAGGTCATATTACAGGCTACTAGTTATGCTGGATAGGGTAGGGGGCTGGTAATTATTCGGTTCCTACTCTTGTCGGTAAATTTCCCATCCCCATAGGTCATTGCCAGTTCCAATTGTTATTTTTAGTAGGAGGGTTTGGCCATTGGTTTTGATAAGGGATATTCTGCCAATAAGGGGGAGAACTAGGGAAGTTTTTCCAGTTACTTCTTTATGGATTTTGTGTAGGAGAGGGTGGGATAGGAAAGGTTTGGTTTGGCCGAGTTGGGAAGGGGTTTTGAGTTTTCCAAGTTGTTGCAGGGTTTTTCTGGTTGTACTGGGGCACTGGAAAGTATTGAGGTAGGTCTTGCGGTATGCAAGGTCGTGCCTGCCATTGTTGATGCTGATTCATTAGATACACTCGTTTTGTTTCTTCTTTTTCTTCTTGGTAGATGGCTTTCAGCCCAAGGAGTGAAGGACACTGGTCCATAGTATGATCCTTAGTGCAGATAGCACATATCTGGACCATGTCTAAAGGAAACTCCCTTTGGCTATGCTTCTTTCGACATTTTGGGTAGAAGATGGCCAGATTTTGTTCAGCTATTGCTTGTTTTTGTTTGTCTTGCAGAACATCAAGTTGTGTGGT
Source organism: Pinus albicaulis (assembly GCA_034641835.2). Taxonomy (NCBI): domain Eukaryota; kingdom Viridiplantae; phylum Streptophyta; class Pinopsida; order Pinales; family Pinaceae; genus Pinus; species Pinus albicaulis. Next base: position 1,396,512,336 of record CM076580.1, read on the forward strand.
CAAAGTGCCCAAGATGTCGGTTTTGAAGTTTTCTAATAGATTTCCAAATTTTTCTCTAGTTACATTGCCACTGGTCTTCTTAAGATCGCGCCCAATAGGTTTGTTACGTGAGCTACCCCGGGAGCATCTAATACATAAGGAGATAATCTCGTCATATTCTTCTTGATAAATATCTCCTTTTCCCATTATGTTAAGTAATTCGACCCATTCCTCCTTCATCCCCTTAAGTATTGTGGCTTTAAAAATGTCCTTGAACAACGTAGTATATGGGGATATTTGTAAATTGTATTGAAATCTTTCTACGTATTCCTCTAATGTTTCATTTTCTTTTATAGTCATGTTAAAGATTTCATTTTTAGGTCTCGGGTTCGGCAATAGTCTTGGTATTTGGTAAGAAAGGAATTCTTCATTTGGTCCCAGTTGTTTATAGTTCCCCCTCCTAACCCCATGAACCAGTGGAGAGTCGTCCCTTTCAAGGTGGAGGGAAATAATTTTAGTTTCTATGGATCGGTGGTGTAATCATATCCTCTTCATAAGACATCAAATTCAAATAAGAATGCATCAGGATCTTCTATGGTTAATCCATGAAAGGTGGGGATATTATGCAAGGGAATGGCTTTCATAGGGGCATTGGCAGCATGATCAACGATGGGGTACTCCAATGTTGATGTCTACCTCTGATTTTGATTTTGATTATCTGCCATTTGATCAAAGAGGTGCCAGAAATCTTCAGGAATTTCTTGATCTAGAGGGGAGATTTTGATAGGCTTGGAAGATGAATGTGGAGGAGGTTTTATAGCACTTCCCTCATCTGGGATTCTAAGAAGTTCTGTTTCGATTACTCCTTCAGGGGACTTAGGTATCTCTATGTGAATTTCTCCACTAGTTTCTCCCATGCCTTCTTGCAAATTGCAAGAGTCTCCCTCTTTTGAAAGGTCGATGTTTTGATGAATGGCAATCTACAGGCTTTTCTCAGACCCCTCTATCTTGCTGTGAATCTCTGCGTAGGCTACAGACGATGAGGCTGCTGCCTGAGGGGGTATGTTAGGATTTTGGATGGAAGTAGTTTTCGGTCCTATATATGCCTGAGATTCAACTTTCTTAATAATTTCGTCTATGTATGTTTTCCTCCCAAGGATCACCGGTCCTTTGGGTTATGGTTGTGACTGATTTTCGATTGCTTCTATCTTTTTCTTAGGCATAAAATAAGAGCACCTATCCTATGGTTCTTGTACAGTTTGCTGGTGGGCGGGTTATGGGGCAAGCATGTTGCTTACCGGTATGTGGGTTCTTACCTTTCGTTTTCAATACCCAATTCCTCACAACAAAGAATGAATTAAAGGAGATAACTCTCAACACTCTCACCGGCAACGACGCCAAAATGTTAGGGCGGATAGGGGTGAATTTTTGTGACAACTCTAGTGTTCCTTCATTTAATTATCAACCCGGGGTAAGTCTTTTTATTTCAAGAGTGTCAGCATAGTATATGCGAGTTAACTAGTCTACGAATGCTCTTTGTCAATGTACATAAGGAATTACTAACTTTGGAAGCTTGTTGATCCTAGAGAAGGTGTCTTAGATGGATCTTTTAGCCTAAAGCTGAGTAAGGGGATTTAATGTTTCTCTATTGGAGTAAAATAGCAGTTCTATTAAACTGAACAATGGTCTATACAAATCAAGCAAGATTTGAAATGATAGTAATGACATTAAGCAGAATAGTAGTCTAACTAAATTGTTTCATAGATGGAATTGAATTGAATCGATGACCTAGCGATCTAAGCAGTAATGAAGCAGCTATATGGCTAGAAATATAACTAGAATGGTAACTAGTTGTGTAATAATGAAACAGAAATATAACTAAGCAATATGAATGACTGTGCACTAGTGGAACAGTAGTATAACTGGACGATATGGCTGGTTGTGCAATAATGAAACAATAGTGTAACTAAGAAATATGACTAGCTATGCAATAATGAAACAACAGTGTAACTAAGCAGTATGACTAGCTGTGCAATAATGAAATAGAAGTATAACTAAGCCGGTAGTAATGAACAGCAATATAACCGAAACAGGTCAAATAACTCATACATCTATCATTAAGTAATTTTGCAATGGAGTTCTCTATAAAACTTAATTAAACGACAATGATCAATTGGTTAATTGCTTTATTATGCCACGCAATTCATGGAGATGCAGAATGCTAAAATCAATCTTCCTACAGCCTAGAAATTAACTATCATGACAACAGAAGAACCGGAATTAACAAAAAATTATCAGAAACGGGATTGCACTTGTCTCATTCTAAGAACACAATTGCCAATGATTCATTAAAGAAGAAGAACTGTAATTATATCAAATGGAAGTATGTATTACAGCTGCACCAAGTTCATAGATATCAAGTCTGTAACTTTTTAGAACATGAAAACGTGCGTGGAGCTCCCGGAGGTTGGGCCCAGACCTACAGAAGCCTCAGCACTGAGGAAACTTCAGAAGATAGTTATTCAAAACTCTCTGTTACATCCAAGAATGCTACAAAATGTAATTAGACAAACTGTTTTGGATTTTTCTATTATCAGATTGCCCTCTCATTCTATTCTTTGCCCTTTTAAAGGCGATCTTCAGAATTTTGAGAATGTATCTCAAATGATAGCCCACTACCCATGGTTGTCTTTTCAGTTCTTAGACTCAATCTTCTTGTTCGCCTTCTATTAGTCGTTTGGACTGCTTAGGACTTCTTGTGCTTGTGTCTGTCGATTGGCTTTCTTTCACTATTGGTTTAGGCATTCCTAATTTCCTGCAGGTAAAGACAAAAAGAGTCAATTTCTTATTATAAATCGTCCTTTTTATCATTATTCTGATTGTTCCCATTTTCATGATTTTTATTCCTTATTGTTAATATGAAGAGGGATTTTCTTAGAATTACAATATGATTTGCAGTGTTTACAGGGTGAAAATCATACCTTAGTCTAGGCCCAATAGAGACCTCGAGAAGAGAAACAAACAACAACAGAAATAGATGACAAGTTACAGAACAAGGTATGGGATCGAGGAAGACAAAGATCAGAAACACATGATCAGGAGATCATGATTATTTTAATCTTGGGAGTTTGATGCAGGAGCATTTGGCTCAGAAATTTATGTGTATTTTATTAGACATAGGGGTCTTGTGTGTTAAGGAAGTTGGGTTCACTAATGTAATTATTAATGTTTTGAGTGATTTTAAATAGGAATTAATTAATTATTGAGAGGAATTTGTAAATGTTACTGAATGATTGGAGAACATGAGAGAAGTAGGATAGTTGAGATTCCATAGGGAATGAGAGATTGAGAATTAATTGTAATTCCTAAATTAGAATTGGTTTCATGATTTTATGGGTTTGAAAGGATATTTAGGGATAAAGGATAGATTTTAGGACTAAGAGGATTCTTAGGAATTTGTTGAGCAAGTTATGGATTTAAACCAGAATTGGTTATAGATTCCATTTGTTTAAATTATAAGCCTCAAGGCATATAAAAAAAAGTGGAGATTCAGGTTTTAAGCAGACAGGGGTTTGTCGTTGTAAGCCTACGGGAAAATTTGATAGAAAGGCAACTGATTAGAATATCAGGCCATGGAGAAGTAATCTTTGTAATTTTTTGGTTGTATATATAGAGAGAAAAAATGATTCTAAAGTGACTGATTATGTGTTGATTGATTCAGTTTATAACTAGTGTGAAAACCAGAGATTGGCACAATAAATATGTGTGCAGGTGAATCAGATAAAATCAAAGGAATTTCGTTATTAGGATACTTTGTGTTTTAAGAAGTTGAAGATTCAATTTGTAATTGAATTATGGATGGATTTCATATGTCAATATTGAGCACCGATCACAGAATGGATCGATGCCTCTAAAAATAATTTGGTCCTTAAATTTGATGTAAATTCCACATGGTGTAGAAATAAGTTGAAGATTCTTGTTATAATTATGCGTGGATTGCGTTCTCAAGGACTGGTCATCGATCACAATATATATCAATGCCATAAAACAAAGAAATCAACCCTCAATTTATTGTCAATTCATGTTGATTAGATGCGAGGAGAATACAAAATAAGGTTCAAATTAAAATTGTCGAGAGCTAAAATGGAGTCAATGTGGAGTGAGAAGCGAAAGGTGCAGGGTTAAATATGAAAGCCGAGAGTAAAAGAGGATTCCACACCAAAATGTGGTTGCGTTATTCATAAAGACCATATTTTTATATACCAGACTTTCATGCATTCCATGAGTTGGAATTAACCTACAATGATCAAGATTATGTATTGAGTAAAGGCATAATTCGAAATTCAGTGAATAGAAATTGATGGTTTGAGCGTTTTTCCAAGTATGCAGTGGAGCTACATTGAAGAGTTGAATGCGGTATTGTGAGTCAACGACATAAGGGAACAGTGAAGATGGTTTCGAAAACCAACAAGTGGTTTTCGCGTGGTACAAATCTGGTAAGTGGTAAACCCTTGAGCAAGTGCGATAGCATTCAGAGGTTGCCATGTTGCATTTAAAAACCATTCATTTCGCATGGAATAGGAAACTTTAAATGGCAGGCAAGTTTATTTGTGATTTTCGTCAAATGCATGAGTGTTAAGATCAACGGCGGAAGAGGTATGTTTGAAATAGCATCCACATAAAGGATTTCCATGATGATACTTTATCATTACAAAATTAAATTTGGTATTTTAAATGGGCAGATTTATATGGTAGCACTTAAGTTTTAAACCTATGGTGCAATGGAAAGCGTGGGTCCGAATTGATATGTTAGCATTTTTATTCAAGGTCAAAACCATGGAAACGAAAAGCATAAAGCAAATATTTCATATGGGTTCATTTCATATGAATTTTAATCATAGTTGTGAAGAAAGGAAATCGACCGATGAAGACTAGAGACTTTACTTAAGTGGGTTTTAAAGTTGGTTTATATTATATGCTTGATAAAGGAATTTAATTCCGAATTAGACAATTTTACTAGTTGGGTTTTATAACCATGATAAATAAAGAGTGGAAATGTTTGATTGCTGGATAATGAGAAATAGCTTCCGCATATGGAGAAGCCTCTTTTTTTGAGGTTGATAAGATTTATTTACATAATATTTTCATTGAGATTGCATATTGTGGGTTTTCACAGCTTTAGCTACGTCATAGGGACCAATAGATATTGGGATAGATTTTCCAAAAAATAATTCTTCATAGTGATTTCCATATTCTCAGTGACATAGGGAGATTGATTTTTCTGCAGACGTTGATTCCCAGCCAGTGTATTCTTTTTCAGGGAGGCCAAATTGTTGGGAAAGTGTGAATTTTCTAAGAGGTTTGATTTCCACATGAGAAATTGAGTTGACCAATGAAGGAATAAATATCAGCAGAGCCTAAGTTATTTTATGCAGCTAGTGTGAGTTTCCAAAGAGGTCGTGTTATTTTCCAGAACTCACTAGTTGGGTCGATTCAAGGTCACAGGGGGGTCAAACTGATTTAGAGGGGTTGAGTTACTTCTAGGAATTCGAGTCAACTGCATAAGTGAATGAATTAATTTTTTAGAAGTTTCATGTTACACTGCAAGTAGTTTATTTAATTCTCAATTTCTAAATAATAATAAAAATCCCTTATCCATAGAACTAGTTTTCCCTTCAGGAAATTTGTCCAAAAATAATGGATTCGTGTTTTTAATGTGTATGTTATTTTCTCAGTTCCTGTGATTATTTATTTGTTAAAGTTCAGTTGTGTTATTTTCAGTATTTTCCGTAAATTAATTTTCCAAAAGATAAATAATTTACAAATGTCAATATTATAATCTCGAATGATTATAAAAATGTAATCATTATGCATGAATTATGCTTTTACTACTACAATTGTTTCAGTAACCAATGCAACAAATGCAAGTGGCACATCATATATATTTATTATGCATATTCGGTATTGGAAAAAGATATCTAATAAAACAAGTTAAATTATATTATTGCAGGTTTTCTTGGTTGAAATGATCTCTATGTTTTTTTTTATGCAATTAAGTATTTCATGATGACAATTTGATATGTTGAAATTGAATATGAATAATTCAATATTTGACAATGGAAATTTTATATGCGTTTATTAGATACAAAGAATAATAGTGTTGATTAGATCTTCATCATGTACAATGTCATTGACATGAGCACATAGACTTCATGTGGTCAAACTTGCAATCATTGAAAGTAATTGCATTTGCTATTGGATTTTGTATATATTCTGGTTTCCACAATGCATAAATTCTTTAAGTGTTTTGTTTCTTCTAATATTTTATATTCACACAGAAGTTAATTTGTGTTAGTTTGTCAAGAAGATACAATGATTCTGTGGTTTTAACACATGACAATGTTGTGTACACTAGTCTATGTGTCGATATACCACTTGAATTAAATCCAATCCCATCTAACGTTAAGCCCTGTGATCGATATGTTGTTCTAGAACAAGCTAACTATATCATAAATTGTTTTTGCATTATAGCTTTAGAGCTCTTTCTATTAGATGCCAATGGTTTTGAACTATGTAATATTGGAGTCCAATTCGTTGAGATGTATTTGTCATATAGTTTATGATACCTATTTTTTTGCAATTTACCAATGTCCTGATTTTAAAAATATATCCACATTATGTCAACATTTTTCATATCTTTTGCATATTCCATCCACATCATTAATAAGGCCATCCCCCATATTATAGTTTCCTACATATAGGTCAATGAGAAGATTGCATTTGATAATAATTTTTGGTGGAAATATAGTTGTTTTATCATATGGTACATAACTTATTTCCTTACTTTAATCTTCATTAATCACATCAAGAACTAGCATTTTCTCATTTTTCTTTTGTACATCCTTATTTCTAAAAAAATAGGTATGGAAATAATGGATCTAGTGGAGTAGGTCTATAGCAATTATTGTTTAAATATTCTAGATGTCTTCATAGGATTGTTGATTCATTTGAATTTTTTTTTTAGTATTTTAACAATTATTTTTGTCTTTTTGACACATTTTCATATGTAATTCATAGCATTTTAGTTTTTCCTTCCCAAAATCCTATGTTGTTTTTTCCCTTGCCAATACTGCATGCTAAACAATTAGAGAATATTTGATAGGCTGACCTTGAAATAAGTCACCTAAAAATATTATATCAATATTTCCAAAATAAGCTAATGGAATATGCTTTATTTCCCATAAATTTTTATAAAATTGGTACAATAATTTTGCACCTCTTAAAGGTTCTTCAATAATAAGAACTACACAAAGTTGCTCACAATTTTTTGTTAACGTGTCTGATTTTTCACTTTTAAGAAAAAAAATGTTATGATTTGTTAAATGGAAAATGGAATACAAAATGAAATGTTATACCACTTGCATTATATGCTTCCTTCCATGTATATGTTGTCACAATTCATTTTAACTGAGTTGGGTCATATTCCAGTATGTTGTTGTACATACAAATTACAGATTGGAATATTGATTTTGCAGTAAATGTTTCTTCCAGTACCCACACCACCTATTACAAATACGTATATTGGTTGATCTGGATTTGTTTTTTTTGTTGTGAATATTTATTTTACTGTTCTTTCTTGCTCTTTGTTAAAAAAATCTCATGATTTCGTAGAATTTTGTTTCCTCTAATAAATGTGGTTGTTTTACAATTTGGTAAGGTCTCTCAACTATTGATTTTGCATTTCTGACATTTTGAAAATATGCAAAATATGATTTGATATTATACCCTTGATAACATGTCTCAATATCTAATACTTGATATGCAAGTATATCTCTTTGAAACAATTCACTCTCTTTGTTTTCAATTTCAATTGCTATGTTATCAATATCAATCCATAACATTATAATTTTTTTTGTGAACGTTTTTTCATTGCATTTTATGACTTCTTTAAATGATAAATATGCATTATGTTATTCTTTGAAAATTTTGTCTTCATCACCATATGGGAAATACAACATCAATCATCATTAATAACAATTGTCAAATTCAATATGATTATTATATTTCACATATCTTATAATGTATGGTTTCTCATTACCTCCCCTCTTCTTGACTTGTAGTGTATAAAAAGGTGCAAATTATGCTAACCATATATACTCAAATTTTTCTGGTTGTTGTATACAACAATCAATGATTGAGAAACATGTTATGTTTTCTTAATCATTTGATTCACGTTCCAGTTCTTTTGGTATTTTGTAGTACAAATGCTCGATCATATGTCACTGAAGTATTAAAAAATATACATTTTCTTGAGCTAATGTTCCATGGCAATTACAATACTATATATACAACTTGTTGTGCATAAATTTATTGCAAGTTTAACAAAGCTTTTCCAATTCTTGCAATTGTTTCTATGACATTACCATCGATTTTTTGACAATCATTTTGTATACACTTAAACATAGATGTCAATTTTTTTTCTAATTTTGTCATGTATGAACTATAATAAGTGGATGTCGCATATGATTCAAGTACAAATTGAGCATTAGTATTTGCACCCCAGATTAATGGAATATGCCAAGAAAAGTTATTTTTCCATATGTCTGTTGGCTCCCTTTTCAATAAATTATTTATTTTCTTCATAGTACATTGAATTACATGATGTAACCACTTTCTCTTATACCAAATTTGTCAAAAAAATCATAAAATGTATATGTTTCATCAAGAAATCCATCAAATGTATATGTTTTTGACAATAATCTTTTGTACATTTAAACATCGGTGTCATTGTTTTATCTAATTTTGTCATGTATTAACTACAATAAGTGGATGTAGCATATGATTCAAATAAAATTTGAGCATCAGTAATTGGACCCCAAATTAATGGAGTATTTTGAGCAAATATATTAGTCCATAAGTTTGTTGGCTCCCTTTTCATTACACTTTTTCTTCGCTTCAGAGTACATTGAACTGCATGGATGAAGTCACTTTCTCTTATACCTAATTTGTCAAGAAAACCATAAAATTTATATGTTTCACCATGTTCCATATTTTCTATTGCATCAAATATCAAATTTTCATTTTTTTTTTTTGCTTACATTATCGAACTCCATAAGCTCAAGTATTTGTGTTTCTCACGTTGGTGGAATCAGAAAATTAAACCTGAAATGCATCTGTTTTTTTTTCCTACATTTTTTTGAATGACGATGATGTTGGATAATTTTCAAATTCATCGGAAGTATAATTGAATTGCAACACAAGTAATTGTCAATGAAATTTTGTATTTTAATGTTTGTATTTGTTCCATAAATAGAGACATTTTTATCCATATGAATGCATTTTCATTTTGGCTTCCTCAATTTTGGAATTATGTTACAAATAAACATTCAATGACCTTGTTATCACTCTCCCCAACTTCCTAAGGCTGACAGTAGAATTGAAGAAAGGTAACCACAGAACAACTTTTAGCCTAGGTAGCTAGCCCTACCCAAACTAGAGAGGGCTCTCTCTATGTCACTTTAAAGTCAAAGGGATGCCTAAATATAATGTTTTAGGCTAGTTATGAAGCTCAATAGATTTAATTTTTTTGTTTGTTTGGATTTTTGCTGGATAGGAATGACAGTTAGGAGACTAGGTCTAGGGTATTGATCTGATTTCAAAGGTTTAATTACAGAGGTAAGGGTGAGTCCAGATAGGTAATCTAATAAGTAGGATTAATTTTCCATTGTGTATAGAGTGAAATGAGAAGGAATCAAAATGAGTATTAAACATTAATTCATTCATCAGAAGAGCAAGACAATTTCATGAAAATCTTATGAAAAACAGAGCATGGAAAGGATGTTTTCTGCCAATAAACTGATAAAAATTAGCATAAAGAAACATATATATGGAAGATGAGTAACATAAAATTCAACATCATGACTTTACAGAGAAAAAAAATGCTCAAAGGCATACCACTGGAGTCTCCACACTATGTCTGCAACACTGTCCTTGATTTCATTAGCAAAATCTTGTACAATAGCTCCATTGCAAATAGCAACTATCCAACCTCTACAATGACAAAAGAGAGTCTACTTATAGAAAATATAGATATTGACACCTCACCAGGTCGAAATCCCATCCCAAATGGGTCATAAATGCAAGAGATGAGTCATTTCCTAGTTACTAGGGAGGTTAGACACCATTCCCTGAAATTTAGCTACAAATTAGGAGTGTTTGTCCCTTACATTAATTAAACATTCCATTATACAAGGAAACAAAAACCAACTTAATAACTCAAATGACAACTCATAGCCTCAAATTTCTGACCATTTCTGAGCTTGACAACTGTACTAAAGGAATCCAATGCTGATCTCTAACAATTCTAACTGAATAATTTAAAAACAAACTGCAGAAGCGTAATAGAACTTTGGAGGCACTTTAAGAAGTCCAAATTCAATTTTGAAAAAATGGTCAACTAGCCCCGTGTGTCTAGTTTCCATAACATCTTGAATTTTCCAAAATGGACCATGGGAAGGCATTCACAAATTCATTCTCCCAGGGTCGCTCAAAAGCATAACATAGGGTCTAAAAGGAGGCAGAAACATGAAAAATAAATGGTTTTTTAGATTTTTATCCCAAATTGAAGCTTTTCATGCCAATATGGTTACTGATCTATGATGAAATAATCAAAATACATCCATCCATGTACATAAATCACCATTTGGCTGCCTCCAAATCAAAAATTCATAAGTGTATGTTACCCTTCTACAATGAGAAATTCCAGAATTCTGCCAAAAAATCATGAAAAATACCAAAATTTCTCTGAAGCCTTCAAAATTGGTTCTTTTACATTTGAAAGAGACAGGATATATATCTAATGAAGTTTCAACCAATAAATCTAAGTTTTTCTTCTCCTTGAGCTTCATTTTGCCTCTTTAAGCCTCATTTTGACTTGTTTCAACTTTACCTGAGAAATGGTATCCCTGGTTTGATAATGACTTGTCATGTGCCTTTGCAGATTGTTATCCCTTTCAACCTTTTTCAATAACGTTTCCAAGTGTTAATTAACTCTTGATATCCAAAGTTATCTATCCTCATTAATCTCCATGGAAATGATCTCATCAAATGTTAATACTTCATGTTCATGAATTTGTTGTTTCTCTTGCTCCAATGCCTTTTCTAAGCCTCTTATTCTTGGTATTTTTGCATGTACTTCAGCCTTTATCTCCTGAACTGGGTCAACAACAATAATTTTCTTGCCTTTACCTCTGTTTCTTCCATGTCTGATTTGAATTTACTTTGGAGGATTTGATTCACTTGAAATTGAATATTTTCCCATCATGGAAAGTAATTTGAGATTTGGCAATAGAGAAGGCTTCTTTCAATTTTGAAATCTCTTTATCCTTCTCTTTGATGATGACCTCAACTAATTTGACCTGCTCGTGTCCTGATACCTCGGGCTCCATTGGCATTGACTCATCATGCTAATGCAAAACAAGTTGCTCCTCAATATGACATTGACCATCATGGGTGTCAAATGTAAGAAATCTCCTGGTAGACTTAGGCACAAAAACTTGCCAACTGCCTCTCTCATATGTGTGAGAAAATCCCACAAACTTAGGGACATCTAAAAGTTGAATATCCATACTGGAAGAGCCAATCTCCATTGGCGGTGGTGATGATGTTATAGGTACGACATAAAGTGCTGCTGATAACATTTCCAAGAAGTCTTCCCATGTCATGTTTATGGAGGACAATTGATGATTCACAATGAGCTTGATAAGGCCATGATGAAAGAGACTAGTATGATGATCTTCTCTTATGCTCTGGACCTTCTCAGCCATCTTAACCAAGCTCCTGTATAAAAAAAATTCAATCCATAATTTGTTATATTGGCAAGAACAAACGACAGAGGACAACATCAAACCACTTTGGAGTCCAAGATCTAGCCTTCCTAGACTCAGAGAGGGCTCTCTCTATTTTTATGATTTAGCTTGATAATTATAAATGTTGACATTAGGCTAGTTATAGAAATTAGGGTTGTTTGTTTGATTTATTGGGTGGCTAGATAGACGGAGCTGAAAAACTTAATCCATTGGGCTATGTAGTCATAAAAGGTCGAATTGTGCATCAAATTTACAATTGAATTCACAGGGCAAGCTAACTATACAGACTGGATCTTACTAGCGGTGTGAATATGGGATGGGAGAAGGAGATTGATGTTAAACTTAAATGCAGAGCGGACTATCTCTAAGTTCTACATTCAGGTCTCAGAGAAAAACATTAACATAACAAACGCAGACAGAATTAAGGTGCTCTTTTAGCAAATCTAAATCTAAATTTTCTGTTTTGAAATCAGATAAATTGATGCACAGCCTGAAAAGACAAAGGAAAACATTAATACAGAGGAAAAAAATCACCATTAACATAGCTCAAGAATCCTATGAATGGTCTCTTATTATCGATGCCCAGCTCAAACAGTTACGAAGTTCCAATACTTCTTACAATTCAAGTTTTAGCAGGGTCCAATTTTCCAACCCTTGATAATAAAAATTCTAACAGTATTTAACTAAAGACTAAGTCAGTTTCCCTATCCTACTCGAAAACTTTGCATTGATTACAATTTAGTAGAAATGGACAAGTGCGGCCATGCAAGGCCTGATCATAAATCTCTGACAAAAAGCACCACCTGTAGAATTAACTTTGGGTAACTTTTCGTAGATCCAAATGCTTTAATGACTCCTCGAAACATCAAACCATAAGCTGGGAGGTGGCTGTGATGGTCATGAAGAGGTAACCAGTGGTGGCTTCGACATCTGGCCTTGCTCTTTAGAAAACCGATGTTGAGTAATTAAGTCTGGTGCAGCGCTCACTACTTCTCATTGATTAGTGACTGTGTTGATGTTTTTTGATGCCTTTTCCATTGTTTCCATCATAACATAACAATTATGCATGAATACCCTTTGCTACCCAACTCAACCTGTGGTGCATATTTGCTACTCGATCCCTTTCGTCCGTGTTTAACCCTTTTTCAAACAAAATAGCGTGAAAAATTGTGTACCTGAGGTACAAAATCACTTTGAATTGACGTGTGGGAGTAGGGCCTGGACTCGAAACTGCCCATTTCGGACCCCCCTTCATGGTTAAAGTTCGAAGGTTAAGGGGGTGAAAAATGCATCTAAAATTGTCGGATGTGGAGGTGGGTAACATAGATGGTTAACGTGGATGGGTTGGGGCAGGTAATGTGAGGTGGAGTCAGGGTATGAGAGTCGAGGGGGTAAAATGAAACTTAGGAATAAGAGGAATAACCAAGGGGTGGGGCTAAAGGATATGCAATGTGGTCAGGGACTTAGGATAGAAACATACCATAAGGTCCAAAACTTGACAAAAATCATCCCTTTTCAGACCTTTAGAGCAAAGTTTGAACTCTTCAGTTTCATTTCAAGAAAAAATCAGGCCATTTTTAGGCTGAATATTTATAGCATGAACTTTTCATTTCTCCTTTTTAAATACCTTCGTTTCTTCTTCTTTTATTTCTCATTATCTTTCTTTGGGAAAGCCTTTGAATATTTACATCTATGTACAATATGAAAAATTTGCAAAGAGAAAGTACACAGTCACCTTGTGATATTGTAAATTACAGGGGTCTAACGGTGGCTCCAACTAGGGATGGAAACTCCTTCAGGAGGTGTCAAGAACACCATAGACTAGTGGCCTGATCCATTTGGCTGATCCCACCACTTGTATCTTGATTTTTCAGACAACTTAGTGACTAGAAACTAGCTGATTGTTTCTCTTGGCATTAATTGATAAAAATAGAATGCATGCTTGGCCAGCCAGCTTGTTAGCAGACTGAAATCTGAATTGAAACTACAATTGAGCTTATCCATTGCAATCCATCAAGCTAAACATATTGTTGCACCTTGAAAACTTGAATGATGAGACCAGAACTGTGATGAAACTAAAGCCTGAATCACATTGATCTAAAAATGAAAAGCAATCTAAAAATTAGATTTGAAACATGCTCAGAGTGTTGAGCTTATTTGCACCCCTAACTACCCTAATCTACTAAAATGGATGCCCTTCTAAACAATACAATAATTCCAGTGCAACCAGTCAAACAATTGCTCTAATATCTTTGTTCTTTCATTTTTTTTCACCATGTTCAGAGGCAAACCTGACAATGGTGTTTGATAGAAATTCCTGGCTGGATCTCATTTAAATGGATCTTGGTACCTTTTAAAAACAACTAACATGCTGGAAATATGTGTTGGCTTTGTAAAGAACAATTCCTCCATATAGACAGCCACTGGATCAATATACTCTTGATTTATTTATGGGTATTCTGACTCATCCAACCCAGATTCATACCCTGGTACTGCAGATGTGCTCTCCTGGTCTTCAATCAACTCATAACATGTTTGCATGCTACCTAATGAGTGTTGTGCCACTAATTCTTCTGAATCATACAATGGGGAAGACTGCCTGGTCATATCCATATCATAGCAGCTTTTGAGAGCATTATGAACACAGGAAGATTGACTTTGAAACTAGAAATAATCCAACGCATTTGTTATTGGGTCATGCGATGCTTTAGATGGTAGTGTTGGTTCTTTTGAGACCTCGTGTTTTCTCTTAGGACTATCAGCCAAAATGTGATCCCAATTCCCTTTTATAATCTGAAATTCATTAAAGCCAAAGGTAGAGAGTCAAAATGGATCAATCCATCATCTGTTTCAGACTCTGTGATTTCATCTGCTACTTGACATTCAAAAGAACTCAAGGGCTGAACCCCTGGATCTAAAAAAGATATTTTATCATCCCTGATTTCCTCATCTAATTGGTGAGAGAGTTCTTTTCTCCTATGATTATCAGCTAGAATGTGATCCATATTCCCTTTCACAATATTAAATGCATCAAATAATAAGGGCAAAGAATCAATCTGGATCAATTCATCATCTGTTTCAGATTCTATGGTTTCAAGATGACTCAGGGAGAGAACTTATGGATTTGAAAAAGGTTCAGGATCATCCCTCTTTTCTCAAATGACTCATTAGATCATTCCTCCTCCTTTCTATTTGCAACCTGCTTGTAATGCTCTCTTAAGAGTGAGGCAAAATATAGAGGAATGCATTTTGTACTTTCTTAACAGCTTTCTACATTTTATTTCTTACAATCTTGCTCAGCATGCAGAGTTTGGTTGTCATATTTTCATTGTGACAATTGAGATTGTTCATCCCAAGAACATAGTGTTGACTGCTTTGAATAATCAGCCTCAACCTCGACCTTATAGTCTTCCTCTTGATAATCATATTTGAGATGGGTACCTTTGTATGCAAGGTCATCTATCATGTGCATTTTTGTTGAGGATTTCCCTACCTCCTTCTAATTTTGGACTTCATCTTTGGCTGTGTTGTGGATAGAGTACATGAAACAATCATTTTATGTTTTAGGGTGTCCAAGATGGGCTGCAAAATTCTGGGTACATTGAAGTTTGTCTTATCTAGAACTAATGGAACAAAAGGTATCTGAACATCAAGTTCCTCTTTCCTGCTAATCATATGCATAATTTCATTGATTGTGTTTGTCAACATATATAGCTTTATCTCTGCAAATATCAATCACTCTCTTTCTATTTTATCCTTCTCCACAACCTTTAATTTTGCTTCCCTATTCAGCAGGTGGACTTCCACATCAACTGCCACATTTTTCATTTCTTCCAGGATTGTAGGGTCCCTTTCTCTTAACTGGAATGCCACCTCTGGGTCAAATGCATATGGGTAGTGCCACAGAGCTAATCCTGGGGGTGGCCTTATCTTAGCAGGCATCGAATAGTATACCTTATTGAACCTAGCTGAAAAATTTTGTATTGTCTCCCCAGGCTATCTTTTTAAATGGTTATACTCTTCTATGATGAGAAAAAAAATTCCCACAACCACCCATCTATCTAGGAAAACTTGAGTGAACTGATGAAAATTGCTAATGCTTGTAGATGGAAGATCTTTAAACCAATTTTTACTTTGCCTTGCAATGATAGGGCAAACATTCTGATACACACATCATCTTATCCCACCTAAAATAGATCAAGGAAATCCTCAAGATTTTGAATGTTCTTTTCTCCAATGATCTTTGCACTTTCTCCATCAAATCTGGGTAAATTATTGATAAAATTTGCAAGGAGTTCATAGAGGATAGGAGGCAAAACCAGAGGCTTGTATCTATCTGGGAATTTTACAGGTATAGGCAGTAAAGCAGGAGGCTTATAACCATGTGGGAATTTAGTGGGAGCAGGAGATAAAGCCGGAGGCTCATGTTTCACTGGGTTTTCCACAAGTGCATCCGAGATGTGCACAGGTATATAAGTATGTACATGGTCTAGAATTTGGAGCTTAGCTCCTTGAGGCTCACTAATTTTCCAATGATAAATTTAAACCTTAGCAGTGTACTCTTGATTAAGCTTAAAGTAGGATAAAACATAGTTATAGATAAAAACAACAATATCTTGAATCCAATTTGGGCTTGAACACTTTTGCTTTGTAGGTTGACTGGTCATGTTTCAGGTCCTTCCTCCAGTGGAGTCTTTGAATGGAATTGATCTGAATTGGAGTTTCCAGGTGGATGATTTCAACTTTCTTTGTATGTCTTGTTTTCCACCATCAAAAACCAAATACCAATCTTGGAAAATACTCAAATCATACAATGTTTTGACTGGGGTTTCTCAGTTTTGATGAAATATTAAGCTTTTTTAATAATTCCCCAATACGATTGCCATTATGTTGTCACTCTGTAATTTGTAATAATGGCAAGAACAAACGACAGAGGATAGCAACAAACCACTTTGAAGTCCAAGACCTAGCCTTCCTAGACTCAAAGAGGGCTCTCTCTGTTTTTATGATTTAGCTTGATAATTATAAATGATGATATTAGGCTAGTTATAGAAATGAGGTTTTTTTGTTTGATTGATTGGGTGGATGGATAGACAGAGCTGCAAAATTTAATCCATTGGGCTATGGAGTCATAAAAGGCCGAATTGTGCATCAACTTTTCAAGGGCATTCCCAGGGCAAGCTAACTATGCAAACTGGATCATACTAGCAGTGTGAATATGGGATGGGAGAAGGAGATTGAGGTTCAACTTAAATGCAGAGTAGACTGTCTCTGAATTCTGCATTCAGGTCTCAGAGGAAAACATTAAGATAAAAAATGCAAACAGAATTGAGGTGCTCTTTTAGCAAATGTTAATCTAAATTTTCTGTTTTGAAATCATATAAATTGATGCACAGCATGAAAATACAGAGGAAAACATTAATATAGAGGAAAAACATCACCATTAACATATCTCAAGAATCCTATTATTATTATTGATGCCAAACTAAAACAGTTACAGAGTTCCAATACTTCTTACAATGCATGCTTCAGCAAGGTCCAATTTTTATAACCCTTGATAATGAAAATTCTAGCAGTATTTAACTAAAGACTAAGTCGGTTGCCCTATCCTACTCGACAACCTTGCATTGATTACAATTTAGCAGAAATGGAAAAGTGTGGCCATGCAAGAACTGATTAGAAATATCTGACAACAAACACCGCCAGTAGAATTAATGTTGGGAAAATTTTCGTAGATCCAAATGCTTCAATGACTCCTCGTAAGATCAAACCATAAGCTGGGAGGTGGCTGTGATGGTCATGAAGAGGTAACCAGTGGTGGCTCTGACATCTAGCCCTGCTCTTGAGAAAACCGACGTTGAGTAATTAAGTCTGGTGGACCGTTCGCTACTTTTCATCGATTAGTGACTGTGCTGATATGCTTTGCTTCCTTTTTCGTTTCTGCCATTATAACATAACAATTCTGCATGAACACCCTTTGCTGCCCGACTCGACCTGTGGTTTTTATTTGCTACACGAGCCCTTTCGTCAATGTTTAACCCTTTTTTAAACAAAATAGCGTGAAAACTCGTGTACCCAGATTTGAATTTGTTTAGTTTTTAGTTCTGAAGCCGCATCACATATGCGTCGGCATCACATTTTGCATGTTTTACAATTTAAGATATAAGAATGTAATCGGCGATGCGATGCGAAGAGGGAGGTGACGTGGAGGGAAGGTGGGACTGACTGCATCACAAATCGCAGATCTTAGGTTTTGTTATAACCAGCGGGGGTTAAATAATAAAAGATGTGAAGTGCGAAGTGTGGGGAGAAAGGAGGTGATGTGGCAGGTAAGGTGGGACTGGATCGCAGCCCGCATATTGCAAATCTTAAAGTTTAGTTATAAGCGGTGGAGGAAAACTCAAAAGGATGTGAAATGTGAAGCGTGAGGAGAGTGCGGTAATGTGGAGGGAAAGTGGGACCGACCGCATCAGAAATCTCAAACTTAAAGTTTTGTTATGAGCATAGGGTTAAATGCTAAAACATGCGAAGAGCGATTTGCGTTGATTGGAGGATGATGTGGCAAGATGGATCCCACTGCATCGGTGAAGTTATGAAGCAGTGAATGTTTTATTTGGTAAGGAAAATTTTATGAGGTTTCATGATATATCAATGTATTTCAATGTATTTCAAACGGCTTGAAGTGGGGGGCGGAGCTACTGTGGTGGGGCCAACCACATCGCAAGTTAAACGAAATACATACGGACACTTTGAATGGTAAGTTAAAAAATCTGTGATGCAATATATCGCAAATCAGTGATAGCAAGTGATAAGGTTTAGTTGCGATGCGAAAAGTTATCTTTGCCGATATGCGATGGATGGTGGGGGGAAAGGGTGACATGTCAATGAGGAATGGCCCACTTTAATCGCAATCGAGGACATCAGAAGTAGAGCTAAAACAATGATATAGTGGTGAAACACGGTAAAGTAGGAATATAAAGCATCAAAGCAAAAAAGGTAAGGTTTAATGTTTTTAAAGGGAAATGAAATGAAAAGGGGGTGTGCTAGGTGAATGGGTCCCACTTCATCACATATTTCCTTTCGAAAGGTTATATCATGAACTTAAAACCCAAGGTTGGTTTTCGGAGGGGTCCCAAGGTGGTAAGCAGTATTGTGAAATGGGGGTGCGAAATCACTGTGAATTGACGCATAGGACCCAGACTTGAAACTGCCCATTTCGGACCCCCCTTCATGGTTAAAGTTCTAAGGTTAAGGGGGGTGCGAAATGCATATAAAACCATCGAATGTGGAGGTGGGTAACATAGATGATTAACGCAGATGGGTTGGGGCAGGTAATGTGAGGTGGAGTCAGGGTATGAGAGTCTAAGGGGTAAAATGAAACTTAGGATAAGCGGAATAACCAAGGGGAGGGGCTAAAAGATATGAAATGTGGTAGGGACTTAGGATAGAAACATACCATAATGTCCCAAACTTGACAAAAATATCCCTTTTCAGACCTTTAGAGCAAAATTTGAACTCTTCAGTTTGATTTCAGTAAACAATCAAGCAGTTTTTAGGTTGCATATTTGTAGCATGAACTTTGCATTTATCCTTTTTAAATACCTTCTTTTCTTCTTATTTTTTTTCTCTTCATCTTTATTTGGAAAAGCCTTTGAATATTGACATCTATGTAAAATATGAAAAATTTTCAAAGAGAAACTACACAGTCACCTTGTGATACTATAAATTACAGGGTTCTAACATAAATGATGAGGCAAATCAAGTGTTTTGACTCTAATAAAATGCATCAAAAGCCTAATTTGATACCTGTATAGCCTAAAGAATATTCCTTCGCATGTAAAGTATTTCATTACTAACATCATTAGCGAAGCATACTTGTTTCTGAGGTTTCTAAAAGGAAATAGGAATTTTGGACTATCTCTAACATGAGGGTTTAGAAACTACTTGTAGTTTTCAATGTCAAGATCCATACCCTTGAGCCACTGCTCTCCTTGAGAAGGAATACATGTAGCTGAAGCAATTAGGTTAGGTCATAAACTAATCTCCATACCTACAAGAATGACCTTTCCCATGTTGTATTTGGTTGCAAAAATACTAGATAATTGAAGATGATACCCTCCTTCCATTAGCCTTTCACAAAATGTTAGACAATGAGTTCTTTGAAAGAATCTTTTGGCCAATGGCGAAGCATTGATGTCGTGCATGGTGAATGGCTCAAGTCTGAGATGGCGCCCTCCTTTGAAGCTCTTCTTGTCACTTTCCATGATGTTGGTCACCGGAATGATGAAAACTTTCGGATGTCAATGAAATGAGCGGATGAGAATGGAAATTTGGAAAACAGAGTGTATGAAGGTGCGAGTTTGGTGGCTAAAATGGAGGGTATTGAAGCTAGGATAAATTCTAGAAAACATTGAGTGAGTAGTGTTGTGTGTCAGCTTCATGTTGAAGGTGGAATGAAGTCAAATGGATGAGTTGAAGCATTCAAATGTCTAAAACACAGGAAATTCCCAAATTTGATTGTGAGAATAGCCTATGCAATAGTAAGAAAATTTTGTGAGGTGAAAAAGGAATGATGGAGATGAGTAAAAATTGTGATAAAATTTTAGTGAATAAAGCTGTGTCTTTTCTTCACAATGAAAGTGGAATGAAGAGAAATCGAGGAGTGGAAGTACCTCAAAACCCTAAAACACAGTCATTTCCCAAATGAGGCTGTGGGAAAAAACTAGTGAAAGAATGTTTTGATTTTTAAGGGTTATGGAGCTGGAGAAAAAATTTGATAAAATTTTTGAAGGTAGCCTCACTCTAGCTAAAAAATTCAAGTGGAATGGGTGAGTGAAAATGCTTCTAAACCCTAAAACATGGTCATGTCTATTTTCAGCATTTTCATTGCTTTGACTGTGTAAAATAGTCAAGAAATTGGGGTTTTGTTGGTTTGATTCATGTTATAGATGATGCATGGGAATAGGCTTGTGATTATGGAGCATGGGGGTATAGGAATCATAGTTTAGATGATGGGTTAGGGTTTAGGTACAAAAGTGTAGGTTAGAGTTTGTCAACATATAATATATATATATAGACAGTGAAAATCATGGAGAAGAAAAGAAAAGAAGATGACATGCTTTTAAAACCTCAACATTAAACCAAATACTAGCATGGATGAAGGCCTTCCTTTTCTTAAAGGCCACACCAAGGATGATATGACAATATTTGAAGGTTTCTGGAGGGTTTGAATCTTGAAAATGTTGGAAACTGTGACCACAGAAACGTAACACGGTCTTTTCTCTCACCACAAAAACATAACAACTGCCTTCAAGCTTTGTCAAGAGCGTAACAAAATTATCTCCACTGCCCAGAAGCATAACACGCTTATCTCTACTGTCCAGAAGCGTAACAATACCAAACTATGCTCTGCCAGGAGCGTAACAGTGTCTTTTACTCTGCCCAGAAACGTAGCAATAGATTTTTGCCTTGCAATAGAAACGTAACACGTATTTTCTCTCACTCTACAAAAGCGTAACAATAGATTTCTGTTTTGCAACAGAAACGTAACACACATTTCTTGCTCACCACACTAATGTAGGATTATGGTTTTTCTGTTTGAGAGTTTGTGAGAGGAATTTTCAAGAGTGAGAAGGGATAAGTAATGTGGCTCTTACATATATAAGCAAACAACACTAAAAAAAAAGGTGAGGTTTCTTTCCTTCAATATTTACAAAAACATTTTTAAACCCTTTTTTGCACATTTGAAAATGACTTTTACTCCTTCTCGTGGGATGAAATGAACTTCTCTTTTTCAAATTTGTGAAAAAATCTTTATATTTAAACATTTTAAAATGACCCTTTGACACTTTGAACAACTTGGAAAGTAACATACTAGTCTCTCAGATAAGGTAAGAAGGCAGAGTAAAATTTCTTTGAATTTTTTGTCATGAAATGTGACTCTTTGCCGCTTGGAGTCAGATGAGAGAGAAGAATTTAACCTCTTTTGCATTCCCTGAAATTTGAGCTGACCTCCTTAGGCATTTTGAAATGTCACCTTGAGACAAATTTTCTCTTTTTCCTGAAGCGGTGAGACTGCTTTTGAAGACCTTTGAACTTTCATATTGATTATGACCCTTTCAAATAAGATGTGATGTCTTTAAAAACTAAGAATGACTCCCTTTGCATTTTACTAGAACAATAGGTCAAATTTACCTCCTTGGAGCTCTAGCAGTGGATAATGATTTCTTAATCCTCTAAAAGAGATAGTAAGACAGTGAAACTAAATTCCATGAAACAATGAGACAGTAAAACTAGCTTTAAAACTTTTTCTCGAAATTTGATCCATATGAAACAAGAGAGATGGATTTATTTGAATTCAAAATCATGTCTGATCCTTTACTAGGGTTTCATGGATGAACTGGAGGGCCACTGCCTTTTTTAGTGAAAATTTGATTATTTTTCGAAAAGCAGGGTTGAACCTAGACTTGACCTAAATGGAATGAAATGACATAACCCTAGACCTATTGAATGATATTGATGAATATGGTGACCTTGAGACTACTTAATATGATGACCTTGACAATGGTGGCGATGAATGGAATGAGGGAGCAGCAAACATGATTCAGACCTCTTCAGTGAATGAAATTATTTCTGAGAACTAGTTCGAAAAAGTGAAAATTTTGACCTATGACCTCATGGAAAACAACTAAAAGAGTCATTTGATCACTGACATACGTGGGCTAACATTGGCTCCAACTGGGGATGACAGCTCCTTCAGGAGGTGTCATGAACACCGTAGATCAGGTAGCCTTACCATTGGGCGATGGAGTCAACCTAGACTTTGAAAAACTTAAACAAACTGGAATATTTGACTAAAAACAACTGACTTGACTCTGAATTGACTATAGACTAAAACTTTTTGACTTTTTGAAAGAAAACATGAGCTATTTGCAAAAGTCTCATGGCCTTCTCCTCGGGCTTCAAACTTCTGCAACAACTTCCTTATTTGTTGGAACATCAAATTTAAAATGGTATGTACAATGACAGTGAAATTCTTCTTTAATGATCAAGTTATATAGTATTTGAGGAACCTACCATTGATTGGTCCTCCGAGCACTTCTTGTCTATCAAGATCCTATAGTAAAAATGCTTTGTTTCCTCTGAATGCAACGATCTTGTAAAGTCCTTTCCACATATTGTCTGTTATGAAACCAGCTCCAAAAATAGAAGAAAAGACAGATCAACGCCTTATAAATAAGCCACTTCGAGGGGGAAACCTCCTTTACATTACACAAATTAACAATTCTTGGATGATACAAATGACAAAACCTCCTTTCTATATATAGAAGTCCATGGGGTCAAAATATTATCCTAGCCGACCTAACAATAATAATCTAAGGGCACAATAATAACAATATGGGGGTTACATAAGTAAAACAATAACAATAAGGGGGGATACTCTAACATAATAAGAGACTATACGAGTAATATAGGGACCTAACATGCCCCTCTCCTTCAAACAAGTGGTGTCCTCAACACTTGATTATTTCTTGATGCTTCCGTATAAAATTCTCGTCTTCTCATGTGGAATCTTCAACAAGAAAGTTCTTCCGCTTGCTGAGATACTCTAAAATCAAGTGATTTTTTGCTTGTCGATTTCTTGTTTCTGTGACTGCTTCGTAACCTCTTTCGTTGTGATGTTGATCTTCCTGTTGTTTTGTTCGATTATGCACCAAATTTAGGTTATCCTTTGAGAGTTGGATAACTTGTTGTTGATGCTTGATGTGATCTTCCACTACTTCATTATCCATATTATATTTCATTTGATCCTTCAAACTTTCAACTTAGCCTTAATTTTTTCTTCTAAACCATCTATGTCATCTTTTATTGCTCTTTGTAATATTAAAATTTGTTGCACTTGGTACCGTAATTTTGATATCTCATACTGTAATTCTTCCTCTTCATGCGTCATAGTATAGATTTTTGAGGGCTTAATGAATATGGAATTATTTTAGGGAGCCAATATAGAACCCAAAACTCATAAAAATTCTTCAACATGCCCTTGGAATCACTTCAAACTTCTTTTTCAAACAAGACTTACACAATTTGAAAACAAATACACACATTTTTCTTTCTTTTGAGGAGCTCGATATTGAAACTGAATTATCTATGTGATTTTGGATCTTCAATCTCCAAAATTCAGTCATGTAGTAGCCCTCTGAATCTTCTTTCCAGTGCCACAGGTCTGACCTGATTTTGATTCTTCAAGACAAAGTTATGCTCAATCTCCCACAATGACCTAATTATCGATTGGTTCAGTAGAGCGAACTTGTATGGCATGCCACGTGTCATTGTTTCGTCCTTTAGCTCTGAAATTGATACGCAGAAAACTCCATTCCATGTACTTGCGACCACGTTTTACAGAATTAAATTCCAATTCCCAAAGAGAGAGTTATGATGATTTTCCCACGATCACCTCTTTTAGATGAAATTTAGGAGTTTGAAAAACCCCTAACTTCCACAGATCAGTTATCCGAAACTATTGCCAACAAATATCTGAAATTTTTAAACGATGTTCCTAAGGATTTCAGCTTCGCTTTGTAAAAATTTCAGCTTCGGAACATTCGTAGAAAACAAGTTATAGAGAAAATTCCATGATGACATGTTTAGGTTAAATCAGGAGCCTGAAAAAACCCTAAATTCCACAAATCATATCTCTGAAAATATTGTGAACCAAGATCTGAAATTTGTACACGACGGTCCTCAGGATTTCGGCTTCTCCCTATAAAAATTTCAGCTTCTAAACCTTCGTAGAAAAAAAATTATAACGATGATTCCATGATGACCTTTTTGGAGCAACGAAACCATAGAATCCAAAGCTTTGATACCAATAGTTATGAAACCACTTCCAAATATAGAAGAAAAGAGAGATAAAGACTTAGAAATAAGCCACTTCGAGGGGGCATCCTACTTTAAATCACATAAATGAACAATTATTGGATGATACAAATGATAAAACCTCCTTTCTATATATAGGAGTCCATGGGGTCACAATATAATCCTATCCGACCTAAAAATATAATGTAAGGGCACAATAATAACAACATGGGGGTTCCAAGTGTACAACAATAACAATAAGGGGGGCTACTCTAACATAATAAAGGACTGGACTAGTAATATAGGGACCTAACATTGTCAAATTTCCCATGCTTACCCCTATCTTCATTCTAGGCATCCCAACAAAGAACAACATCCCCAAGCTTGAAATCATCTGCTTTGGTTTTCTTATCAAAAATATTTTTAATTTTCTCATGAAGCTATGAATTATGACAGGAAACTTTGTCTCTTGCCTATTGTAGATGGATCATTTGGTTGATTCTTCGTTGGATGTCATTAGGCTCACTGTCAATTTCTTGCAAAATTTTCATCACCGGTATAGCTAGAGAAGAAGGGAACACAATGTCAACACCATGGACGAGCTGTAAAGGTGACATGTTGATTGATCTCCTGGTGCTAACTCTATTTTCCCATAGAGCATTGGTGAGTTTATTGTGACAATTCCTCTTGTTTTCTTGCAACATATTTTTAATTATGTTCACTAAAGATTTATTTGATGATTCAGCAAGCACGTTTCCCTGAAGATAGTATGATGTTGAATGACCAAGCATAATGTGATATTTTTCAAAAAATTAGATCATTCTCTTAGACTTGAAGGCCACTACATTGTCAGTAATAATCATGTGTGGACAGCCAAAGAGAGACAGAATATTGTTCTCAAGAAACTGAATGATAACAGTGTCGGTAGCTTGCCTCGTGGGGATGGCTTCAATCCATTTGTTGAAATAATATGTTGTAGCGAGAATCCATTTGTGCTGAGTTGACGATGGAGGATGAATCTCACCAATGAAGTCAATTCCCCATTGTTGGAATGGTGCTTGAAATTCAATTGGTTTTAGAGGTAAAGGCACGAGCTTTCTCTTTCCCTAAAATATTCTACATTCATGACAGCTCATGACTATTTTATAAACATCAGAAAATAAGCTTGGCTAATAGAAGCCCACCCTCAAGATATTATTAGTTGTAGTCTTCCAATAAAGATGACCACCACAGTCACCTTTATGAAAACTTGTCATGACTTTTTCAACTTCTCCTTCAACCAAACAATTCAGCAAAACTCCACCCAGATCTTTACAATATAATACACCATTAAGAATACAGTACTTAAAAGCTTTTAACTTTAAAGATATATCTCTACTACTTGGCAAGCCAAAAGGAGGATTAAATGTTGTAAGACATGTACTATATCAGCATACCAAGGCAATAAAGAAAATATTTTAGCTACCTCGGATAATGTTTCAGCATCTTTTTCTTCAGATAATGCAGCAATGAAATTGATATCCAAGGCATGAAGATTTGAATCTACCATGAGTTTAGCTAGGCCTTGTCCTTTGATTATTCTTCTGGGCATGATCTCCAAATCATACTCTAACATAGCAGCAATCCATTTACCTCGCCACCCTTTAGGATCATTCTGTGTAAGCACATCTTTGACAGCATTGTTTGAAACATATGCAATGATATGAGCATGTAAAATGTAGACCCGGAAGTATTTCAATGCTTTGACTAATGCCAAGGCCTATTTCTCAATAATGTTATACTTCAAGGTTGTGTCTCTTATGGTTCTACTGAAGAAGGTGATGGGTTTCTATTTATTCTGATTTTTCTTTTGCATGAGGACAGTAGCAAGAGTGTGTTCCGAGGAAAACGAAAAAATGATAAGATAAAGTGTATAATCTGGACTAATAAGGATAGGAGCATGAGACAAAGCCAACTTGACTTGATGGAATAATTTTTTCACCTCTTCAGACCACTTTACTTCACTATCTTTCTTTAGCATTTTAATAATCTGCCTTAAGTGTTTAGCAAGATTGGGAACAAACCTCCTCAAAAAATTGATTTTTCCATTAAATGACTGAATTTCCTCTTTGCTCCCAGGATAATCCAAAATTTGAATAGCTTCAATTCCTGAAGGATATATCCTAATTCCATCTTTTGACATGATATGGCCCAGCAATTTACCTTCTTCCATAGCGAAAGACTCTTCTTTGGGTTCAGCAATATGCCAAACTTTATGCATCTATGGAAGATTGTTAAGTGCTACAAGTGTTGCTCATCTGTTTTGGAAAATACAGTGATATAATCAAGATAAATGACCAAAGAAAAATCATTTTCATTGGCAAAAGAAATGTCCATTTATCGTTGAAAAGCAGCCCCTGCATTCTTCAATCAGAAGGGCATTTTGGCGTACATGAAAGTACCCCAAGGTTTAGTCAAGGTTGTCTTCTCTTAATCATCAGGGTGAACAAGAATCTGATTATAACTGGAGTATCCGTCCAACAAAGAAAGTCTAGAAGATCCAACTACCCTTTGCAGAATATGCTCCATCTTTGGTAGTGGGTAATTCTCCTTCAGTGACACTTTGTTAAGATTTCTGAAATCAATGCAGAAGCGAATCTCTCATGTCTTGATTCTTACTGGTACTAGATTAGATCCAATTTGAAAAGTGAAGAGGCACAATGATACCAGCAGTAAATAATATATCTACCTCCTTCTGGATAGATGGCAAAAACTTAGGATTCATTATTCTAAGCTTCTGATGGAAAGGTTTATGATCCAGCTTCAAAGGGATGGTATGCTGAATTATGATCTTTTCATATTCTTTTAGATCAGAATATTCCCAAGCAAATACATCAGCAAATTGAGCATAAGAGTTGCATGTTTACCTTTCATTTCTGCACTTAAAATTTTTGAAAGTTTTACCATTTTTGGCTTTTCTGGAGTGCCATGATTCAGATCTTCTACTCCCATTTCTGTAGGTAACATGGTCGGTTTTCATGCAACATCATCTTGATCAAAAATCTCTTCCAAAGGTACCAAACCTCTTGGAATGGATTTATCTTTCATTTGCAGCACTTGCATCTCTGCTGCATGGATTTCTTGATCGTCTTCATAGCACTGGTAGTCCATTTGAGAATTTACAAACTCTTCTTCTGTCTACAAGAGGTTACTAATATGTTTATCATCTTGAAACACTTGCAAATACTGAACATTATCTCGGACAACATGGCTGTGTTTTACATTTATCTCATACTTCTTATTAGGACACAATGGAATTTTGAACTTGCTGGCCAAAGTGGCTAGAGAATCAACAATAACATTGATTTCTCTTGGAACCAAAGATAAATTGTACTCATAAAATGTCTTGAGAATGTCTAGCACTATGTTTCGGTAAGCTCACATCCTTAGATGCTTGGCCTGGTATTCCCCTTTAACTTTCTTTATCTCTAACTCGGAGTCGCCATATACAGAAATCTTCTTTGTACCGAGCTTCTTCAAAATTTTCAAACTAGTTATCAAAGCCTCATACTCATCCTCATTGTTTGAACATTCAAATAGAAGCTTGTAGGATGACATTCGAACATTGGAAGGGATGCTTAGTGACTAATTTACAGGGGTGCCCTAATCCACACTCCAATTCCAACCCCTTCTTTGCCCAAAGCTCCATGAAAGTCCATAGTCCACAAAAAAATTTCGTCATAAATGCAAATTGGATGGCTGAACTTTACTTGTTGTTTGAGAGAACTTTGTTGTACCAAAAACCTCTAATTATTTCATCATTTCATTATTTTTTGAGGTGATTCACTCAACTCCAAACCATTTGGCACTTTTTTACAAATTTCTGTATTTGACAATTCTAAAATAGAATTTGACATTTCAGAATTGTCCACAATTTCTTCAATCAAATCTTTGGAAGATGTTGAACATTCATCATTGAACAATATAAAATACTCTAGATCTGTATGAACAGCATGTATAGGATGGTTATTTGGCTTTTCATGGCTGTTGATCATATACTTCATCTTGCATTCTCGGTATAGTTTTCTGAATTGTCCAAAGATAGGAAGGGTAGCATAAGAAAAATCAAGTTGTAAGGTAACTCTAAGCTTTGCTCTCCATGAACGAGAAAGTAGCATTCCATATATGGGTGGGATATCATCCACAACAACGTCAATAAGAACATTCTTGGCTGGGACTTGTTCTAATGACACCACTAATTCCTTGATGAGGCCAAGACATTTCACCCTCTCTGAATCAAATAAGTAAAGATTATGATATGGTATTGTGATGTCTAGTCCTAATATGTCCATAATGGCCTTTGGCATGAGGTTGTGAGAGGCTTCAGAATCAAGCATGGCGTTATGAAGGATAAAGTCATGGATTTTGAGGCTTAGGTAAAATGGAGGGACTTCACTATCTTCTAAATCACCATCAACAACAGGACCAAAAAGAAGCTCAGGATGATCATCAGTCACATTAACCATGTCTAAAATTTGTTTAACTCAAAGCAACTTAGCAACTTGAACTTTATACTGATCATTCTTAACTATTTCAGTTATAGGAATGGAGACTTTCAACTTGGTAATTTCATTTTCAAGAGAAAAAAGAGCATAATGTTTCTCTACCTCTTTCAATGATGCATCCTTTTTGTCAGGCTTATATTTGTGTGGAGACTCTTTCTTTTGTCCTCCTTCTTGAACTTCTTTATATTTCCTTTGACCGCTGGAAGAAGCTTCGTTTCCTTTAACATGATTATGAACAGCAAGTCCCTTGTCTCTACTTTGATTTGAAGCAGCAGCTTCTTTGGAATGAGCATATACTTGAGCATTATATTTTCTTTATTAGAGGTTATAGGAACATTCCTATTCCTCAAGCCATACTGTCTCTGTGCTTGAGAAAGAGCATTCTGATATCCTCCCTGATAATCTTTCGTGCCCACTGATAGTATGTCATCATTAGACAATACAAATTTCTGATCATTCGGTGCACAAATTTCTGCAGAAAATTGATCTTCTTCAGTGAGGAAAATATGTTGTTGATTTTTCTCAAATAAATGATTCTCACTAGAAATTTCTTCCTCGTCATCTTCATTAGGACCTTCAGTATAATTCTGCTAAAATGGGGTGCGAATTTGCTATTGACTTTGTGGATCTTGACCCCTCTATACCCTTTGCTTGATTCTGTATTGGGGTTGTTGATTTTGCCCCCTAAAATTGAGATTTCTAATGGCGGGTTCATCTTGTCAATCAACAATGGACATCTTATACATCATTTTCTCGATGGTCTTGATTAAGGTATCTAATTTTCCTTCTGATGAAGTCGATTTTTCTTCTTTGATAGTGACTCTTTTTTCTGTCTTAATTTTAGATTTCTTGATGATCAAATTTGCTTCCACGCTCATTGTGTTTCTCTGCATTTCTTCAAAATTTGATTGGTTTCTTTCCCTCAACTGATAGGCCATGTCAAGGTCGAAACCATCAGGATAATGAAGTAAAGCAAGGCCTAGAGGAGGCTTAATATTCTCCGGAATTGAATCATATATTTTGTTGAATATAGCTGTAAAGTCTTGGATAGACTCATTGGGATTCCTTTTTAAGGCATTATACTCAGCTAGGATCTGCAATGGATTTTTCTTTTCTTCCCATTTCGCTATAAAAAAATCAATCATCTACTGTGAGGTACCAATTGAACCAGTTGTAAGTGAGAGAAACCATTTATTTACCTCTCCAGAGTAACTTTGTGCAATGATGTGCAGCTTGGCATTGTCATTATCGATTTCTTCAAGATCTATGAAGTCAATCACTTTGGAAACATGCTGATAGGTTGTAACCTTTGATGTTCCATCGAAAAGAGGAAGCCTCTAACCATAATTTTGAGGTAGTGGAGTAAGCTGAAGCGGTATGATTAACGGAGAAAATCTAGCCATGACTAATGGAGGAGGTGGCGGGGGCGCTGATGGTGTGAAAACTTGCAGAGGTAATGATGGAATGAAAGGAGGGATTGATGATGTAGCTATGTAAGAAGGTGAAATGAAAGATGGAGCAAAGGTCTACTGCTGATATTGAAAATAGGCCTTCTTTGAAGTTTCTTGAGATTTGTCTACTAGACCCTTGAGTTTATGAAAATTATACCAAACTTGACTATCGATTTCAGACTCAAAAGATTCAAAAAATGGTGCAGAGGACTCGAAATCAAAAAGATAAAAGGTGGCTACTGAAAGGAATGTTTCAGACTTGGTTCTAAACAAATATTTTTCAAATTCTGGACTATATATCAAATATTCTGGAACAAATCTCGTAGGTAGAGAATTTTATTTGACAAGTGAAGGAACAACTCTTCCAACCTTCCGAGACTTGGTCTTATGTTTTCTAAAAGACTCTCAGGATGATATACAACTAGTGATAGATTTGGGTCTGGATTTAACCTGGTATGTCTGTTAGGAGCCAACTTAAAATAGGAATTTTATACTTTGACTCAGGATTTAGAATTCAGCCTATTTTGAAAACTAGAGCTTGTCACCTACAAGTCTAACTTTGAAAGGATTCGAGAAATATTCCTAGGGAATGTTTATAAATCAATCCCCGACAACGGCGCGAAGAATGTTATCACTCTCCCCAACTTTCTAAGGATGATAGTAGGATTGGAGAAAGGTAACCACAGACCAACTTTTAGCCTAGGTAGCTAGCCCTACCCGGACTAGAGAGGGCTCTCCCCATGTCACTTTACAGTCAAAGGTATGACTAGATATAATGTTTTAGGCTAGTTATGAAGCTCAATAGATTTAAGGTTCTTCTTTGTTTGGATTTCTGTTGGATAGGAATGACAGTTAGGAGACTAGGTCTAGGGTATTTCTCTGATTTCAAAGGTTTAGTTGCAGAGGTAAGGGTGAGGCCGGGTAGGTAAGATAAGAAGCATGATTAATTTTCCATTGTGTATAGAGTGAAATGAGAACGAATGAGAATGAGCATTAAACATGAATTCATTCATCAGAAGAGCAAGACAATTTCATGAAAATATTATGAAAAATAGAGCATGGAAAGCATGTTTTCTGTCAACAAACTAATAAAAATTAGCATAAAGAAACACACATGTGGAATATTAGTAACATAACATTCAACATCATGAGTTTACAAAGAAAAAAAAATGCTCAAAGGCATACCACTGGAGTCTCAACACAATGTTTGCAGCATTGTCCTTGATTTCATTAGCAAAAGCTTGTACAATAGCTCCACTACAAATAACAACTATCCAACCTCTACAATGACAAAAGAGAGGCTACTTATATAAAATATAGATCATGACACCTCACCAGGTCGAAATCCCATCCCAAATGGGTCATAAATTCAAGAGATGAGTCATTTCCTAGTTTCTAGGGAGGTTAGAAACCATTCCCTAAAGTTTAGCTGCAAACTAGGAATGTTTGTCCCTTATATTAATTACACATTCCATCATACAAGAAAAAAAAAAAACCAACCTATTAACTCAAATGACAACTCATAGCCTTGAATTTGTGACCATTTATGAGCTTGACAATTGTATTGAAGGAATCCAATGCTGATCTCTAAAAATTCTGACTGAAGAATTTAAAAACAAACTGGAGAAGCATAACAAAAATTTGGAGGCACTTTTGAGGCACTTCAAGAAGTCCAAATTCAGTTTCGAAAATACAGTAAACTAGCCCTATGTGTCTAGTTTCCATAACATCTTTAATTTTACAAAATGGACCACGGGAAGGCACTCAAAAATCCACTCTCCTAGGGTCGCTCAAAGGCGTAACATAGGGTCCAAAAAGGAGGCAGAAACATGAAAAACAGATGGTTTTTTAGCTTTTTCTCCCAAATTGCATCTTTTCATGCCAGGAGGGTTACTAATAAATGATGTACTAATCAAAATATATCCATCCATGTAAAGAAATCACCATTTTCCTGCCTCCAAATCAAAAATTCATAAGTGTCTATTACCCTTCTGCAATGAGAAATTCCAGAATTCTGCTAAAAATCATGAAAAATACCAAATTTGCTCCAAAGCCTTCAAAATTGGTTCTTTGACATCTGAAAGCGATAGGATATATAGCTAATGAAGCTTCAACCAATAAAACTAAGTTTTTCTTCTCCTTGAGCTTCATTTTTTCCTCTTGAAGCCTCCTTTTGACTTGTTTCAGCTTTACCTGAGAAATGGTATCCCTGGTTCAATAATGACTTGTCATGTGCCTTTGCAGATTGTTATCCCTTTCAGCCTTTTTCAATAACTTTTCCAGGTTTTCATTAACTCTTGATAGCCAAAGTTATCTATCCTCATTAATCTCCATGGCAATGAGCTCATCAAATGTCAATACTTCAGGTTGATGAATTTAATGTTTCTCTTGCTCCAATGCCTTTTCTAGGCCTCTTGTTCTTGGTCTTTTTGCATGTACTTCAGCCTTTATCTCCTGCACTGGGTCAACAATAAAAAATTTCTTGCCTTTACCTCTGCTTGCTTCCATGTCTGATTTGTATGTACTTTGGAGGATTTGATTCACTTGCAATTGAATATTTTCCCGTTCAAGGAAAGTAATCTGGGATTTGGCAATAGAGAAGGCTTCTTTCAATTTCGCAATCTCTTTATCCTTCTCTTTGATGATGTCCTCAACTGATTTGACCTCCTCATGTTCTAATACCTCAGGCTCCATTTCCATTGACTCATCATGTTCATGCAAAAGAGGTTGCTCCTCTATCTGACATTGACTATCATGGGTATCAAATGTAAGAAATCTCCTAGTAGACTTAGGCACAAAAACTTGCCTCTTGCCTCTCTCATATGTGTGAGAAAATCATGCAACCTTAGGGACATTTGAAAGCTGAATAGGCATACTGGAAGAGCCAATATCCATTGGTTGTGGTGATGATGTAATAGGTAAGACAAAAAGCACTACTGATAACCTTTCCAAGAAGTCTTCCCATGTCATGTTTATGGAGGACAAGTGATGCAAGACAATGAGCTTGATAAGGCCATCATGAAAGAGACAAGTATGATGATCTTATCTTTTTCTCTGGACCTTCTCAACCATCTTAACCAGCCTCCTGTATAATTAATGAGGCAAATCAAATGTTTTGACTCTCATAAAGTGCATCAAAACCCTTATGTGATACCTATATAGCCTAGATAATCTTCCTTGACCTGTAAAGTATTTCATTATGAACATCATCAGCAGAGCATACTTGTTTTTGAGGTTTCTAGAAGGAAAAAGGAATTATGGATTATCTCTAACATGAGGCTTTAGAAACAGCTTGTAGTTTTCAATGTCAAGATCCATACCCTTGAACCATTGCTCTCCCTGAGAAGGAATACCTGCAATTGCAGCAATTAGGTTAGGTGATAAATTGATCTCCATACCTGCAAGAGTGGCATTTCCCATGTTGGAGCTAGTTGCAAAAAGACTGGATAATTGAAGATGATACCCTCCTTCCATTAGCCTTTCACAAAATGTTAAATACTGAGTTCTTTGAAAGCATCTTCTGGCCAATGGCGAAGCATTGATGTTGTGCATGGTCAATGGCTCAAGTCTGAGATTGTGCCCTCCTCTGAAGATCTTCTTGTCACATTCCATGATGTTGGTCACTGGAATGATGAAAACTTTGGGATGTCAATGAAATGAGTGGATGAGAATGGAAATTTGGAAAACAGAGTGTA
This sequence comes from Pinus albicaulis, assembly GCA_034641835.2. NCBI lineage: Eukaryota > Viridiplantae > Streptophyta > Pinopsida > Pinales > Pinaceae > Pinus > Pinus albicaulis. Next base: position 1,396,546,730 of record CM076580.1, read on the forward strand.
TGAAGGTGCGAGTTTGGTGGCTGAAATGGAGGGTCTTGAAGCTAGGAAAAATTATAGAAAAATTTGAGTGAGCAGTGTTGTGTGTCAGCTTCAATTTGAAGGTGGAATGAAGGCAAATGGATGAGTGGAAGGCATTCAAATGTCTAAAACACAGGAAATTCCCAAATTTGACTGTCAGAATAGCCTATACTACAGTAAGACAAGTTTGTGAGGTGAAAAAGGAATGATGGAGATGAGCAAAAATTGTGATAAAATTTTATTGAATAGCGTTATGTCTTGTCTTCACAATTAAAGTGGAATGAAGAGAAATGGAGGAGTGGAAGTACCTCAAAACCCTAAAACACAGTCATTTCCCAAATGAGGTTGTGGGAAAAAACTAGTGAAAGAATGTTTTGATTTTTTTGGGTTATGGAGTTGGAGAAATTTTATTATAAAATTTTTGAAGGTAGCTTGACTCTCTAGCTCCATAATGCAACTGGAATGGGTGAAAATGGGTGAGTGAAAATGCTTCTAAGCCCTAAAGCACAGGCATGTCTATTTTCATCATTTTCACTGCTTTGACTGTGTAAAATAGTCTAGAAATTGGGGTTTTGTTGGTTTGAATGTATGGGAATAGGCTTGTGATTATAGAGCATGGGGTATAGGAATCATAGTTTAGATGATGGGTTACGGATTAGGTTGAAAAGTGTAGGTTAGGGTTTGTCAACATATAAAAAAATATATAGAAAGTGAAAAGCATGGAGAGGAAAAGAAGAGAAGATGACATGCCTTTAAAACCTCAACATTAAACCAAATACTAGCATGTCTGAAGGCCTACCTTTTATTAAAGGCCACCCCAAGGATGAGATGACAAGCTTTGAAGGTTTTTGGAGGGTTTGAAGCTTGAAAACGCAAACTGTCACCACAGAAACGTAAGACAGTCTTTTCTCTCACCACAGAAATGTAACAACTACCTTCAAGCTTTGCCAGGAGCGTAACAAACTTATCTCCACTTCTCAAAAGCGTAACACGCTTATCTCTACTATCTAGATGCGTAACAAGACCAATCTACGCTCTACCAGGAGCGTAACACTGCTAATTACAATTGCGTAGGAGCGTAACAGTGCTTTTTACTCTGCCCAGAAACGTAACAACAGATTTTCGCCTTGCAACAGAAACGTAACACAGATTTTCTCCCACTCTACAAAAGCGTAACAATAGATTTATGCTTTGCAACAGAGACGTAACACACATTTCTTGCTCACCAGAGTAATGTTGGATTTTGGTTTTTTTGTTTGAGAGTTTATGAGAGGAATTTTCAAGAGTGAGAAGGGATAATCAACATGGCTCTTACATATATAGACAAACAGAACTAAAAAACAATGTGAGGTTTCTTTCCCTTTAATATTTACAAAAACATTTTTAAACCCTTTTTTGCACATTTGACAATGACTTTTATTCCTTCTCGTGGGATGAAATGAACTTCTCTTTTTCAAATTTGTGAAAAATTCTTTACATTTAAAGATTTGTAAATGACCCTTTGACACTTTGAACAACTTGGAAAGTAACATACTGCTCTCTCAGATAACCTAAGAAGGCAGAGTAAAATATCTTTGAAGTTTTTTTCATGAAAGCTGACTCTTTGGCACTTGGGAGTAAGATGAGAGAGTAGAATTTAACCTCTTTTTCATTCCCTGACATTTGAGCTGACCTTCTTAGGCATTTTGAAATGTCACGTTGAGACAAATTTTCTCTTTTTCTTGAAGCAGTGAGACTGCTTTTGAAGACCTTTGAACTTTCATATTGATTATGAACCTTTCAAACAAGATGAGATGTCTTTAAAAACTAAGAATGACTCCCTTTGCATTTGACTGGAACAATAGGTCAAATTGACCTCCTTGGATCTCTGGTAGTGGATAATGATTTCTTGATCCTCTAAAAGAGACAATAAGACAATGAAACTAAATTCCATGAAACAATGAGACAGTGAAACTAGCTTTAAAACGTTTTCTCGAAATTTGAGCCATATGAAACAAGAGACATGGCTTTATTTGAAATTCAAAATCATGTTTGCTCTTTTACTAGGGTTTTATGGATGAAGTGGAGGGCCACTTCCTTTTTTAGTGAAAATTTGGTGATTTTTCCAAATGTAGGGCTGAACCTAAACTTGACCTAAATGGAATGAAATGACATAACCCTGTACCTACTGAATGATATTGATGAAGATGGTGACCTTGAGACTACTGATGATGATGACCTTGACAATGGTGGCAATGAATGGAATGAAAGAGCAACAAACATTATTCAAAAATATTTAGTGACCGAAATTATTTATGAGAACTAGTTCGAAAAAGTAAAAATTTTGACCTATGACCTCATGGAAAACAACTGAAAGATTCATTTGATCATTGACATACCTGGGCTAACAGACCTCACCAAAGTACTTGGATTCATCAAAATTTAATTGGTGTGGAGAATTCATTCTATTCTTATAATATCACATGCAAGTAACGAGGTCATTTCTAATCAAGGTATCAATATCGTCTTCTTCTACTTGGTTTTCAGTTAAGAAAATTTTCTTTCACTTTATTTCTTGCTTCCAGAGATGCCCGACGCTACTAAACGAAACAAAGAAATTTGGTAGACCTAATTGTTGAATTAATTCCTATAATTTCTTGAATAAATGCAAAAAAAATTTGGTGATGTTTCTATTCGTTAAGATCCATATAACCAATATTCGATTTCAGAATGTGTTTCAAATTTTCTTTAGTCCTAACATCTTTAACTTCTAGTTTTTTCTTTTTAACTGTCCTTTTCTTATTCGAATCCAAATACAATTAAAGACTTGGGTGAGAATAATTTTCATTTCCTTGCAAAAAATATTTGTTATATGATATGAAAAAACATTATATTGATGCAAAACTTATCATTGAACATTATTGTGATATGTAAAAAAAATTGTAACTTTTTCTGGTTATTTTTCCTATAGAACAATGTCGGGAAACTCATCTCCTCCAAATATTTATCTCTAAATATTCCCAAAGGCCTATATCCTTCACCAAGAATGATGTTTATTTGATTATTATGAATATCATAAATACTATTCAAATCACTAAATCCACAGTAGTAGTGTTTTTGTCACTGGTTCTTCATCATAGTCATCATTATCATCATTGTTTTCTATATCTGTCTCAATTTCATATGCATATTTGTTTTGAATAAATATTTGCTTCTATTTTGACAATCTCCATTTTATAAATCAAATTTTTACACAAACTCTTCAATGCCTTCGACACTTCGTGAATGAAATTTTCACTGTAGCATATGTGATTTTAAACACTAAATGCCTTTTAATTTCTACAAATTACTATACTAGATTCATTTATGTCATGAGGAAGTGTAGACTGAATTCAATATGTGTCAACATGTACATTGATTAGTCCACTCTCCAATTCTATTTTTATTTTTCTAAAATGCTACCCAAGTTCCCATATTTGCAAAAATGGTAATCTTGGTGCTATTAGTCTTTTTTCCAATTCATACATTGATTAGTCCACTCTCAAACTACAAATTTGATAGTCTTGTCATTGTCTAATGCTTTTTTTCATTTTCTACATACATACCTATTTTTGGTATATGGTTGATTGTTTTTCTATCACATCCTTTTCAAAATAAGTTTTATTGCATATCACACAATCATGAATTTGTACATCTTGTAATTTTTAAAAATATTGTTGTTCAACTACTGTTTTGAATATACATTTGAAAATTTGTAAAGATTCTTTATGTTTAATTGAAGACATCACACTATGTCTTGATTTTGATCGTTTCAATAGTTAAAGTTCCTTTTACTATCTTTTATCTCTTTATTTTTCGTCATTTTGATTATATCTACATTTTTATTTTGACATTCTAGCTCCTTGTATGTTTTTTTAGTCAATGAAATGATATGTGTTCCTTTTAAATTAGATTTTTTTGGTCAACATCCATTATTGTCATATGTTTGTAGATTTTATGCAATGATAAACATGATTTCTTCTTTCTATTGATAAGCTATTTATCAAGTTTTGTGGTATCTTCATCTAAGTTCATGTTTTTAAATCTATCCACATTTTCTCCATTATGTTTTATATAGGGTTATTCTATATATTTCTCTTTGTCAACTGCTTCATTGTCACATAAAATGATTTTCTCTTTTCCTATTTCTTCCAAAAGTTCAAAACTTAAATGATTTTTATTTGTTCGATATTGGATAACATGCAATACCATGGCACCTTTCTTGAATGAGAAAAATTTAGTTGCGACAATTAATTTATCATTAAACCATATGTATATAGCTATATTCCAGATATAGCATAATTAATCATAAACAAAAGATCCACCATCTATATTCCTTTATTCACATGGCAATGCCAATTGTATAATGTATCCTTGCCAATTTACTATTGTGGGGAATTCCTTGCTTCCATAATCGTTCATGTATTTTTATTTGCACCTTGATGTGAATGAATCATTATGCATAGTTGCATTGCAAAAAATTTGTGCAATTATGCATCGTAGGACAAGGCACATCATATTCATTCTATAACAATTTGTATGTTGTTTCAAAACAACTATCACTATAGATACTCTTGAATCCAAAAATTCTCTTAAATCTATGTCTCCTTATGATTTCCTCTATTTGCATTCATTTTTGTTTTGTTTCTTCATATTATTCTATATTCATCATATGTTGTCGGTCAAATAATGTTAAACTTCTTTCCCTCCATAAAATTGGCTCAAAATGTCCAACATTTGGATTTTCATCATGGAACAATATGACATAATCATATTTTAATAAATTTGAATGAAAATGCAAATGGATTTTCATTCTTTTATTTGATCAAATTTTTATCATAATTTTTAGCCAATTTTATAACCAATGTATACAAAATATGTCCCCCCCATAGTCCTATTTTCTCATTGAATTATGAAAGTTGAAGTTGATTTTTTCATGTTTTCCAAATAATCATTTGGGTTATTTATACCATGAATTTTTATCAATGCATCTATGCCCAAATCATTTTGATAATATAATACTGCTTAAATGTCCCATTTCTCTAAAAATAATTGAAATGTCGTATCATTATTTCTCATAACTCTATTGATGTGTATCTAAAATGCAATAGAATTTGTATGACATAAAAGAAGAAATATCCATAACATATGCAAAATTGTTTAAAAAAATAGATTATGTTGGTCTAGAACTACATATGTACTTTCACTTTTTATAGCAAACATGTGATTTTCCATTCATTCCTTAGCGATCACGTTTCAGATATTTTCTAAATTCACTATGACTTATTGCTCCACGATAAACATATCACAACTATTCCTTAGAAAGTGAACATTTTGGAGTTTTTTTTCATGTGACTATTGATTACTCCAATATTCACTTAGTACTGAGTCTCATAGAATTTGATGTTTCTCAAATTCACTAATTTATCCATATTTCAAATCATCTATGCAACTCCAATATATTTGAGACAAGAATCTGGAAAAAAAGGACAATCAAGAAGATGAGAAACATGATATATCTATAGATAAGAAATTCATAAGATAACATAGAATATGTATTAATAACATGTGCATATATCCAACTGGATGATGCAACTGTACTTGAATAGGGTAGAAAATTATTTTGTTATTTCGTTGTAAGAATTATACATTCTGTTTCAAATATCGGGTAACCAAGTTAAAGTTACCTGACTCAATCTTCTTACAGGGTAAATGAATTATCAAACAATATAATTACCCATAGTTCCTATAAATTTACATCACTCAACAGAGTTTTTCAATTTATTTAAAAGGGATTAGCATGCATTGTATATTCTATGATTTTTCTTTTGGTCTTTTCATAATTGAAAACCATATTTGGAAGTTAACTGTAACAAATTGAGCCACAACTATCGTCAACCCCACTTACGTCTAAATGTCACTCTGACATCACACCGAAAATTAATTCTCGTAATGAAAATCGACAATATAGCTAAAATGAATTACTAATAATATTTTAACAAGTCGTGGAAGCAACACGTAAGAGTTGCAAGAAAATACGATAACTAGAAAAGCTACATATTTACATTAAATTAATGGTTTTGTAGATTTCTCATTACAATTTTCACATGGTCGTAATAAAACTTGTATTTTGAATGAAAAGGACTTATGCAGGAACGAAATAAAATAAAGAAATAAACATAAACACAGAGATGCAACAAGAATAACACTTCATTTCATTAATATCAAATACTGAAAAATGCTTATAGACATAATGGAAAACAAACTAGCTTGGGTGATGGTAGCTTTTCTCTCAGAAGAGATGTGGTGGCTACATGCCTCTGAACTCTGTCAAAATGAGGCTCAAGGGAATTTTTATTATTGAACAATAAGTTAAAACCCTAAACAACCAAAACCCTAAGCTGAGGAGATGTAACACCAAGATTTTATGGGCCCTGTTGGGGTTAGTTGGGCAACAAACTTCTCGAGGTCGTAACTTGGTCATTTTATCTTTGTTTGGCACATATGATACCTCGTTGGAAAGATCTCTCCAAGGACTACAACTCCAAATGCAACTTTTCTCAAATTGCTATAACAATCATGCCCAAAAATGTCGTTTAGGGCCTCAAAATGGCTCTAGAAATTTAGGACCCAAAAAACTGCTAAAAATAGTAAATAAGAAAACAAATGGAACTTTAATATTCCCAATTAGCTTTCAGCTAGTTGGAATATTAACTTTTGTTTTTACTTCTTAGTTAGAAGAATAAGAGGGTAGGGAGACCCATAAATCTCCTTAGTAGGAATAGAGTCACTCCAAATGTGAATGGAGGTCATGAAAGTAGTTGGATTAAGCACCCTTATGTGTGAATAGGGGATGAGGCATGTGGACTGGGTCAACTTTGACCAAATCAGCAACGCTGGTATGGAGGGAGTGGACATTCATTAAGGGACAACACAGTTTTGGAGGGAGATTCCTTGCATGGAAGTAGTGGCTTTAATGAATGGGGCCCAAGGTGAGAACGCTCACAAATAATATAAGGAATGGGATGGCAGCCATGGAAGGCATGATTGAGTATTATTTTGTTTATGGTATGTATGACTTGTTGCTCTATTCAGCTGTTTAGCGGAGACTGTAGTGTTGTTTAGCACAAGGGAGTTCCCGAGCAGGAATCCCACCTTCATCCTTGGGGGACTTTGAGTGCCCACTCAGGAGAAGTTATTAGGCTACATTTCCACATTCTGGCATCATGCCAAGCTACAGTGCAGTTTCTACTTAGGGTTGTGCTGTGTTGTAGGGTGTAGCACTACAGGATTGGATTGGGCCATTTCTGAGCTTGTCTTCAGTGGGGAAAGCATCCTTTCCATTGGGAGGCTAGTAAAGAAGGTCCTTGGGGAATTATTGAGGAATTTGGCACCAGGCCAAGCTATTATTATCCCATACAGTGTAGTTTTAGCCTTGGACTATGTTATTTTAGGGAGGAGTTGCAGGGATGGTTTCAGTGCACCATTTGGGGAGATAGATTTCCAGTGAAGGGATCAGCCTTTCACTTGGAGATTCTATTGGGAGAAGGCTTCATTATATGCTACATCATATCAGCAATATCTTCTTAGTTATTCAATTGCAGTGAATATTTAGCCCTAGGGCTGCAGTTCACATTTGTATTTTGGTGTATTTTTCGGAAACCCTCTTGGGTTGTCTTGGAAAGGAGTTTTAGAGCCTAGATCTCTGTTCCTGGAATTTCTTGAGCCATCCATTGAGAGATCTATATTATTTTATTTTCCAGTAGCAGTCATACTCATTTGGATTGCACTGTAGCAGATCTCCGACATTTTTTATAGTAGCAGCATCTCACTTTTGAGAGGGTTTGATCATTGGAGGCTTGTTTGCTTATGTTATATGATTTGTGCCTTAGTATATTGTACTTATTTGTTGTCGATATTCATAATAAGATGGCTCTTTCATGGTCTCATATTTTATTTATTGACATTTACTGTTATTTTTCATTATTGTGTTCAATATTGCTGCTTTTCCTATTTTGGAATACTACCTGTAATATTCCCAATTAGATTTCAGCTAGTTGGAATATTAAATTTCATTTTTTCTTCTTAGTTAGAAGAATAAGAGGGTAGGGAGACCCATAAATCTCCTTAGTAGGAATAAAATCACTCCAAATGTGAATGGAGGTCATCAAAGCACCCTTATGTGTGAATAGGGGATGAGGCATGTGGACTGAGTCAACTTTGACCAAATCAACAATGATGGTATGGAGAGAGTGGACATTCATTGCAGGACATCACAATTTTGGAGGGAGATTCATTGCATGGAATTAGTGGCTTTAATGAGTGGGGCCCAAGGTGAGAAGTCTCACAAATCATATAAGGAAGGGGATGGCAGCCATGGAAGGCATGATTGAGTATTATTTTGTTTATGATCTATCTGAATTCATGCTCTCTTCAGTTGTTTAGCGAATAATGCAGTTCTGTTTAGCACAAGGGTGTTCTCGAGCGGGAATCCCACCTTAATCCTTGAGGGACTTTCAGTTCCCACTCAGGATAAGTTATTGGAAGAAATTTCTACATTATGGAATCAGGCCAAGCTACATCTTTCTTCTACAATGCAATTTCTACTTAGGGTTGTGCTGTGTTGCAGGGTGCAGAAGTGGAGGATTGGATTGGGTCATTTTTGAACTTGTCTTCAGTGGGGGAAGCATCCTTTCCATTGGGAGGCCAGTAAAGAAGGCCCTTGGGAATTATTGTAGCATTCGACACCAGGCCAAGCTATTACTATCCCCTACATCGCAGTTTTAGTCTTGGACTGCGTTATTTTAGGGAGGAGTTGCAAGGGTGGTTTCAGTGCACCATTTGGGGATATAGATTTCCAATGAAGGGATCAGCCTTTCACTTGGAGAGCCTATTGGGAGAAGGCTTCATTCTATGCTACATCAGATTAGCCAAATCTTCCTAGCTATTCAGTTGCAGTGAATCTTCATCCCTAGGGCTGCAGTTCACATTTGTATTTTGGTGTATTTTCCGGAAACCCTCTTGGGTTGTCTTGGAAAGGAATTTTAGAGCCTAGATCTCTGTTCTTGGAATTTTTTGAGCCATCCATTAAGAGATCTATATTATTTTATTTTCCAGTAGCATTCATACTCATTTAGACTGTGCTGTAGCAGCTCTCCAGGGTGAAAATGTGAAGTCGAGTTACACTTTTGTGAGAATCGGGGGCAAAAAAAAAGATTCAGCAATAGTTCTGCCAAAATTTTGAGAAAGTTCAGCTGAACTATTAGATAGTTCGGCCAAAATTTATGAGAAAGTTCGGTCGAACTCGTTCTATCGTTTAGATTGACGGCACACTGACAGTGTGGGCAAACAGAATTTTTGTCAGAGATGGGAAAACTGACAACAACAGTTCGGCCGAACTTGTAAAATAGTTTGGCCTAACTATTGTCTATAAATATATCGCCCGCGAAGTTTTCTCGTTTTTTCACGTCTTTGTTTCTTCTGCTCTGTTGCTTCGCACATCTTTGATTCTTCTGCTCTGTTGTTGATAGTTCTTTTTCGCGCGTCTTTGTTTCTTCTTCTCTATTGCTGATAGTTTGTTGAATTGTTGTGGCGCTGCTGCTGCTCTGGCGCTGCTTCCGCTCTATTTTTGATGATATGCCGTAACGTTAAGTGAACCACCAAGTAAGAAGCGCTTTCTGTTGTTGATCGTTATGGTTTTCTATAGTGAATTGTTTGATCGTTATCGTAAATTATATTTTCTGATATAATTTACGTTTTTTTTGTTGTGTTGCTTATATTTTTTCAAATTGCTCTGGCACTGCTGCTACTCTGTTGCTAATCATTTGTGGTGACGTTAAGCGAACCACCAAGTAAGCAGCTCATATCCTTCTATTGTTGATAGTTATAGTTTTTTGGAGTGTTCATAAATCATAACTTTCATGAAGTCATACATCATGGCCATATTGTCATAAACATAAATTTCAGGTCAATCCATCCATCACTATCTAGGTCACTGCCATATATGTCATTTAAGCTATGCATCAACAAAGCCACTGTTATAATATATCTATAATATATCTATTGTTATAACTACAAAGCCACAATCATTCACGTATATGATTGTCAAGCCTGCCATATTACTATCAAAAAAGAACTATTGTCATGACATCCACATAACATACTCACAGGTACACATCATCATTGTCATACTACGAGTATCACTGGCATACTGTCATACATTACTATTGTCCATAGTACTGATGTATTTATTATCACTGTTATAAGTTATTTTATCACTTAACTTGCACCTTAGATCACTATCAAACTCGTAGATCACTGGAATATCGTTCATAATATAAGTGATATCAGAATCCAAGATCATTGTATATAAATCAGTCATACTACATAAATCAGTCATACTATGAGCATCACTGTCATACTATCATACATTACTATTTTCCACAGTACTGATGTATTTATATATCACTGTTATAAGTTATTTTATCACTTAACTTTCACCTTAGATCAATGTCAAACTTTCATCACTGGAATATCTCTCAGAATATCAGTGATATCAAAATCCAAGATCGTTGTATATAAATCACTGCCAAATTTTACAAAAAATTTAAGTTTGCAGTTTGGTATGCAACAAGTGGTTACAGTTCTTAGGTTACAATATGTGTTAGAGACTTGTAGTATGCACTCAAGGTCATGTGCCCAATTTATCAAATAGATTATAGAATCTATATATTAGAAACTCGAAACTTGAAACTTGTAAATTTCAGTTATTTTAGAAACTCAAAACTTGAAACTTGAAAGTTGTAAATTTCAGTTATTTTAGTATAAGTTATAATGATAGACTTGTTTTCTTGTTTTTTTTTATCTTAAAAAAAAAATTGTTTATTTGTTTTCATGAAAAGTCCAAAATAAATAAGTAATTAATTTAATTATTGACTATGCTATATCCATTTCCACTAAAAACCCATTATCTTGATTAAGCTCAGGACCAATTAAAAGTTTAACCAAGCCAGGAACACTTTTAAAAACACTTTTTTCATCGAAATGTGTAGTCATATATTCTATTATTTTCTGTAAAACGAACAACTCTTCCTGGATAAAAGATTCACCATTAGATTTACATTCTTTTGAGCTAATGAACAACCTGATAACCTCATGGTGATAGAGAGAAACATTCGACTGTATAGAAGAACTAGATAAAGACTTATCAACTTCTCATATTCACTGTGCTCTAATTACATATTGATAGGCCTAATAAGTGGTTACAGAAGATTCCAGAATATACTTCAAAACCAAAATTGATTTGATAAAAACACATTAGCCAATAAACAAACCATTGAAACCAAAAGTGATTTGATACAACATTGGGTAAAATTTCATGGTCTTACCTTAATTTATATTCTAATTCCCTTTCCTAAGTTTGATTTTCATTTAATATTTCTTAAGTAAAAGGTCATGGTCTTACCTTATTTTCTATTCTAATTCCCTTTTCTAATTTTGATTTTCATTTAATATTTCTTATCATAATATTTCTTTAACTTCCTTCATGATATCTATGGTTGCTCACCTTCATTAAATATTGGTTTAAAGGTCATGGTATTACCTTAATTTCTATTCTAATTCCCTTTCCTAACTTCCCAACTTTGATTTTCATTTAATATTTCTTATCATAATATTTCTTGAACTTCCTTAATGATATATATGGTTGCTCACCTTCATTCAATATTGGGTAAAATTTCATGGTCTTAACTTAATTTCTATTCTAATTCCCTTTCCTAACTTCCTAACTTTGATTTTCATTTAATATTTCTTATCATAATATTTCTTGAACTTCCTTCATGATATATATGGTTGCTCACCCTTTTTCAATATTGGGTAAAAGGTCATGGTCTTACCTTAATTTCTATTCTAATTCCCTTCCTAACTTTGGTTTTCCTTTTGACCTTGGAGATAAATCGCATCATTATATTGGGTAAAAGGTCATGGTCTTACCTTGAAATTTCTATTCTAATTCCCTTTCCTAACTTCCTAACTTTGATTTTCATTTAATATTTCTTATCATAATATTTCTTGAACTTCCTTCATGATATGTATGGTTTCTCACCTTTTTCCAATATTGGGTAAAAGGTTATGGTCTTACCTTAATTTCTATTCTAATTCCCTTTCCTAACTTTTCCTTTCTTCAATATTGGGTAAAAGGTCATGGTCTTACCTTAATTTATATTATAATTCCCTTTCCTAACTTCCTAACTTTGATTTTCATTTAATATTTCTTATATCATAATATTTCTTGAACTTCCTTCATGATATATATGGTTTCTCACCTTTTTTCAATATTGGGTAAAAGGTCATGGTCTTACCTTAATTTCTATTCTAATTCCCTTTCCTAACTTTGACTTTCCTTTTGACCTTGGAGATAAACCCAATCATTAAATATGATAGTCATCCCTTTTAGGGAACTTATTATGGGTTTCTTAGAGGTTTCGATCCCTTATGACGATGTGAGGTGGTGTTTCAAACATGGGAGTAACTTGTGTTTACATGTGATGCTCATGGGCCATGGTTTCTTTTGTGGGTTATCGAAGGTTTAGTTCTACCTCCTAAGATAAACTTTCTAAAAAACTTACCTTTATTCCTTAAAGTCAAAATAGATCTATACTAAGGATTACTTTTTATATGTATTTCTACCATATAAATTCTAACGATAATTAATCACATATATGTGTTAAAGTAGAATATGAAATAATCCCTTTTTACACTTGACTTGGCTCGTAGGTACATAGATGTGTGGGTTTGGGAATGTGGTTCACATGAAAAGTAATAGGGATGGATTTAGTGGAAACATTTTTAAGAGATATGGGTCAAATCCCACCAAAATTCGGGGAAGTGCTCCGAGTCTCTTGTCTGAAAGGAATATCGTAAAAAATTATACTATGGATGATTTATTTACATTGTGTATACTTTTTACCAAAAAAGCCCACAAGAAAAATTGGGCGTGCATTGAATTCATGTATATATCCAGTACATGCAACATTTTTCATCAATGCACATAGAAAAACTACTTTCAATTAATTTCATTCTAGAACATATATATTAAGTACGTGAAACATTTTTCATCAATGCACATAGTAAAACTACTTGAACAATTAACTGCATTCTATAACATATATATATATATATATATATATATATATATATATATATATATATATATATCCAATACATGCAGCATTTTTCATCAATGCATGTATAGAAAAGCTACTTTCAGTTGATACTAGAGTGTGCATGTACCAAAACAATTTGTACATATGCAAACACTTGCACAGATAACATAACAAGGCAGCTTAATTTTTAATTGAGTACTGGAAGTTCTAGAACATATCATCCAAAGAGAATAAATTGTTGGACAGTTCAATCAAAAAAAATCCAATGGAATGCCATCTTCAATAATCCGTTCATGATCGGATTTTGACATTTTCCATTTCTTAATTTTCGTATTTTTCTTTGATTGAACCTCGATGAAATTTATGTGTGTTGCACACACCAAGTGACTATATTGACAACTTATGAAATTAGGTTCATAGTCTTCAAAGTAAACAAAATCCCCACTTTGATTAGTTTGTCTGAAAAAATAACCTTTCAGTATAATAGATCCTCTTTCATATGGAAATCCATGATCATTATAGTCTTCTAATAATTTCATTTTTCGTTCAGTGCAACGCATAAAATAATACTTCACATTTTCATCATTGTCAGTAGGTGTAATTACAGCAAAAACATCTCCTGCACAATAAAACAAACTTAACAAAATTATACATATTCAATTTTATTTCTAGATCTTTATCATTAGAAAGCAATTCAAATGTTACCTTCTCTAACAAGAACAGAAACTCGATCACCATTAGATGATATTGTAGTCTCCTCTGATTGCATTTCTTCAAACATTGCAATGGACATTTTGCCCTTTGTATTTAGCTCTATATGTTTCCAATCTTTTACATACATTTTGTTTTCACAAATGTCATTGGATTTTGTGTTGTCTATGAAAACATGACAAAAATAAGAATATTTTCTTTTATCCAATGCAAACACATTTCTGGACGACTTTGTTTTAATTGAATGCAATTTTCGAGTCCCTTTTATTGTTTCAATGTCATTTCCAATTGATCTATCTACGTCTTCGATCCCAATATGCCAAAAAAACCTTTATATGGAAAATTTAAAGAAGAATGTAAATATGATATCAAAATACAATCAAAGATAATCATTGTGATAAATGTACACTATTTAAAATTAGATATCCAATAAAAATTAAATTGAATGTACCTTTGCCCTTCCCTTGATTGGTTAGTCTCATGGCTTAGAGCAGTGATGCACCATTGAACAACTTCTTTCGCATCCACAAGTCGGCTTGCAGAGGGTTTCATTTGATATCTTCGAAGTGCTCATTTTGTGCATGCCCCTGCACCGTCATGTTCTCCTTTTCCATGACCAGTCTCAAAGAAATTCCAACAATGTTTAATGCAGGTTTTCTTATGAAGACAACACAACAAAAAGAATGATTGTGCAGATTTGAATTGACTTGCGTATCCGTCTGACCATATCCAATGTTCATTGAATTTTATTCCACGATTTTTCAAGGATTCATAAATTTTTCCAAAACAATGTTGTACAAAATATGTATCATGTGTATGATCGTCACTGATATAAAAGTGATATTCTTTAATAATATGTTGATTTTCACTGGTTCTTTCTATATGATCGACGTTTTGTTTAGAATGTCTATATAGAATATGGACGAGCATGGAGACTTGGTCAGAATGATAGTATTCACTCTGAATTTATTTTTGTGGAACAAATTTGTAGTTTTCTGCAAAATCAATTACTGACAAAATGGTCCCTGGTGGAAAAACTTCACGGGATTTTTTGAATTGCAAGTCTTGCCATCGAGCTCTATGGGAATGCTTGGTGTATTCGTAAATTTCTGCCTTAAACTTTCTCAAAAAGTGTATCACAAAAATTTCTTCTTCTCGTAATTCAATTCTTTAACACTATTTGCACCTTGAATCAATGTATGGATATATTCATATCTCTTCCATTTCACTTTCATGTTGGACAATGATTGATCATTTATATTAGTACTATATTTGTTTTGAAATTTAGTCAAATTTCCACAATCATCGCATTTTTTACCACCAACACATTTCTTTTCGTAAAATAGTTCATCACTTTCTCTTTCACATAGAATTTGAGATATGAAATCACGAATAGTGGAAGGAGGAGGTGAATCCTTCCAAAATGTTCTACCAAAATCAAGGAATGTGTCATAATATAACTCAAATTCCACATGATAACGGCAACAACAAGTGTCGCGTACGGTGATAGGTTTTACATACCATGGTTTTTGTTGAACAAAAGCACTGATTGAAACATGAATTTCATGATTCTCTTCTTTGAACTTATTGAACAACTCTATCTGAGTGGTTTCCAAGAAATTTTTTTCATGTTCTTCGTACTGATTTCGTGTTATTCTTCTTTGCATCACATGCCTTGCAGTTGGCGAAACATGCGAATTGTTCTTCCAATATTCATATATTATTTTTTTAACATTTTCTCCAAGTCTATCTTTGTATGGTTGCCTACAAATAGCTCTCCAACAAGCAAGTTCATCATTTACATCTATTTGCAACCGAAATTTCTGATGTTTGTGCAAAGTTTTTCGCGAGGTTCCTAATGCTCGTGCCATAGATTTTACCAAGTGATTCTCTTTAGTACTTGATGAAACCACTGCCATATGTATTTCTCTACGTACAACTGAAACATTTTTCTATCTAGATCTTCTAATTGAATTTATAGCACTATTTATATTTTGTATCACATTTTCCTTCATTTTTTTATCTTTGGTTGATTTTTGAATACCCAATAAAGTCGTAGCTTCTTTTAATTTCCTTAATGATAGGAGACCTTTCAACATTTGGGCTTGAACTGTCACCTTTTCCTTTATGAAATACTTCTCAAAAATGCGGTTAACACGTAATCGTATATAATGGTCAGCTTTTTTATCTCCATATGTGTGAGTGTCAACATTTTCTAACGTCTCATCATCGACATTGATTTCATCTGTACATATTCGAATGAATAGTACATAATAAGTAAATGCATATTCAATAAATAACTAAACTAATAAATATATGTATAATTTCAATAATATGTGCATGTGTTCAACATATAAATATATATGTACATACCTTGTGATTCAATTTCTTCACTTGAATTTCTCTCAACATTTTCACCATATTCAATCATTGGTTCAATATCTCTTTCACTTTCTCTTTCAAAATTTTGTATCTCATCATCAATGTTTTGAGGAATATCTCTCTTTGTTTACATTGCAAAATATTTTTCAAATTAGTTCATCAAATAAAAATTAAGTTTCACATTTTACACTACGAAAATTTTAAATATATCAAAATCATAATATTTACATTTACATACCTATTTCAACTTCTAGTTGAGGTTGATTTTCCCCTTCAATATTTGAGAGTCATTCTATCTTTCTTTTGCGAGATTGTCTCATCTCTTCTCTACGTTCCTCATGCTCTCTTTTTCGATCATATTTTCTCGTACAATTCCTTCGATTTCCCATGATAATAGAGTATGAAGTTCAAAAAATTTCCTTCAAAAATTTAGAAAAAAACTCAATTAAAAAAAAACATCACAAAAGATTTAATTTAAAAAAAAAAACTCATTTTAAAAATTTTGCAAAAAATACATACTCCAATCCAAAACACTTACTTTAAAAAATTCAAGAAAAAAATGTCTTATAAAAATGAAACGAAGTTCAAAATATTTCCTTCCAAGTCCTACAAAAAATTTTCATTTAAAAAGTTACACAAAAACTCATTTTAAAAAATCATTATAAAAGATTTACTTCAACCCAAAACCAAAAAATTTCCTTTCAAAATTAAGCCCAAATCCATACTTTAAAAAAAAATGAAGCTCAAAAAACTATATCACATACCTCCAAGAAATGTCTTTTGAATGTACCTCCAAGAAAAGTCTTCAAAAATGTTTTTTGAATGTACCTCCAAGAAAATTCTTTAAACCCAAAACAATTCCTTGCAAAATCAGATCAAATGTATGAAAATAATGTGTCTCAAAGAAAAGTCCTTTGAATGTACCTCCAAGCAAACTCCTTAAACCCAAAACAATTCTTTGCAAAATCAGATCAAGAATTTTGTAAAATCAGACCAAACGTGCGAAAATATGCAAAAATAATGAATGATTTCGCGGTAATTTATATTGCTGCGAAATTTTTTTTTCGAGGGGCTTGGCGATACTTTCCGGCTGACAGAAAGTTAGATAAAATTTCGGCTGAAATTTTAAGAAATAGTTCGGCCAAACTACTTTGTCGTTTGATTTAAGGGGTTGTCGACGCAAAAAACAGTTTGGCCGAACTTTGTTTAAGAGTTCGGCCGAACTAACGCATCACCAGTTATGCAGAGCCAAGCCCTGAATACGTTTCTACAAATTTGGACTGATTAAACTCCATGAAACATTCTGAATTAACTGTCGGAACCAAGACAAGAATTTTCAGAATTGAATCTACTTTCAGGAAATATAACTTTCATGGAATTTCATAAATATTTACTAATTTTAATTAATTTTGTAATAAAACGGATGCAAACAATTTCTGAAGGTCATTGTGATTCAGTGAAATCAAAATTTTGTATCTTCCAAAATACATTGTAACAAAAATTGAAAAAATTATGGTACGTTACATTGGTTCGTCGTCTCTAATGGGTAGCTTTTAGATTTTTATTTTATATCTTATATGTTAAGAAATTTCTTGCATCGCGAAACATATTCAAAATATGTAGTTTTTCATATTGGACCAATTCAGAAAATTTTAGTAATTATGATATGCATCCATTGGCTTTGTAAATATGACGAAACCGAGGTAGACTCTATCTAGATTGTTGTAACACATTTTGTTTCTCAAAAACACAAATTTTCAAAGAATACAACATTGCGTATTAACATGACTTCTTATGAATCCGTTGATTGTTAAAAAGCACACACTCAAAGAAACGCTAAGTTGACATATCAAATGTGTATAAAAAAATTCCAAAAAATAAGTAATAGAAATCTAACAAAATTTTTGACAACTTTTATTTTTATCACAAAATGAAATTATAAACAAAAAAATTGTTTTAGCTTGCAGAAAGTTGAAGAACTGAAAAAAATGAAATTTTTTTCTCAAAAAAGGGCAAAAAGTGTAACCCAACTTCACATTTTCACCCGAAACATTTTGTATAGTAGCAACATCTCACTTTTGAGAGGGTTTGATCATTGGAGGCTTGTTTGCTTATGTTATATAATTTGTGCCTCAATATATTGTACTTATTTGCTGCTGATATTCATAATAAGATGGCTCTTTCATGGTCTCATATTTGATGTATTGACATTTACTGCTATTTTCCATTATTGTGTTCAATATTGCTTCTTTTCCTATTTTGGAATACAATAGTGGTATCAAAGCATAATCTTGGCTCATCCTGTGCATTTAAGCCAATATGTCATTAGAATAAGGAGACCCTCTCACAGACAGAGAGAAGAGGTATCTCAGAAGAAATCAGAGATATGATTATATAGATGATAGAGAAGACAAGGGCAAAAATCCCTTATCAGGAGGAGATGAGGAGAAGGAGTATCCCAAGATTCTTCTTCAAACCATGCAAGATATTGCAAGAGAAATCAAGGAGATGAGGATGGACAGACACAAAGAATCCCCTAAAGGGTTTCTACATTGAGAAGGCTCTGACATTTCACATCACTGGAATGATCAACCAGTGAAGTAGCAGGTTTCCCAACGCTCTACAATGCCTACATTTTTAGCAGTGGGAAATGGTGGGTTTCAAGAACAAGAAACTCTTGAAGATTATTTTCTTGTGTACAAGTCTCAATATTAGAGATTCAAAGACCATTTGAGCTTTCAGGAGTTTTATTAGATCAAGGACAATCGGAGACCCCGGTATCACAATAGAGGTGGAGGATTCATACAGAACCATGATCTTCACCAGACCATGGGTAGATTCTTCTTTCCAACTTTTGATGGGTCATCCAAATGCACATCCAAATCTTGGGTAGAAAATCTATATATCTACTTCCAATTGAACCAAGTACTAGAGATGGAAGCCATCAAAATAGCAGTGTTGCACCTTGAGGGTGAGGCACATAATTGGTGGTTTCATGGTCTTTCTACATTGGGGCATGCTAATGTGACTACATATTCAGAGTTCACAAGGAGGTTGGTGGAGAGGTTTGATTGAAGAGACCCATAGGCACCTTTCATTGAGATAGCTAAGCTCAAATAATCAGGGAATCCAGAAACTTACATTTCTGAATTTCTAAAACTTTCGGTTATGGTTCTTGATTTATTTGCAACTAGGAGGGTCTATATTTTATTGATGGGCTAGCAGAACCTCTACATGGGTTGGTTACATCAACCAAACCCACTACCCTTCAAGATGCTATTGAAAGGGCTAGAGATCTACAAGATGCTTTGCGAAGAGCAAAAGCACCATATCAGCAAAAGCCCACTTTTCCATCAAAGGGAAAAGATAAGAAGGCCAATCCTTCAAAGGACAGCCAAAACAAAGTACCTCTTAGTGATTATTTCTGAAGAGACTTGAGGAGAAGTAAGATTTTCTTCACATGCCAAGAATCATGGGCGCTCGGACATAAATATGCAACAGGGAAGACACACTATATATAGGTATTTTCTGATGATGAGGAGGAAGAAGAAGAGGAACCAGAAGGAGGTCACAGCGTTGGGATAGTAGGAGAGGATCCACCACCACCAGGAGGTGGGAATGGAGCATTTTCTCCAATTGGAGGGGCCCTTGCATCATTGAGAGGAGTACCCAAGTAATTGACCTTGAGAGTTCAAGGTTCCATTCAAGATCGGAGGGTATCAGCGTTGATTGACAGTGGGGCTACCCACAACTTTATTGATGCCCAACTAGTGCAGAGGAGGGCAATACCCACTAATGATTTTGAGGAATTTTCATTTTTGGTCCCAGGAGCTAGAAATATGCAGTGCATGCATTATGTTCCATCATTTTCTGTCACCATGGGAACATATACATTAACTGATCACCTCTTTGTGGTTGACATACCTAACACCAATGTGATTTGGGTGTGCAGTGGTTGATTACTTTGGGGAAGGTCACCATGGATTGGAGACCTTGCAGATGGAGTGGATAGATAAAATGAGTGGTAAGCAATAGGTGATTAGGGGCATGCACACATATCCCTCTTAGACATATTCTACATAGAAAATAGAGTTGGATTGTGCAGTGGAAGCAAGGACCTAACAGTCCAATCAGTTATGCAGACGATCTTGGCCCATGACACATTACTATCTAGAGGCATTCCACCCAGGAGGCCACCAGATCAGGAGTTGATGAGAGATGTCTCACAACAGGTTGCACCACTCATAGATCCAGGAGGGGTGAGGACCTTGGAAGGATTTGGTATAGCGCAGAGAGTCTTGGTTAGGCTCAAGGAGGAGGGAGACATTCTCCCAATATGAGTATTACCCACTCTCACCAAACATCTTGCGATGAGAGAATATGTTTTCAGGATGGAGGATGGCACCATCATGGTGCAAGGAGACCACTCCATGGTTTTGGAGAATCAGAAGATGCTTCCCCATAGGGAGGAATCTTCCACATATGGTAGAGGTTGGTGGCCACTCATGCATACATTGGCCAAACTCTGGAAGTTTTGGATGGGTGATAGCTTCCCATGGAAGGCTAACCTCCAAAACCTTCAGCCTTCACTTGAGCATGAGCAGCTACTGAGGAGTAGCATGGGCAGGATAACAACATCCCAATATGTGATTTTTGCATGAGTGATGTCAAAGAAGAGGGCAACCACATGATAGGTGCTTTACTTGGTAGATCATCAACGTTGTCATTATGGAGCATAGATCCTTATCGAAGATCCCATCTGTTGGTGGAATACTCCAAGGATCTCTTTTCATGCAAGATTCTTGATGTCTAATTATCAGATGAGAGATATTCAAAGAGAGATGGGGTCATGTATTATCAGAGTAGGATCTTCTTGACTAGAGCATCTAAGCTCAAGGAGAAGCTACTACATTCTGGATATGAAGATTTTCTCTTCTGAGATCATATCTTACTATCATGGAGGGGTTCACTTGGGAAGGCTTCAAAGAAGAGATACATCAGCATATTAGGAGATGCATGGATTGTTTGGAGATGGAGGAAAGACATAACTCTTTAATAGAGTTATCGCAACCACTTCCTTTCTCATTTTGGATGAGAGGAGTCCCATCTATGAGCCACTTCACTAGCTTGATCCAAGTCCATGGTAAGGATTATGTTTTTGTGCATAATGATTCACTAACTAAGTACATGTATTTCCTTACCATCCATGTGTAGGCCATTGCTCCAAGAGGGGGCACTTTTTCTTATAGACTTCATGGTCTACTTGGGGCCATAAGCAGTGAGGAGCATGGCCACTCCCTAGGAGATTTTTGGGAGATGATATATTATTTAGGGTGTACTCCATTGGTACCAAACATCATTCGCCTTCTCCAATCATGTGAGAAGATTGTTGCAACAAACAAGTGGTGGGGGAACCACTTACTATATCATATTCTGAGGAAGTCAGGAGACATACTATGTTGGTTCCACATGTGGGACTATGATCCTCCTCTAGTATTTCATATGGCAGCTTGTATGTCTTTTATTCTGATCCCATATGTTGGTGATGTTCTTATCATTGTTGTGGGCATGTTTGGAGGGATGACACATGGATTGAATGTGCCCATTGGGAGTGATATTCTCCACATTTCTTATGCTTTATACTTTAGGGATAACATTGAACATCAAATGATTGCTACATTAGACCTCTTGTTTCCTCATGAGAGGAGCCATTTTGTTCACTTGAGAATTTGGGAGGTGCATCTCATGGATACTTAGGAGGAACATTTCAAGGATGGATTGATTGGAGGAAACTTGGTTCATGAGGAGAGCTTATCACATGGAGGTGTCACAAGGGAAGGAGGAGAAGAGTTACAGCACTCACCTTTACAGTTGCTTGAGGACAAGCAACATTTTGGAGGGGAGGATTGTAATATTCCTAATTAGCTTTCAGCTAGTTGGAATATTAATTTTTTTTTTTGCTTCTTAGTTAGAAGAATAAGAGGGTAGGGAGACCCATAAATCTCCTTAGTAGGAATAAAATCACTCCAAATGTGAATGGAGGTCATCAAAGTAGCTGGATTAAGCACCCTTATGTGTGAATAGGGGATAAGGCATGTGGACTGGGTTAACTTTGACCAAATCAACGGTGCTGGTATGGAGGGAGTGGACATTCATTGTGGGACAGTGCAGTTTTGGAGGGACATTCCTTACATGGAAGTAGTGCCTTTAATGACTGGGGCCCAAGGTGAGAAGGATGAAAAAGCATATAAGGAAGGGGATGGCAACCATGGAAGGAATGATTGAGTATTATTTTGTTTATGGTTTGTATGACTTGTTTCTCTCTTCAGTTGTTTAGCGGAGACTACAGTGTTGTTTAGCACAAGGGTGTTCCCGAGCAGGAATCCCATCTTCATCCTCAGGGGACTTTGAGTGCCCACTGAAGAGAAGTTATTGGGCTACATTTCCACATTCTGGCATCAGGCCAAGCTACTGCTTTCTTCTACAGCACAATTTCTGCTTAGGGTTGTGCTGTGTTGCAGGGTGCAGCAGTGGAGGATTGGATTGGGCCATTTCTGAGCTTTTGTTCAGTGGGGGAAGCATCCTTTTCATTGGGAGGCCAGTAAAGAAGGTCCTTGGGAATTATTATAGCATTTGGCACCAGGCCAAGCTATTATTATCCCCTACAACACAGTTTCAGTCTTGGACTGCGTTATTTTAGGGAGGAGTTGCAGGGGTGGTTTTAGTGCACCATTTGGGGAGATAGATTTCCAGTGAAGGGATAAACCTTTCACTTGGAGAGTCTACTGGGAGAAGGCTTCATTCTATGCTACACCATATCAGCCATATCTTCCCAGCTATTCTTTTGTAGTGAATCTTCAACCCTAGGGTTGCAGTTCACATTTGTATTTTGGTGTATTTTCCGGAAACCCTCTTGGGTTGTCTTGGAAAGGAGTTTTAGAGCCTAGATATCTGTTCCTAGCATTTCCCGAGCCATCCATTAAGAGATCTATATTATTTTATTTTCCAGTAGCAGTCATACTCATTTAGATTGTGTTGTAGTAGCTCTCCGAGATTTTGTATAGTAGCAACATCTCACTTTTGAGAGGGTTTGATCATTGGAGGCTTGTTTTCTTATGTTATATGATTCGTGCTTCAGTATATTGTACTTATTTGCTGCTGCTATTAATAATAAGATGGCTCTTTCATGGTCTCATATTTGATGTATTGACATTTACTAGTATTTTCCATTATTGTGTTCAATATTGCTTCTTTTCCTATTTTGGAATACTACAGAAACTGACTAGGTGGAATAGGCAGGTGGCCACCAATATCCACCTGGATCATTGAATGCCATATGCATTATATAAAATATTTCCAAATTTAGTAAAAAATATGATGTATTTAAGGGAGAGAACTGAATTGTACTCACATAATTACAAATTGGTAAACCTGACTATTGCAGGGTTGTGATGTATATTGTGTAAATCCTTTAATAATTTGCATACAAAAAGAAGGAACCACAACATACCTGATAGAGGTATTGTGGAATTTTCTTCTACCTCCAAAAATATCTTATTTGCATACTTCTTACACTAACAACCAGGCTGCAGCAATTGCTCATCGTGCTAATAAGCTCTTAAATGCTAGACGCCACCACATTGTTTTTAGAATAAATCACTCAAGTGATGCAACTAACAAAGTGACAACCATAGAATTTGGAGAAGAAATCTCCCATGTAATGTAACTAGCAACATGAAAACCTATCAGAGAATTTTGGAGAAAATTGTTCGTAACAAACCACCTCGAGAAATAATCAAATTTGCACTGGCAACATGAGTGCCAAAAAGTGCATGATACATACTTGTCCAATGCAACTAAGGAAACATTACTTTTTAAAATTTGGTTAACTTCTCTCTATGTTATTTTAACTACTCATATATAGTGACCACAATTAGACTTTGGTGATGCACATTTCGAATGCCATGGAGCCCAAAATAAAACATATATGAATAGCATGTATTTCTATTTCAAATCAAACATGCAACGAAACCATACAACATAGTTTATCCATATAATTCAAGATCATTCAAAAAATCTTGTAGAAATTATATAACTTATGTGTTATATATCCAAGATTCTCCTGATCACACACTATTTTAACTTCATCCACAATACAAAATCTATTCCACCATTGATCATCAAATGCGGAAATTAAATCAATTGCAATGCACACATGAAACCATAAAAATTCACACACATTAACACAGTTGTTTAACGAGAAAGCCTGAAGCTAAAAACCCCAACTATCTGTATATAATATATGTCATAGAGATCATGTAACAATCCTCATACAAATCCAGAACATGCTCAAACTCTCAGTACAATACCAATCCACTACACTAATGAGATCGTCTAGCAAATCCATACCAGATCTGCCACATGCTAACTTTGCCTCTCTTGCGATCTGCCTAAATATGTGGCTCACGGAATGAACAAGATCCTCGCTTTTGACTGTGCAATCCTCATTGGAATCTCCAATATCTGTGTGATGTAATCAATGCATCACTATAGTCACAACAAATAGTCTATCTTGCCCTTTCACCTATCTCTCCACTGGTCTCCACTGAAACTGCCATGCACTGTAGTTAACTGTTGTATTGTTCAGTTGATTACTGAGTTATTATTTGTGAATTGATTAACTAATTAATTCACTCCACTCTCACTAGTGTATCAATCGATTAGACTAGATACAACGAGCTCAACTGAGTCTAACTGAGTTAAACTCCACCAAGCTACTTCTATAACTCCACCAAACTACGCTCACTGAGTTCTAAGCTGAAGTCCTCATGCATTAGCTCCGGTAAACCCTCGAGGAATAGCGTAATTCCTTGTAGAACATTTGTGTCACATCTATACATAGCGAAGTGCTCGAGAGAATAAGATAATGTTTAGAGTCCAAATATTATTAAGAGCTAATAATATTCGACATATCTATTTTTAGACTGACAATCTAAAAATAGATTCCGCCCAATATGTCTAAAAATATAAGTCCATCTATTCTTCCAACTTGACCAACCATCCACAAATAGCATCCTACAACTCATAGAATATGATCGACATGTCTAAAAATAGACATAGTATAAATATAGACTTTGTGTCAAAAATAGCCTGCGGGCCCACTTAGTGAAGGCGACTCTTTTCACTAAGCTCATCATCTTGCTGAATCTCAACAAATCTGACTTAAATCCTTAACTAATATGTGTTTGGAAACAGACGAAGGGGTTGAGCTCAAGCAGTAGAGGCACATATTGTGTTTCTGGTTGTCACGGGTTCAAATCTTTGGAGACATGATCTACTTGGTCAAAATTGTGAAAAACGTTGTATAAACAAGTTCTACCAGGTAGTCCCATAACTGTTTCTTTCAAAAAAAAATGTGTTTGGAAATAATTAAATCAAGTAACATGTCTGAAACTAATTATCCATTCAACCCTGATAGGTTGTTAATCACTCATTTGTATCAAGACATAACAATGCAAAATTAACAAAACATGAAACAGTGAAAGAAACACCATTAATCATAATTGCATATAATAAAATTATATTGTCATCATGAATAGTGTAACACTGTGTGTACACTATACCAATTTAAATGCAAGTTCCATAATCTCACAAACATTAATTAGATATGTAATTATGCCTTGACTATTGTTTAGCAACTTTTGTTTTTCCTCTTGCAACAATATTAGTCATCCAGTCGTTTAGTATGACAACAAACGCTAAGGATCTCTTTTATTACAACAACCTAACAATGCTTTGAAAGAAATTTTAGAGTTGTTGTCACCCCATTTTGTAATTTCTTAGTTTCTATGATAACTACTTGAGTCCCCGATGAAATCCAACACCACGGATTAATCACATCAATAGCCCTCACCCATCATGTGTGTGTGTGTGTCTATGTACACCCCACCTCGTTGTGGGTCCCAACTGATATAATGGTTATGATCGTCTGTCAAAATCAATGACTCACAATGATTTTGGGGACCCCTCCTCCCCATGAAATCATCCACAAGGGAGAGGAGGGGTCCGCACTCTGGGTTCCACCATAGAGTTTTGTACCCTCAACCTAACGATGGTCACTTTATTTGTCAAGATCCACACTTCACGAGAATTGCAAGGGGAGGATGGGTACCCCATGACATCACCAAATGGGAGAGGGGAGGGGGGGGGTCCAAAATCATGGTTTTGCCCGCTCCTCGGAACTCTTCCCAATGACGAAAATTCCACCCTGAACTATCATAAATTTGATTTTGTGAACTAATGAGAATTGGACAAATCGATCCTCCTATCGAAAATACTCGCCAATGTGAATTTTCCAGGCTATTGGAGCTTACCACCTTTGTTACCAAATTTCACCTATCATTCCATAGCCACATCAATGCCCCCCCTCCGCCCCCCCCTCCTCCCCACCCCCCTCCTTTTAAATAAAGTACATAAACAAAAACTAGGTTAAAAGATTCACGTCACTTTACAAAATTGATTCTCGTCATAGTCAAGGTTCCATCTCAAGTCTTCATAATTTGCAATGAAATCCCTTTGTGTTTAGAAATCTAATATAATTTTCCACCCTAATTTTAAAACGAGATATCAAACCATAAGTAAGTTGACATTAGCACAACTCCTTTAAAACCTGATATCGAATAACGCAACACCACATCAAAATAATGATAGGGGCCAACCTACCCATCGAGTTTCTCCATGTAGTTAATTCCTCCCCCCCTTGCTTCCCCGCCACCCGTCGATCTGTGTTGTGAAAGCTCTATTGTCGATCCTTGTCATCAGAGCACTAGCATAGACTGTAGTGTCCACTGCAAATAAGTCATGACAATTATCATAGCCACTCTCAGAGCCTCTACATCAACCAATTATGTAATTCCTTTTTTTCTTATTTTAAAATTATTTTCCAATATTTAACAAATACTAAAATTAAATTGCCCTCCACTAGAAGAATTATGTCAAATTAATGCTCACTTAGCCAATAGAAAAAAAAATAGAAACAATCATCATTTTCTGAAAGTTTTTGATTAAGTTTTAAAAAAAAAATCAACAAACTAATACATAATCAAAAAAAAAAATTGACCACTAGAAAATTACTATAGTCTTTAACAGACAAAAGTACTAATAACAACATAATTATCATATATTAGTTTAAATATTATGACTCCTGCCATATCTATATATATTAAAAAAAACAAAATATATAAATTTAATATATATATACACTTTTACATATATATTTATTAAAAAATTAAACATATTAATTTAAATCAACGTGATTATTATAACATGCTATAGTCTTTGACAAACACAGTACTAATAACAACATAATTATCATATATATTAGTTTAAATATGATAAATCATGCCATCTCTGTATATATTTAAAAACAAAATATATAAATTTAATATATATACACTTTGACATATATAAATTTATTAAAAAATAAAACATATTAATATAATAACAACGCGCTATTATCATATAATAGCTTAATATTATAACATTATGACTCATGCCATTAAATATATAATTTTCTATATTTGTGTGCGCATTAGTGGCAAGGCGGTTTAGTGCCGTACCTAGTAATTTTTTTTTAATTAATTTTAAATTCATTGAAATAATTAACATTTTGATAAAAGTTTGTAAGAACACCTTTTAACTTTTATCTACGTGAGAATCCAATAACTTCAGAGAAGTTTCCTTGCGGGGTGCTCAAAATCTGGAATGGAAAGGATTTAAACTTGGAAGAACCAAAAGGGTCAGACTATTTTCCAATTTAATGCAGAAAAGTGGAGACACTCATGAATGAAAAAGTTGCTTTAGGAATTGGATCTCCAAAATTGGAAAAGGTTTTGTTTATGGAAACAGTCTGGACAATAAATTTCTTAAAATTTTGTAAAATAAATTTGAAAAATTAAAATAGTATTTGGGCATTTAAAATTTTGAAATTTAACAATTATAATTTAGATTTTCAAAAATTTCTGTAAAATTACATCATAATTTTACTGAAATTTATATTATTTTCTAAACTGATTTATAAGATAATAATATATTAAAAATTAAATTACAACTTGAAATAAATAGTCAAATACTCCATTACAAGATTATCAATCACGTGAAAGAAAAATAATTGGGAAGCATCTTAAGTGTATTGACTATAATAGTGAATCCATTTATAAGATAATAATATATTAAAAATTAAATTACAACTTGAAATAAATAGTCAAATACTCCATTACAAGATTATCAATCACGTGAAAGAAAAATAATTGGGAAGCATCTTAAGTGTATTGACTATAATAGTGAATCCTCCTTTAGCTTTTTCATACTTGTGATTAAAATCTTGATGGAGGTTTGTTTTTTTTAATTAATTTTAAATTAAAATTTTGATAAAAGTTTGTGAGAACATCTTTTAACTTTTATGTACTCGAGAATCGAATTATAACTTTAGAGAAGTTTCCTCCCAGGTGCTCAAAATCTAAAATGGAAAGGGATTAAACCTTTAAGAACCAAAAGTGTCAGACTATTTTCCAATTTAATGCAGAAAAGTGGAGACACTCATGTAAGTTCTGGTTTATTTATATCAGAAATGTCCACTTTTTTTTTTAAAATTTGATAAAATAAATTAAAAAATTAGAATAATAGAGAATTTCAAAATTTCAAAATTTTGAAGTTTGATAGCTATAATTTAGATTTTCAAAAATTTCTATATGATTATATCATAATTTTATTAATATTTACATTATTTTTGGGCTAATTTGTAAACTAATAGTATGTTAAGATTTAGATTTCAACGCATGTTAAGGAAAATTTTAGGAGTGTCTATTTTTTTTTCAAAAACAGGATTCCCTAATTTCTATTTTTTTCTAAAAATAATTTGCCAAAATTTTATATTATAAAATTATTTTACTTTAAAAATCACCAAAAATTTATATGTAAACTATATAAAATTATAAAAAATTTGAATATTTTCACAAAAATATCACTAAACATTTTAGAAATTAATAAAAATTATTTATTTATTTATTTTATAGATGAGCAAATTCTCTTCACAATATAACTGTCTTCATCACGATATAGGATTTTAGTTGTTAAGAATATTTTTTTTAATTATAATTCAGGGAATTGAATTTAGCCAGCATTCTGAAACTACTTTGAGATTTTCATTATATGAAAATTCATAGGTATTAATAAAATTCCAAACTTTCATCAAAGTGAACCATTAATCTTATATTCCGAAAATGGGGATTTTAATATTAGATTTAGTTAGGATTATGGTTACTTTAGTATATCTTGGATTGGGTTTGTTGAGGAAGTTGAGAGAATCTCTCAACTTCCCTCTCTAAGATTAGTATGAGTTCACCTATATATTTGATGTATCTAATTATTGCAATATAGAAAATAATTATTATTGTGTGTCATTCATTTGCGTTTCTGCTCTCTCCAATTCTTATTTTGGTATCAGAGCGAACATGTTGACTCGCTGTGGAGAGTGGCATTTCCTGCGTGGTTTTAAAAGTGCTTTCAATCCACTATCGTCGGACTCATTTGAAGAGCCAATTTTTAATTCTACCGCTTCTGATGCTACAGTGCACTTTTGTGGTTAATTAAGGACGGATTGAAGACAGGATACAGTGCGCTTACAAAGAAAAAAACGTGAGCAGCAAATTTGTCTATGCTGTCTGCGCCTCTCTCCTCTTCGCGGGCAGTGAATGAATCTGCCATTTGAGTGTGCACAGTGTGAAGCTGAGTGCGCCCGACCTGTGTGAAGTTTTCAGCGCGTGGAGTTTGTTTGAGTTGCTAATACTCAGATCTGATTGGTCTTTTTCACTGGTGTTGTGCGCTCATAAGACAGAACGAAGGCCCGCAATCCTCACATCGAAGACGCCGGATAGAACGTGCGTTGGATTTCCTGCCAGATTGAAATTGCTTACGCCGGATTGAAATTGTTCAGGTTGCTTGACAATCCTCAGTGTAAGAAGAACCAGCGTATGAGCAGATTAGTTGGAAGGGCGAGGCGGAGATTAGTTGGAGGCCGTAAGCTTTGAAAGTAACAAGCGTAGTTTGTTTTAATTTGATGCGGTTTTGAAACGGTTTTTTTTTTTGGATTTCTGCTGTGGTTTGCTTGGGAGTTGAACAAATTTATATTTGTTCTTGTCATTTAAAAAAAAAAAGAGCAAGTTTTGTTTGAATAGCTGGAGTGGAATCAATCAATTGCTGGAGCTGGTGTTTGCAGATTTCAGCCAATTTCTGCCAGATTAGTTTGCCTCAAATAAATTAACATTTTTTATTCAGTTCTGTTTTAGATTTGCAGAGTTCTAAAATCAACTTTTGTTAACATGGAGCGGCCTATTGTATTAGAAAAGTTTAATGGGTTTAATTTCTACACTTGGAAGGTAAAAGTTCAGTTGCAAATGATGAGTAGAAATTTATGGAGTATTGTAGAAGGCTCAGAAAAAGCACCTACAGATGCTTAACAATTAATGGCATGGGAAAAAAGAGAGGAAAGAGCCAAGTCTATCCTTGGACTATCACTTGCAGATTCTCAGCTAAATCTTATTGACTTAAAGAAATCTTCTGCAGTAATATGGGAATAAATGAATAAGGTATTTGGGGCACAAGCTGTTAATGCAAAATTTTTCTTAAAGTTACAATTGTT
This sequence comes from Pinus albicaulis, assembly GCA_034641835.2. Taxonomy (NCBI): domain Eukaryota; kingdom Viridiplantae; phylum Streptophyta; class Pinopsida; order Pinales; family Pinaceae; genus Pinus; species Pinus albicaulis. The sequence continues at coordinate 1,396,577,720 of CM076580.1, forward strand.
TAAACTCCAAATGGATAGTGAGACATCATTGTCAACACACATAAATGAGTTAAGAGCTTTGATGAGACAGTTGTCAGAAATTAAGTCTAAAGTAGATGATGATGATGCAAAGGCAATCTTATTAAATAGCTTGTCTTCAAAATTTGATAATGTCATATTTACTTTAATTCAAATGCCACATCAATCACTTGATGAAATGATAGCATCTCTTATGGCAGAAGAAAAAAGGATAGGTGGCCCAGAGGCTAGTTCACATAATGAACTTGCACTATATTCCAAAGGAAGGGTGAATAAAAGTAAGACTGAATGTTTCTATTGTCATAAATATGGACATACAACATTCAATTGAAAAATTCGAGCTCGAGATCTTTTAAATGGGCAATTGAAAAAATCAGCCTATGCAACATTTTCAGACGATTCACCCGATGCAATGTTTGAAGATTCTTCAAGTGAGGATGAACCTCCTAATCCATCTCTTAAACTATTCTAAAGCATGTTTTGTGATTTGCAAGTGTGTGAAATAAAGTGTGGAGTGCCTTATATTTATGAGAGTTGTGTAGAAGATAACCAATTATTGAACAAATGAGCATTATTTAAATTAGTCGTTCTTGACGTCCTACAGGGACGAGAGAACAATTGACTAATTTGATTGTGTGAATTTGTTATATGCTGATCTTGTTGTGCTACGGGCCAGGGAGCATCAGTTACAGGTTACAAGCAGGTCAAGTTGTTAGATTAACTCTTGAACACATTCAGTATTCAGACCATTTGCCTAGCCACTGATGGATAGCCGAAAGCGAAATATCCGACAGATGGTGATTGGTCCATAGGATGGTTCATCACTTATCAGCTCTTATCGCGGAAGCCCCGACGAGCCGAGTTGTCAATATTGTTGATCTTGCAAAGTTCATTATTGCTGGTCAGAAACAAATGTATTTTAAATGGGTTGAATGGTAGCTCGAAAATGGTGGAGAAAAGAGCGTTTCCTATGAGATCTCAGAGTGGGTACAGATGTTAATGAAGACCAAATCAGACAAAGACACGAAAAGTTTAAAGTGTTGTAATTGTGATTAATTATATGTTTTGTAAAGTAAGCATTAAGGGAGGGTATTAGGATTAGTTAGGATTATGCTTACTTTAGTATATCTTGGATTGGGTTTGTTGAGGAAGTTGAGAGAATCTCTCAACTTCTCTCTCTAAGATTAGTATGAGTTCACCTATATATTTGATGTATCTAATTATTGCAATATGAAAATAATTATTATTATTGTTATTCATTTGCGTTTGAATACTCTCCAATTCTTATTTTTAATAAAGGTAAAAGAAAATTACTTCAACCAAAGAATTCAATGGAATTAATCCATAATTGATTGCCGATTTCCCAATAAAATGAAAATTACTCAACAAAAATTTTAAATCCTACGAATAAACATGCCTATAGCGAAATATTTCGTTCAATTACAATATAATACGGTGATATGGCATGAATTACACGATGGGAGAAGCTCGATAATCTTTGATGTGATCGGAAGAGTGTTATCGAATTCACCCTTTGAGATTCTCAACGAAGCATACGTAGTAGGCACACACACATGCCGGGAACGCCATTGTGATTCTTGTCTGTAACCGATTTCTTTATAATTAGAGCAAAGCCTCTTATGAACTCAATTCAAATTTGAAGCTCAGTAGAGTTTATAAAATGCATACCATGAAATAACCAATGAGAAAGGACAGTAAGGAGACTGTGGCAGTCAAAGTTTTGTGGGTCGCAAATGTCCATGATCCACTTACTATCAGACACAGGGATCCGCTTGCAACTCCACTGAGAAAGCAAATAGGGCTTGTGAGGTCCTCGTTGATTACAGGTTCCAGTTCCCTTGCCTGGAATAAATCCCATGTGTCTTGGGATGCTTTCACAAATCCCTTGCTGTATGTTGCAACCTGCAAAACATTAATAACAATTTTCAAAATTGAACTCTGGAAAAGCTGAAAAGCCAAGCCTAATAGCTGATTGTGGGGAGTAGAATGGTCATCAGTGTAGAATTTGGGAATATTCTAAAGTCTAAAAATATTTTTATTTAGATCTTTATTTAGATCGTACTTATAACAGCAAGATTAAATGTTTGAGTCAATTTTTGGATATTTTGTTTACTTGGATTTTATTAGGGGAGCAATATCATATCAAGTGGGGGTTATATTGAGAGATATATATTGAAGAAAAAATGATGTAATATATTGGAGATATATAGAGAGTAAAAGGTTTTTATATTGACAGGTATAAAAATGGAGTTAATGAGCAAATATCATAGAGTAGAAAAATTTTTAATGAAAAAATGAATCCCTATAATATCTACTGAAAGTAAGGGTTTTTAAATTAGGAAGGTGTATTGGGTTCATATTGGTGGAGAGTTAAATAATATGATTTTTAAAGATATTTTCTAATATGTAGTCAAATTAGGAGTATTTTTTACTACGTCACATTTTTACTATGCCACCAACACACGAGATATATTCATAAATTCATTGAGTAAGCCCATGTAAATCAAATTCTCAAATATTCTTTAAATCTGCAATCGAAACCCTTTAAATTTAGTAATGTAGGTTATACCTGAACAAATGCCCAACGATTACCAAATCTGAAAACGGTCTCCATTACTCCCAGACAGCAGTGAGCACAGGAGAACATGAATTCATCCCCTCCTTCAGCTAAATTCAATGCCCTTGCCTGCAAACAACCAACTTGATCAGCTTATATCTATAAGGGGCATTGTAATTTTTGCAGCTGGAATGCATAGTAAAGTCAAGCTAATTACCAATAATCTCAGAGCTTCGAGGATGGAAACCAGGAATGAACCCGATGCTTCCCGAGGTGGTTCTTGACTCTTTGAATAGAGAAATAATACCGGAGGTGCATTCCCCTGAGGTAAAACAATGCCACAACTGCGGACACGTGACATTCTCACTATCGCTAAATTACTTCCATTGACCAAACTCACAATAAATCTGACACGCTCAATACCTAGCTCTGGTGATGGCCCCTAGAGCTCACGATCACCAGAGCGATCCGGAGAATGGTCAGTTACTTGATGGAGGTAATTGGCTGGTGCGGAAATTTGGTAAGTAAAGCAGGAAAGCAGGGCAACATTTTTGCTGCATATTTTTTCCTGAAAAAAAAGAAACCCATATGGCATAAGATACACTGTAAAAACTATATAATAAATAAGGTTTTAGTACATTTAATGTCTACATTGACCAGGAAAATTGGTGGTGGAGGTGAGATTGTGTTTGTATATTTGATCTACTGCAAAGTTCTATGAAGTTGCAATGCTTCAAGATCAAAACTTTCTAAACTGTATTGCCTCAAAATCCTCATTTACAACTAAAGGTTACTGCTCAAATTAAAGAACCAAAGTTTGAAGGTGCCTTCCACAATCTTAAGTGGAGGAGGAGGTGGGACTAATGCTCCACAAGTCAACGTAAGGTTAATAAAGTCAAGGTGTTGATTGGAAATGGACATGGGCCTATATGCAGGTGGGTTTAATAGAGTCAAAGAGGTCGTTGGGTTAATAGAGTCAAAGGTGGTGGTTGTTGGGTTTAAGAGTCAAAGAGGTCGTTGGGTTAATAGAGTCAAATGTGGTGGTTGTTTTAGTTTTTTCATTTTTTTTGAAACTAGGGGAATGGGTAATTATTTGAAGTAATTTAAGTGAGTATTAAGATTACATTTTTCATTTATTATAGAAAAAGATATAAAAAATTTAATTCAATGATTAAGTGGAGAGGTTTAATTTCCACAAATATTATGGTTCAATTCTAAACAAAACTATATATACTTGAGAGCAGTTACCAATATTATTTTTTCCCATCACAAAAATGGCCATTAGGGCATGCCAATGTGACTTCATATTCAGATTTCACAAGGAGGTTGGTGGATAGGATTGATCAAAGAGACCCAAAGGCACCTTTCATTGAGCTAGCTAAGCTCAAACAATCAGGTAATCCAGAAACTTACATTTTTGAATTTCTAAAACTTTCAGTTATGGTTCCTGATTTATCTGCAGCTAGGAGGGTCTATATGTTTATTGATGGGCTAGCAGAACCTCTACATGGGTTGGTTAAATCAACCAAACCCACTACCCTTCAAGATGCTATTGAAAGGGCTAAAGATCTACAATATGCTTTGCCATGAGCAAAAGCACCATATCAGCAAAAGCCCACTTTTCCATCAAAGGGAAAAGATGAGAAGGCCCATCCTTCAAAGGAGAGCCAAAACAAAGTACCTCTTAGTGATTTTTTTGGAAGAGAATTGAGGAGAAGGAAGCTTTGCTTCACATGCCAAGAATCATGGGCACCCGGACATAAATGTGCAGCAGGGAAGGCACACTATATAGAGGTATTTTCTGATGATGAGGAGGAAGAAGAAGAGGAACCAGAAGGAGTTCACAGTGCTGGGATAACAGGAGATGATCCACCACCACTAAGAGGTGGGAATGGAGCATTTTCTCCAATTGGAGGGGCCCTTGCATCATTGAGAGGAGTACCCAAGTAATTGACCTTGAGATTTCGAGGTTCCATTCAAGATCAGAGGGTATCAGTGTTGATTGACAGTGGGGCTACCCACAACTTTATGGATGCCCAACTAGTGCAAAGGAGGGCAATACCCACTGATGATTTTGAGGGATTTTTAGTTTTGGCCCCAGGAGCTAGAACTATGCAGTGCATGCATTATGTTCCATCTTTATCTGTCACCATGGGGAAATATACATTGACTGATCACCTCTTTGTGGTGGACATACCTGACACCAATGTGATATTCGGTGTGAAGTGGTTGATTACTTTGGGGAAGGTCACCATGGATTGGGAGACCTTGCAGATGGAGTGGATAGATAAAAGGGGTGGTAAGCATCGAGTGATTAGGGGCATGCACACATATCCCTCTCAGACAACATCTACATAGAAAATAGAGTTGGATTTGCGCAGTGGAAGCAAGGACCTAACAGTCCAATCAATTATGCAGATGACCTTGGCCCATGACACATTACTATCTAGAGGCATTCCACCTGGGAGGCCACCAGATCAGGAGTTGATGAGAGATGTCTCACAACAGGTTGCACCACCCATAGATCCAGGAGGGGTGAGGACCTTGGAAGGATTTGGTACAACACAGAGAGTCTTGGGTAGGCTCAAGTAGGAGGGAGGCATTCTCCCAATATGAGTATTACCCACTCTCACCAAACATCTTGTGATGAGAGAATGTGTTTTCAGGATGGAGGATGGCACCATCATGGTGCAAGGAGACCACTCCATGGTTCTGGAGAATCAGAAGATGCTTCCCCATAGGGAGGAATATTCCACATATGGTAGAGGTTGGTGGCCACTCATGCATGCATTGGCCAAACTTTGGATGTTTTGGATGGTTGATAGCTTCCCATGGAAGGCTAACCTCCAAAAAATTCAACCTTCACTTGAGCATGAGCAGCTACATGAGGAGCAGCATGGGCAGGATAGCAGCATCCCGGTATGTGATTTTGGCACAAGTGATGTCAAAGAAGAGGGCAACCACATGACAGGTGCTTTACTTAGTAGATCAAAAACACTGTCATTATGGAGCATAGATCCTCATTGGAGATCCCATCTGTTGGTGGAATACTCCAAGGATCTCTTTTCATGCAAGATTCTTGATGGCCAGTTATCAGATGAGAGATATTCATTGAGAGATGGGGTCATCTATTATCAGAGTAGGATATTCTTGACTAGAGCATCTAAGCTTAAGGAGAAGCTACTACATTCTGCATATGAAGATTTTCTCTTTAGCCACACTTATTCCATGAGAGCATATCTTACTATCATGGAGGGGTTCACTTGGGAAGGCTTCAAAGAAGAGATACATAAGTACATTAGGATATGCATGGATTTTTTGGAGATGGAGGACATACATAACTCTTTGATAGAGTTATCACAACCACTTCCTTTCTCATTTGGGATGAGAGGAGGCCCATCTATGAGCCACTTCACTAGCTTGATCCAAGTCCATGGTAAGGATTATGTTTTTGTGCATAATGATTCACTAACTAAGTACATGTATTTCCTTAGCATCCATGTGCAGCCCATTGCTCCAATATGGGGCACTCTTTCTTATATACTTCATGGTCTACTTGGGGCCATAAGCAGTGAGGAGCATGGCCACTCCCTAGGAGATTTTGGGGAGATGATATATTCTTTAGGGTGTACTCCATTGGTACCAAAAATCATTCACCTTCTCCAAGCATGTGAGAAGATTGTGGCAGTAAACAAGTGGTGGGGGAACCACTTACTATATCATATTCTGAGGAAGTCGAGAGACATACTACGTTGGTTCCACATGTGCGACTATGACCCTCCTCTGGTATTTCATATGGAAGGCTTTGTGTCTTTTATTTTGATCCCATATGTTGATGATGTTCTTATCATCGTTGTGGGCATGTTTGGAGGGATGACACATGGATTGAATGTGCTCATTGGGAGTGATATTCTCCACATTTCTTATGCTTTATGCTTTAGGGAGAACATTGAGCATCACATGATTGCTACATTAGACCTCTTGTTTCTTCATGAGAGGAGCCATTTGGTTCACTTGAGCATTTGGGAGATGCATCTCATGGATACTTGAGAGGAGCATTTCAGGGATGGATTGATTGGAGGACACTTGGTTCATTAGGAGAGCTTATCACATGGAGGTGTCACAAGGGAAGGAGGAGAATTGTTGCAGCACTCACCTTTACAGTTGCTTGAGGACAATCAATGTTTCTGAGGGGAGGACTGTAATATTCCCAATTATCTTTCAAGTAGTTGGAATATCAAATTTTGTTTTTGCTTCTTAGTTAGAAGAATAAGAGGGTAGGGAGACCCATAAATCTCCTTAGTAGGAATAAAATCACTCCAAATGTGAATGGAGGTCATCAAAGTAGCTGGATTAAGCACCATTATGTGTGAATAGGAGATGAGGCATGTGGACTGGGTTAACTTTGACCAAATCAACAATGCTAGTATGGAGGGAGTGGACATTCATTGAGGGACAGTGTAGTTTTGGAGGGATATTCCTTACATGGAAGTAGTGCTTTTAATGAGTGGGGCCCAAGGTGAGAAGACTCACAAAGCATATAAGGAAGCGGATGGCAGCCATGGAAGGCATGATTGAGTATTATTTTTTTTATGGTCTGTATGACTTGTTTCTCTCTTCAGTTGTTTAGTGAAGACTGCAGTGTTGTTTAACACAAGGGTGTTTCCGAGCGGGAATCCCAACTTCATCCTCGGGGGACTTTGAGTGCCCACTCAGGAGAAGTTATTGGGATACATTTCCACATTCTGGCATCAGGCCAAGCTACAACTTTCTTCTACAACACAGTTTCTGCTTAGGGTTGTGCTGTGTTGCAGGGTGCAATAGTGGAGGACTGAATTGGGCCATTTCTGAGCTTGTCTTCAGTGGGGGAATCATTCCTTTCCATTGGGAGGCTAGTAAAGAAGGTCGTTGGGCATTATTGCAGCATTTGGCACCAGTCCAAGCTATTATTATCCCCTACAGCATAGTTTCAGTCTTGGACTGCATTATTTTAGGGAGGATTTGCAGGGGTGGTTTCAGTGCACCATTTGGGGACATAGATTTCTAGTGAAGGGATCAACCTTTCACTTGGAGATTCTATTGGGATAAGGCTTCAGTCTATGCTACATCATATCAACCATGTCTTCCCATCTATTCTTTTGCAGTGAATCTTCAACCCTAGGGCTGCAGTTCACATTTGCATTTTGGTGTATTTTCTGGAAACCCTCTTGGGTTGTCTTGGAAAGGAGTTTTAGAGCCTAGATCTCTGTTCCTGGCATTTCTTGAGCCATCCATTAAGAGATCTATATTATTTTATTTTCTAGTAGCATTCATACTCATTTGGACTGCACTATAGCAACTCTTCGACATTTTTTATAGTAGCAACATATCACTTTTGAGAGGGTTTGATCATTGGAGGCTTGTTTGATTATGTTATATTGTGCCTCAGTATATCATACTTATTTGCTGTTGATATTCATAATAAGATGGCTTTTTCATGGTCTCATATTTGATGTATTGACATTTACTGCTATTTTCCATTATTGTGTTCAATATTGCTTCTTTTTCGTATTTTGGAATACTACAGAAACTGACTAGGTGGAATAGGCGAGAGGCCACCAATATCCACCTGGATCAATTGAATTCCATATGAATTATACAAAATATTTCCAAATTTAGTAAAAAATATGATGTATTTAAGGGAGAGAATTGAATTGTAGTCACATAATTACAAATTGGTAAACCTGACTATTGCAGGGTTGTGATGTATATTGTGTAAATGATTTAATAATTTGCATAGAAAAAGAAGGAACCACAACGTACCTGATAGAGATATTGTGGAATTTGCTTCTGCCTCCAAAAAGATCTTGTTTACATACTCCTTACACTAACAACCAAGCTGTAGCAATTGCTCACCGTGCTAATAAGCTCTTAAATTCTAGACGCCACCACATTGTTTTTAGAATAAATCACTCAATTGATGCAATTAACAAAGTGGCAACCATAGAACGTGGAGAAGAAATCTCCCATGTAATGTAACTAGCAACATGAAACCTATTAGAGCATTTTGGAGAAAATTGTTCGTAACAAACCCCCTCAAGAACTAATCAAATCTGCATTGGCAACATGAGTGCCAAAAAGTGCATGATACATACTTGTCCAATGCAACTAAGGAAACATTACTTTTTAAAATTTGGTTAACTTCTCTTTATGTTATTTTAACTACTCATATATACTGACCGCAATAGACTTTGGTGATGCACATTTCAAATGTCATCGAGCCCAAAATAAAACATATATGACTAGCATGTATTTCTATTTCAAATCAAACACACAATGAAATCATACAACATAGTTTATCCATATAATTCAAGGTCATTCAAAAAACCTGACTTAAATCCTTAACTAATATGTGTTTGGAAAAATTTGAAGGAGTTGAGCTCAAGAAGTAGAGGCACATATTGTGTTTCTGGATGTCACGGGTTCAAATCTTTGGAGACATGATCTACTTGGTCAAAATTGTGAAAAAAGTCGTATAAACAAGTTCTACTAGGTAGTCCCATAATTGTTTCTTTCCAAAAATAAAATATGTGTTTGGAAATAATTAAATCAAGTAACATGTCTGAAATTAATTATCCATTCAACCCTGATAGATTATTAATCACTCATTTGTATCAGGACATAGCAATGCAAAATTAACAAAACGTGAAACACTGAAAGAAACAACATTAATCATAATTGTATATAATAAAATTATATTGTCATCATGAACAATGTAACACAGTGTGTACACTATACCAATTCAAATACAAGTTCCATAATCTCATAAACATTAATTAGATATGTAATTATGCCTTGACTATTGTTTAACAACTTTTGCTTTTCCTCTTGCAACAATATTAGTCATCCAGTCGTTTAGTATGACAACAAACGCTAAGGATCTCTTTTATTGCAATGACCTAACAATGCTTTGAAACAAATTTTAGAGTTGTTGTCACCCCATTTTGTAATTTCTTAGTTTCTATGATAACTACTTGCGTCCTTGATGAAATCCAACACCACGGATTAATCACATCAATGGCCCTCACCCATCATGTGTGTGTGTGTGTGTGTGTCTATGTACACCCCACCTTGTTGTGGGTCCCCACTAATATAATGGTTATGATCGCCTGCCACAATTAATGACTCACAATGATTGCGGGGACTCCTCCTCCCCATGACGTCATCCACAAGGGAGAGGAGGGGTCCGCACTCTGGGTTACACCACATAGTTTCGTACCCTCAATCTAACGATGGTCACTTTATTTGTCAAGATCCACACTTCTCGAGAATTGAAGGGGAGGATGGGTACCCCATGACATAACCAAATGGGGTGGGGGTTCCACATTAATGGTTCTGCCCAACTCCTCAGAACTCTGCCCAATAACGAAAATTCCACCCTAAACTATCATAAATTTGATTTTGTGAACTAATGAGAATTGGACAAATCGATCCTCCTGTCGACAATACTCGCCAATGTGAATTTTCCAGACTATTTGAGCTTACCACCTTTGTTACCAAATTTCACCTATCATTCCATAGCCACATCAATGCCCCCCCCTTTTTAAAAATAAAGTACATAGACAAAACCTAGGTTAAAAGATTCACATCACTTTACAAAATTGATTCTCGTCATAGTCAAGGTTTCATCTCAAGTCTTCATAATTTGCAACGAAATCCCTTTGTGTTTAGAAATCTAATATAATTTTCCACCCTAATTTTCAAAACCAGATATCAAACCATCAGTAAGTTGATATTAGCACAACTCCTTTAAAACCTGATATCGAATAACGCAACACCACATCAAAATAATGATAGGCGCCAACCCACCCATCGAGTTGCTCCATGTAGTTAATTCCCCCTCCCCCCCCCCTTGCTTCCCCGCCACCCGTCAATCTATGTTGTGAAAGCTCTATTGTCGATCCTTGTCATCAGAGCACTACAAATTTGAAACTTAAATTGCCCTCCACCAGAAAAGTTATGTCAAATCAATACTCGCTTAGCCAATAAAAAGAAAAATAGAAATAATCATCATTTTTTGAAAGTTTTGGTTAAATTTAAAAAAATCAAAAAACTAATGCATAATCCAAAAAACTTTGACCACTAGAAAATTACTATAATCTTACACATGTACTAATAACAACATAATTATTATATATTAGTTTAAATATTATAACTCATGCCATCTCTACATATATTAAAAAAACAAAATATATAAATTTAATATATATCTATATATATATATATATATATATATATATATATATATATATATATATTAAAAAATTAAACATATTAATTTAATATCAACGTGATTATTATAACATGTTATAGTCTTTGACAAACACAAGTACTAATAACAACATAATTATCATATATTAATTTAAATATGATAACTCATGCCATCTCTATATATATTTAAAAACAAAATATATAAATTTAATATATATACACCTTTACATATATACATTTATTAAAAATAAAACATATTAATTTAATAACAACGTGATTATCATATAATAGCTTAATATTATAACATTATGACTCGTGCCATTAAATATATAATTTTCTATATTTGTATGCGCATTTGCAAGGCAGTCGGAGTGCTTTGGTGGCGTAGATAGCAAATTTTTTTTTAATTAATTTTAAACTCATTGAAACAATTAAAATTTTGATAAAAGTTTGTAAGAACGCCTTTTAACTTTTATGTACGTGAGAATCCAATAACTTCAGAGAAGTTTCCTCGCCGGGTGCTCAAAATCTAAAAGGGAAAGGATTTAAACTTGGAAGAACCAAAAGGGTCAAACTATTTTCCAATTTAATGCATAAAAGCGGAGACACTCATGGATGAAAAAGTTGCTTTAGGAATTGGATCTCCCAAATTGGAAAAGGTTTTGTTTGTGGTTTCTGGACAATAAATTTCTTGTTAAAATCTTGTAAAATAAATTTGAAAAATCAAAATAGTGTTCGGCACTTAAAATTTTGAAATTTGATAATTGTAATTTAAATTTTCAAAAAATTCTATAAAATTACTTTTGAGAGTAATTTGTGAGCTAATAATATATTAAGATTTAAATTTCAAATTGAAATAAATAGTCAAATACTCAGTTACAAGATTATCAACCACGTGAAAAAAATAATTAAATAATTGGGAAGCATCTTAACTGTATTGACTATAATAGTGAATCCTCCTTGAGCTTTTTCATACTTGTCATTAAAATCTTGATGAAGGTTTGTTATTTTTAATTAATTTTAAATTAAAATTTTTATTGAAGTTGGTAAGAACATCTTTTAACTTTTATGTAAGTGAGAATCCAATAACTTTAGAGAAGTTTCCTCGCAGGTACTCAAAATCTATCTAAAATGGAAAGGAATTACAATTTTAAGAACCGAAAGTGTCAGACTATTTTCCAATTTAATGCAGAAAAATGGAGACACTAATGTAATGTGTGGAAATGTTGCTTTAGTAATTGGAACTTCAAAATTGGAAAAGGTTTGGTTTATTTATATCACAAATTAGTTTGGATGTCAAAAAAATGTTTTGGTTAAAATTTGATAAAATAAATTAAAAAATCAGAATATTAGAGTGTTTGGGATATTTAAAATTTTAAAGTTTGATAGTTGTAATTTATATTTTCAAAAATTTCTACATGATTATATTATAATTTTATTAATATTTACATTATTTTTGGGCTAATTTGTAAACTAATAGTATGTTAAGATTTAGATTTCAACATATCAGCAAGGAAAATCTTAGGGGCTAATATTCTCAAATGGGCTAATTTTTCATGTTTTTTTCAAAAACAAAATTCGCTAATTTCCATTTTTTTCTAAAAATGATTCTCCTAAATTTTATATTATAAAATTATTTTACTTTAAAATCACCAAAAATTTATATATAAACTATATAAAATTATTAGAAATTTGAATATTTCACAAAATATCAACAAACATTTTAGATATTGCATATTATGAATTTGTAAAATTCATCAAAATTTCTAACTTCAAAAAAAATTCATCTTTAAAATTTCTAGCTGTCTTTTTATCAATGAAGCTTCATCACGATATAGTGTTTTAGTTGTTAAAAATATTTTTTTTAATTATAATTCAGGGAATTGAATTTAGCCAACATTCTGAAACTACTTTGAGGTTTTCATTATATGAAAATTCATAGGTATTAATAAAATTCCTAACTTTCATTAAAGTGAACCATTAATCTTATATTCCGAAAATGGGGATTAATCCACATAATTGGTTAATTCCCAATAAAGTGAAAATTACTCCAACAAAAATTTAATGGAATTAATCCACATAATTGATTCCCAATTTCCAATAAAATGAAAATTACTCCAACAAAAATTTAAATCCTCTCTGAATAAACATGCCTATGGCAGAAATATTTCGTTCAATTACAATATAATACAGTGATATGGCATGAATTACACGATGGGAGAAGCTTGATAATCTTTGATGTGATCAGGAAGAGTGTTATCGAATTCCCTGCTTTGAGGATTCTCCGCGAAGCATACGTAGTAGGCGCACACACATGCCTGGGGAACCGCCATTGTGATTCTTGTCTGCAAACCATTTCTTTATAATTAGAGCAAAGCCTCTTATGAACTCAATTCAAATTTGAAGCTCAGTAGAGTTTATAAAATGCATACCATGAAATAACCAATGAGAAAGGACAGTAAGGAGACTGTGGCAGTCAAAGTTTTGTGGGTCGCAAATGTCCATGACCCACTTACTATCAGACACAGGGATCCGCTTGCAACTCCACTGAGAAAGCAAATGGGGCTTGTGAGGTCCTCGTTGATTACAGGTTCCAGTTCCCTTGCCTGGAATAAATCCCATGTGTCTTGGGATGCTTTCACAAATCCCTTGCTGTATGTTGCAACCTGCAAAACATTAATAACGATTTTCAAAATTGAACTCTGGAAAAGCTGAAAAGCCAAGCCTAATAGCTAATTGTGGGGAGTAGAATGGTCATCAGTGTAGAATTTGGGAATATTTTAAAGTTTAAAAATATTTTTATTTAGATCACTTATAACAGCAAGATTAATTGTTTGAGTCAATTTTTGGATATTTTGTCTAGTTGGATTTTATTAGGAGAGCAATATCATATCAAGTGGGTTTATATTGAGAGAACTATATTAAAGAAAAAATGATGTAATATATTGGGATATATAGAGAGTAAAAGGTTTTTATATTGACAGTATAAAAATGGAACTCAAAGTTAATGAGCAAATATAAAAGAGTAGAAAAATTTTTAATGAAAAAATGAATCCCTACAATATCTACTGAAAGTAAGGGTTTTTAAATTAGGAAGGTATATTGGGTTCATATTGGTAGGGAGTTAAATAATATGATTTTTAAAGATATTTTCTAATATGTAGTCAAATTAGGTGTATTTTTTACTATGCCACGAACACACGAGATATATTCAGGTGTATTTTTTACTATGCCACGAACACACGAGATATATTCATAAATTCATTGAGTAAGCCCATATAAATCAAATTCTCAAATATTCTTTAAATCTGCAATCGAAACCCTTTAAATTTAGTAATGTAGGTTATACCTGAACAAATGCCCAACGATTACCAAATCTGAAAACGGTCTCCATTACTCCCAGACAACAGTGAGCACAGGAAAACATGAATTCATCCCCCCCTTCAGCTAAATTCAATGCCCTTGCCTGCAAACAACCAACTTGATCAGCTTATATCTATAAGAGGCATTGTAATTTTTGCAGCTGGAATGAATAGTAAAGTCAAGCTAATTACCAATAATCTCAGAGCTTCGAGGATGGAAACCAGGAATGAACCCAGGCTGATGCTTCCCAAAGAGGTGGTTGCAGCTCTTTCGAATGAAATATAGGTGTCTGAGTGCATTCCCCTGAGGTAAAACAATGCCACAACTCTGGACACCGTGACATTCACTATATTTCTCAGTACTTCCATTGTCCAGGCCAAACTCACAATAAATCCCAGCACGCTCAGTGCTGCATACTTCTGGCTAATGGCCCCTAGAACTCCCACAATCCACAGAGCAATCCAGAGAAATGCAATTAGGGTCACCCAGTAAGATGGGTGGTGCAGGTCTGGAAATTTGGTAAGTGGAGCCAGAGCTTTGGGCAGCATTTTTGCTGCATATTTTTTCCTGGAAAAAAACAGAAACCCATATGGCATAAGATACACTGTAAAAACTATATAATAAATAAGGTTTTAGTACATTTAATGTCTACATTGACCGGGAAAATTGGTGGTGGAGGTGAGATTGTGTCTGTATATTTGATCTACTGCAAAGTTCTATGAAGTTGCAATGCTTCAAGATCAAAACTTTCTAAACTGTATTGCCTCAAAATTCTCATTTACAACTAAAGGTTACTGCTCAAATTAAAGAACCAAAGTTTGAAGGTGCCTTCCACAATTAGTGGAGGAGGAGGTGGGGCTAATGCTCCACAAGTCAAGGTAAGGTTAATAAAGTCAAGGTGAAGATTGGAAATGGACATGGGCCTATATGCAGGTGGGTTTAATACAGTCAAAGAGGTCGTTGGGTTAATAGAGTCAAAGGTGGTGGTTGTTGGGTTTAAGAGTCAAAGAGGTCGTTGGGTTAATAGAGTTAAATGTGGTGGTTGTTTTAGTTTTTTCAATTTTTTTTGGAAACTAGGGGGATGGGTAATTATTTGGAGTAATTTAAGTGAGTATTAAGATTACATTTTTCATTTATTATAGAAAAAAATATTAAAAATTTGATTCAATGATTAAGTGGAGAGGTTTAATTTCCACAAATATTATGGTTCAATTCTGAACAATACTATATATACTTGAGAGCCGCTACCAGTATTATTTTTTCACATGACAAAAAAATCATGAGAATAACGATGGATTTGAAAATTGGCCAGTGAAACAAATTTTATAAGTAACACTAATATTATGGATAATAATAAAATCACCTCTCAGAAGTCAAACCTGCGAGGTTGCAAATTTGACAACCAGGCATGCGTGCCAGAAATATTTTAACAGAGGTTTCGCTGTCAATATTAGCGGTGCAACGCAACTGGAAAGGGAATATTTTTCTTTCCTTGAAAAAAAAAAACTGGAAAGGGAATACTAGGTGTGCAATGCAATTGGGAAAGGCAAGATAGTACATTTATTATAAACAAAATTCAGCGTTAGGAATATTCTGTAGCCTGTCCCATGGGGTTGAACCAGCACATTCTTCTAGATAATTTGACATTCAGAGTACCATTTGGCGGGCATTTGAACTGTTGTCAAATTTCCCCACAGCAAAATTGCAGTTTATTTTGGTCTATTTCCTGTTCCAGGCTACTTTTTAGAAGGCAATAAGGATCCTATTCCAATTAAGTTTTCCAATTTGACAAGTCCTAATTGCTCTCTAGGTTACCTGGTTTTTCATTTGGGAGCCTTAGAATTTTTTTTTCTTAAGAATAGTATTTCTGGTTCTTTTTGGGACTGAGAATAGTCTTGATGGCCCAGTCTTAGTTTTCCAATTTGACAAGTGCTAAATGCTCTCCAGGTTACCTGGTTTTTCATTTGGGAGCCTTAGTTTTTTTTCTTAAGAATAGTATTTCTGTTTTTTTTGGACTAAGAATAGTCTTCATGGCCCGGTCTTTGTTGCTCTTTTCTTTTGTTTTTATTCAAACTCAGCAAATTCTTCACATGGATATCATGGAAACTGAAATTCTGTATCTAATCTGATTTTTATTGTGACAAACTAGCACAGAATCTTATGGTTTTGATGTAAAATTCTGTTTACGGAAATGAAAAACTTAACTTCAAATATCAAGTGTTGTAAAATTTCTATTACAACCCCAAAATTCCAGGGATGGAAACTAGGATCCCAAAAATTCCAGGGATGGAAACTAAATATATTTTACTAAAACTTATTGATTACTGGCAGGGAAGAAAAGATTTAAGAACAATTTGCAGAATGAAATAGAATGCAATGAAAACATATTTTCTGATACAAAATACAATGAGTTTGTGATGAACAAACCTGGCAGTAACCCAGCATAAGTACAGGGCTTGGCCAATGGAGAACAGGAGGAGAACCACTCCCAAACCCACGCTGGGTGAATCTGTCGTAGACACAAGAATCAAGGAAGCAATGAAAGTCAATGACGGGCTGCTCCACAAGAGTACCTTTACCACAAAAACAGGCCTCCAAAGAATTATCCACTGCCATAGTAATGAGCAGATTGCACCCACAACAGCAGCTGTCCCCAGCTGGGGATACCAGTGCTCTATATGAAATTTATGGTGGCCCTTCTTCAGAGCAGCCTGGATTCCTTTAAACCCAAAATATCCCATCCCTGCAAGGGCCACCAGAATATGTAGAATGAAGACTAGGAGACACAGGGTATTCCTGTAACCCCCAGAATATGCTGCTATATTGCCATTCACTTCAATGGCAGAATGGGGAACCTGCATACAATAGAGCCATCCAAGCACAAATATTTCAGATTCTAAAAATAGTAAATAAATTCTGCTGAATATGGGCAGCTCTAAATCTTCAAAAACAAAATCACAGAACCAGAATTCATAAACATGAACACTCTGTGACCATGAACTTACGTTTGCATCGGCAGGAGCTGGCACCACATGCAGATTCTCAGGGGTGTGAGGTAGGTCTATAGGCGTAATTTGTCTCGCCCTCTGACTCCTCGACCGTCTAATCTCATTCTCATGATTAGGCCTCTCTTGTGGCTCAATGTTTGGATCCATCTCCATTTCTGTGTTGCAAATCCTTTACTATGCTAGCAAATATTCAATCTTCATCAACCATTTTGCAAATCAAAGTTCAATTATTTCCTGTTATAAATCTTGCGAATCAAAATTCAAATCTTCTTAAATCAAAACAAGAAAAGCCAGTTACAGACAACTCCTGACAACTCCTGGATACAGTTAGAACGCCAAGGCTAATTGGGAATGGCCTATACTATATTAATACTGATTTCATGAATGGGTTAAATAAGATGCAGATATTTGTAGATAAAATATTCCAGAGATGGAGAAAATGTGTAAATGATTTTTCTAGAGAGGGAGATTCAACGATACTCTGCCTGCTGCTATTGACTTGGAAAACAAGACTCAGCGCGCCAACTGCGAAGCCCCTTGATGGTCAATCAAGAATCCAAAAATACCATCGAATATATTCTTCAATCCGTATGTTTTCTGCTTTTTAAGTTCAGGGTGGGTCTACATTTCATAAACAGTTGTGTTTTCTAGTGAAGTTGTCTTTAGTCCAATTTTTTTTAGGTTTTTCAGTGTTGGAATTTGGTAAAAAATTTTGAGGTGAAATCGTTGTTATTTAAACTAGTTTTTTGATTGCATATTTAAATTTAACATCGTAAAAAAGTCTTAAGATGTTTTTATTGCACAAGGGTTACCCAGCAAATTTGTGATTTCTGCTAAATTTTAGAGAAACTAAACCAAAAAATTCCACTAAATTTTTTTCAAAAAATTACACTAAAAACAACTCGTTTTCTAATTACTATTTTACACTAATATTTTTTATTTATTTAAAATATAATAAATAAATTTTAATATTTTGAAAAAATTCCAAATCATTTCAACTTTATAAAATTCACAATTGAAATTATGTCAAAATTATTTTAATTTCAAATTTGCAATTCCAATAAATTTCAGTCAATATTGTCAATTAGGAATGTTGTCAATTAGGAATGGTTTGAATCGTGTGAATTTAAACATGTGAAACTTTGGAATCACCAGTCTATCTTAGACAGTCAGCACATTGCACTGGGATTTGGAAAGTGGATTTACATGAAATTGCGTTTGCCAGGTGGCATGGGACTCTGGCTTGTCTTATTGGGAAGACTCAGTTGTCTTGTTGCGGAAGATTAGTTTGGCTACTTCACGTTAGTGCGCGAGCCACGAGTATTTAATTATTTGTAATTTGAGGATAACGTAGGGCAGTTCCTATAAACCCGTCTTTTCGAAATCCACGTAGACGCCAAATAGAGAGATTCCATATTGAAAACTGAGTAGGAAAGCTCATCAGGTCGTTGTCTTCTCACGATGTTAAGTAATGCCATGTACATATCAATAAACCAGCCTAGATCCATCTTAACTCTGGATTTATCAAGCGCCAAGAGGGATCAAATCTCTCCAGGTGAAAACCTCTTTTTTGAGTGCAAAACTTGAGGAAAGGTTTTCACCTCGAGAGATTTGATCCCTCTCGGCGCTTGATAGATCCGGAGTTAAGATGGATCTAGGCTGGTTTCAGTCGTGTGCGACCAAGGAAAATATATCGATAATATGAGGAACATATTCTTAATTTTATCAATAATATGTAAATA
This sequence comes from Pinus albicaulis, assembly GCA_034641835.2. Lineage (NCBI taxonomy): Eukaryota > Viridiplantae > Streptophyta > Pinopsida > Pinales > Pinaceae > Pinus > Pinus albicaulis. The sequence goes on from CM076580.1 coordinate 1,396,596,679, forward strand.
CATCTAATATTGACATAACCATTTTAAATATGTTAAATACCTCTGAGATTCATTGAGTCATTTTAATTTTAAATTTAAATTTGATTAGTTACCTCAGTTTGTTGAGATGATAAATATTGTAATATAATTTTAATGATGAAATAAATTTTTGAACGCAAAGTGACAATGTAATAATATTGCATGATAGAAACTGTGAATAATAAGAATAATGTAGTCAATTACGAAGTCTTCATTGTGATCGATTTCAAACTATTTTCTTCTACTATTCTTATTTTCACCCATTTTAGTTTTGTCATATTTTCATATTGATTATTTGAAAAGGACAGTTGGAATGGTAAACCATTTAAATATTTAGCTCGAGCTATTATAGTAAACATCATACCTTGTCTCTCTTGCTCTCCAATATTAATAGGTTGAATTACTATAACGCAAAAATCAATGTACATTGTCAATAATTTTTTGTGCTTGCACTGAAATCATTGCACACACACTATTAATCCAATGACTTTAAAATTAATGTACCATCATACATCAAATTAGAAATCAACATATACACTGAAATCAATGCAACTAATGCAAGAAATCAAATAATAATAGAAAACAACATCTACACTAAAATCAATGCATATAATGCAAGTAATGAAATATGATTAGAAATCAACATCTACACACAAATAAATGAGTCTAGTGCAAGTAGGAAAATAGGATTTAAAGCCAACATCTACACTGAAATCAATGCATCTAGTGCATGCAATCAAATAGGATTAGAAATCACCATCTACACTGAAATAAATGCATTTAGTGCAAGGAATCAAACAGGATTATAAATCATATACATTTAAATCAATGCATTCGGTGCAAGAAATCAAATATAATTATAAATCAACATCTACATTGAAATTAATGCATCTAGTGCAAGCAATCAAATAAGATCAGAAATCACCATCTACACTGAAATCAAGGCATTTAGTGAAAGCAATCAAATAGGATTAGAAATCACCATCTACATTGAAATCAATTCATCTAGTGAAAGAAATCAAATATAACCAAAAATCAAAATCTACATTAAAATTAATGCATCTAGTGAAATCAATCAAATAAGATTAGAAATCATCATCTACACTGAAATTAATGCATTTAGTGCAAGCAATAAAATAGGATTAGAAATCATCTACATTAAAATCAATCCATCTATTGTAAGTAATCAAATATCATTAGAAATCAACATCTACACCAAAATCAATTCATCTAGTGCAAGAAATCAAATAGGATTAGAAATCACCATCTACACTGAAATCAATGCATCTACTGCAAGAAACCTTCTTCCATATCTCCCCCATATATATCTATATATCCATCCATATCTCCTTCTTTTTCTCTTTATCTCACCCCATGATACACACACTCTCTCTCACTCCATATCTATCAATTTCCTTGTCCCTCACTCCTTCTCTCCATCTATCTTTTTTTCTCTTCACCTTACATCTATATCTATATATCACTCTATCTCTCTATATCAACTCCAAAACATAAACTCTCTTTCTCCAATATATATATCTATCTATCACTCCCTCCTCCTCCTCCTCTCTCTCTCTCTCTCTCCCTCTCTCTCTCTCTCGCTTCTATCTCTCTTCCTTCCTGCTATGCTTTCTCCCTCTCTCTCCATATTCTTTATCACTCCCTCTCTCTCCAACTTTCACCCTCTATGTCTTTATTCTTACCTCCTCCTCTCTCCCTCTCCATCTTCATATCTCTTTCCCTACCTCTATTCACCCTCTCTCTTCCTTTCTCTCCCCCCCTCTCTCTCTCTCTATCTTCACCTTCCAACTTTGTTACCATATGCCTCTCTCTCTCCTTCTCTCCCCCCTTCTCTCCATATCTCTTTATTTGTCTCTTTATCTCACCCCAAAACATACACACTCCCTCTTCATCTCTCCCTTGTCACTCCCCCTCTCTCTCCACTACTCACTCTCTATGTATTTATTATTCCCTCCCTCTCTCCTCATCCAGCTCCATCTCTCAATCCCTCCCTCTCTCCCCCTCCAAATCCATATTTCTATCCCTCCCTCTCTCCTCCCCTCTCTCCTCCTCTCTTTCAAGTCCCCTCTCCTTTCCTTCCTCTCTCTCCCTTTCTCTCCTACCTCCCTTTCTCTTCCCCTATCTCTCTCTCTCTCTCCATCTCTCAATCCCTCCCTCTCTCCCCCTCCAAATCCATATTTCTATCTCTCCCTCTCTCCTCCCCTCTCTCCTCCTCTCTTTCAAGTCCCCTCTCTTTTCCTTCCTCTCTCTCCCTTTATCTCCTACCTCCCTTTATCTTCCCCCATCTCTACCCCTCTCTCTCTCTCTCTCTATCTCCGACAATCCTTTCTTCCCCCATCACTCTCTTCCTCTCTCTCATCATTCCTCTCTCGCCTCCTTCTATTTGACCCCCCCGCTATCTTTCTTTCTCTCTCTCTTTGTCCTCCAATCCTCTCTCTTCCCCCATCACTTTATCTCACTCTCCAACTATCTTACTATTTCTATCCCTTTATCCTTCTCTCCCCCCTTGTCTCCATCACGCCTCCTTTCTCCTTCTCTCCCCCCTTGTCTCCATCACTCCTATGTATCTTTATCCCACCCATAAGCATACACACACTCTCTCCATCTCTCCCTTGTCACTCCCTCTCTATGTATTTCTTCTTCCTTTCCTCACTCCGCCTCCAACTCCATCTCTCTATCCCTCCTTCTCTCCTCCTCCTCTCATCCTTTCTCTCTCTCCCTTTCTCTCCTACCTCCCTCTCCCTTCCCCTTTCTCTCTCTCTCTCTCACTCTTTACCCTCCAATCCTCTCTTCTTCTCCTTCCCTCTCTCCTTATCTCTCTCCCATCTCCATCTTTATGTCTCCCTCTCCCTCTCTTACCCTTTTCTAACTCTCTCACTCTTCTCACTCTCTCTCTCTTCATTCCTCTTCTCCCTTGTCCTTCAATTTATCTCCATATCTCCCTTGTCACTCCCCCTATTTCTCCACCTCTATCATATATCATGATATATTAATATATATTACAATATAATAAATTTAATATTGTATTAATATAAACATATTAAATTTAATAATATTAATATTTTAATATTAATGTTAGGGTTAATAATGTTTTTTTGACATGGTATTAATAATAATTTGGTCCATGGTATTTGACCCTTATACTTCATATATAATTAGATCTTGATTTCTAATCGTATTTGACATATTTTTATTTATTTACCTTACCTCTTTATACCTCTTTTATATTTACTTATTTACCATACCTATTTTATAAATATATTATTTGGCCCATGGTATTTGCACATGGTATTATTAATAATTTGTCCCATGGTATTTGGCCCATGGTATTAAAAATAATTTGTCCCATAGGCTTCACCTAAATAAAACCGGTTTTTGAGTTTTTGTAAATATAAAGTGGTTTATTGAGTAAATATAAAAATCGGTTTTATTTATTTACCATACCTCTAGTTTATTTATATTTATATTTATTTACCATACCTATGGTTTATTTATATTTTTACGTATTTACCATATATTATTTATTTATCATATCTCTTTTTTGAGTGTTAGTAAACTCTTCATATTTTAAGTTTATATTGTTTAAATTCATTTTTAATAAATTTTTAATTGTTCATCTATATGTTTATGTAAGTTATTGTTCAAGCTGGCATTTTTTTTTTGGCTTCCGACATACTTCCACATCGGGGTCATACTGGGCTATAGAATGCGCCTCTCGGCCCAATAAATAAGTTGATTTTGTACTTTGTGAACTGGAATTAGATATTCTATTTTTAAGATTTTTTGGAATTATATAATTGGTTAGATTTGCGATTTTACACTCTCTTTTATCTTTTAGACTGTTCGTTTTTTATTCACATTGTTTCTCAATTCCCTACCATCTGCCACACTTCCAATCTTCTTCACATATTAAGTCAACCCACTTATAGTGATCTTGGACACTCATTTCCCTTTTCTTCGACCATAAAAACAAGATTTTGAAGAATCAAACTTAGATTCTTTCTCCTCTCTTAAGATTTGACAAACTAACACCACATTGACGATAACCACCACCACCACCATATATATATATATATATATATATATATATATATATATATATATATATGAAATTAGGAGATTTGAATTTTGAATTTTTTAATACATAACACTTTATTATGGCGGTGATTATCAATTACACTACCTCAAAAACTATAATGTTTTTTTAATTCAACTATTTGAAAAAAATTAATGATACAGTTTTTTTTCAAATTATTATATATATTTTTCTGAGAATTAAAAAGGTCATTATCTTTTATGATTCCTTGAATATAATTCACCATTTATATTCAAGATCTCTTCCTTCAAATACAAATTTTAGTCATATTTTCAAGTGAATTTATCAATTGTATGAATATATCCCCAAGAAGAAATGTTTCCATGTTCTGAGATCAAACAACTCCAAGGCCGATTAGATGGCTAATTTGGGGTCAAGGCTAAATCAAGGTGAACTTTGGTGTCAGGGCAAAAGATGTATAGTCCCTCTCCCTTAACAAGGGAAAAATGGGTGGATGATTTTTGTTAAGTCAGTATTAACTAATGTACAAGTGGAAAACTATAGATATTGTATCATTTTGTTCAAAAGTTTTGAGGTCAGTAGATGGTCATTGATACATACTCCATTTGGACCATGTCCATTGGTTTCAACTTGCTTATGTAAATCATGTATCTAAACTAAGATTTAATTCAATTTCTTTTAATATAGTAGCTATTCTCGATTATTTAAGAAAAAAATTGTGTTTATTTTGAGTAGTTGAAAAGAATAATAGATATTTTTTTCACTGGATTCAATTTCCACAAATATCATGGCTAATTTTGATATAATGTTTTCCTACCTTAAACTAAATAATCCCTCAAAAACTAAAACATATATATTTCTAATATAAAATAATAATTTTAAAATTTTTAACGATAAAATTTAATAAAAGAAATGATGATGAAATTTTATAAATATTTAAAATTAATAATTTCACAGTTTTCTTATTTTCATTTTTATTCGATCCATACAAAATATTATAACAATATTAACTTTTTTTTAAATGTAATTATTATTTTTTAAATTTCTATAAAATATTATAACAATAATATTTTTTAAATTTAATTATTATTTTTTATACTTGTTTTAGTATTATGTATGGATGCAGATTAATTTATCAGATTTAATTAAAAAATCTTACCAAATAGCTTTAGAATCAGCTTTGACTTAAAAAATAAATAATAAATGTCTAAATCTTACGAAATATCTTTAGAATCATTATCCTATACACTATTATCCAACCATAAACACGTTTATTTATTTAAATATGTAACTTTTAAACCCAATTTAAGTACATCAAAATTTATAATACATAAACTGGCATCAACTTTATGGACGATCTAAAAGGACGTTAAAAATTTATATTTATGTAATTATATTTATAATATAACTGTATATGATTTTAATATTTACATTGAAGGGAAATTTAAGAAAATACAAAAATTTAGATTTTATTTATGTGTATATTTAAATATTAAATATTAAATATATTTTTTAAATGTTACACTAGGAGTAGGAATCATTTTAATTGAACAAATAGTTTTTTCTTTATACAAATTTGATGGATTATTAAAATATATTTAAAATTTATCATAATCATAATTTATAATAAATTAATATTACTAAATGTTTTTTTTTACATCAATTTAAAATTACGATTTTATAATAATAATAATAATATATTTTAAATCTATTTAAATACGAAATAAAGAAATTTTGAATTTGTATAATTTTTTTTGTCTATATTATTAAAAAAAAATATTTTTATGGGGCATAGTATAAATGGTGATGGGTTGTATTATTAAGGCATGCTTGTTATGATGATGTGAAGGTAATCAACACTATAGGAAAATGTCCAACAAAAAATCCAGTTATATTAATAGCTAGTGTGACCCAAGATAAATATCATCTCCAAATAATTTTAATAACTTAAATGCCCTTGAATCACAGTTTCTTAAGCCAAAAATTAAATTTACAATTATCTCAAAACATACCCAACATAACAAACAAAAAACATATTACAAAATAAAAAAAATGAAATTTTAAAATATCTATAATATATATTTCATATATATATATTATTATTAAGTATTAATGTGAAAAATATAAATAATCATTTTTCTTCTTAAATTTTTATTTTGATTTGATATTTTTTCTAAATTATTTTTTTCCTCAAAATTTTATTGCAATGTGAAAAAATTATAAATTATAAATTCCCCTTCTATTTTGATTTATTTTTGTATCAATGTGAAAAGAGATTGCATTTATCTTTTGTTTCTTATTTAATTTTTACTTGATTATATAAATATCAATGTGAAAAGGGATAAAATGTTCGATCTTAGTCATTGATTTGATTTTTTCCCAATCTTATTACATAAATATTAGTGTAAAAAGAATGGATAAATTACCTTTTTGAAAAACATATAAATTATTAATTATTTTTTTTTAATTTTATATTTTGATTTGATTTATCCTTTTGAAAATTTATTAATTTTTTTTCTTAAATTTTACATTTTAATTTGATTTTTCTATTAATATATTTTTATTTAATATTTTTATATGATTATCAATGTGAGAAAAGAAGAAATGGTCTATTTTCTTATTAATTTTATATTTTGATTTGATTTTTTTTAATGAACTTTTTGTCTATTAAAAAAACATGTTGTGCCCGTGGGGTGTAGATTCGATGGTAATGGGGTGTATTGTTAAGGCACTCCATGATGTGAATATTATCGGTTTGAAACTGTAAGGATTTACACGGTAAGTTCCTTACCAAACACCAAAGGTCACCACTCACAAACATATCACAAATCAATACACCAGTGTTTGACGTGCTTAAACCCCTCGAAGAGGGAAATAGTCCACAGCTTGAGCCAACGCGACCACTTCAAGCAATTTATTAATATAAAGAAAGAAAATTTAGATAATCTTCTCTCATAAACGGTTACCAGACAAATGACCCTCTGTGCTCTTTAAATAGAGATCATGGACCAATCGGGTGTTAAGCCACGGATCAAGTTTCGGTAATACCGAGGAGAGAGTGAACCGTCAGATCACTACATATCGTGACCGTCAAATTATAAGTTATAAATGTACATAGTAAAGAAACACACTTTACCTAACTCTACGCTAGACCAAGTGTTACACAGCAATTTGTCACCGTCCCTGTAATTCCCTGTCCCGCATATTGGAGGGCTTATTCCGTGACCTGTGAGTAGTGACATGACCTGAAACCACTTTCATGGCATCCCCCTGGACATGGAATTTCATTCCCCTGAAGGCAATTCCTTGTGAAAAACCCTAAAAATAGCCTTTTTTGCCTTGGCGCGACTAGTCAGTTCAGCTCTCGCGCCAATGGGGGAAATCCTCCAAAGAGGGCACGCCAGCTGGCGCACTGTCTCAGTGTTGTACTCGCACCAGGCTTATTAAGGAGTGTTTTTTAAAAATAAATGGTGGAATATTGACTCCAACCAATTCCTAAACTGGTCTCTAAATTGACTTGGGAGGTTTGGCTTCGGATCTCCATGTAGAGGGAGTAGTTTTCCACCTCTCATGGAAGCTTCCTTGAGGATAGGGCAAATCCCATGATTGTAGGGATCCCAACTCCCCTTCCACCATCTATATAAGCTTTCCATTTTCCTTTGCAAGCTAGTCTCCAAGAGCCTTCATAGCCTAAAGAATGCTGCAAGAGCCTTGATAGTCCTCATAGAGCCAAATCAGTAGCAAGGAGATTATTGTCAAGACAACCGAAGAGAGAGGCTTGTCCCATTCCCGACGAGCTTTATCGAGACATATTCCGTTGTTGACCTGCCAAAGGAAGATTCAGCGTCAGAGCCAGGTTGTATCTTTCTTTGTATTAATTAATGATAAGCGACTTTGGTTATGGTTCCACTTGTATTGTTCATTGTGATCATGAGTTGTGTCTTCTCTGACTGATACATAATTGCATATATTGGGTTTATGCTTGTGTGTTCGTTGTATTTCTTGTGTGTGCAAGTGTTCGATCACGACAAGTGGGAGAATTGTGATCTGCTGGAGCAAGGAAACATGAGCGCTATCTTCTCTACGAACAATAGCATTGGACTTAAGGTAGGCCTTCTTCACAATTTGGTCTATTGCAATTAGGAATTTGCACCTTAGCATGATACGATTGTTGCTAGACCCGATCTGGGCTAGTAGGGATCGCCTCTGTCCGCAGAGGGGATTTACCTCTACAACACCAAGTTATACTTAACTATTTCCTATGTGTCGGAATATCCTAACATCCCCCCTTAAAAACAACTTGGGTTAGGATTGAAGGATTTACAAAGGTGACACAAAATGAGACTATTTCCCATGTGTCGAAATATCCTAACATCCCCCCTTAATGATAACTTTCCTGAACTCCAAGCATAGATCGAAGTTAGGTAAACTTCACTTTTGTGAGAGCCTTTGTAAAGATAACAACAACTTGATCATTGGTTGAACAATATTGCACTTCAAGAACACGATCATGAATGAGCTCTCTCATGAAGTGTATGTGAAGCCCAATGTGTTTCATACGTTGATGTTGAACTAGATCTTTGCATAACTGAATGGCACTCTGATTATCACACCAATGTGTAGTTGTATGCTGGTGATGGATACCAAATTCGGTGAGGATCTGACAAAGCCACAGGGCTTCTTTGCTGGCTTCAACTACACCAGGATACTCTGCTTCTGCTGAAGAAAGAGAGATGGAACTTTGTTTCTTACAAGACCATGTAATAGGTCCTGAACCAAGAGTGAATACATAACCTGCAGTAGAATTTCGATCATCAGGGTCACCAGCCCAATTAGAATCAGTGAAACCAATCAACAATGGAGATGCTCCTGCACTGTAATAAATCCTAAACTCAGTTGTATCTCGAATATATCGAAGTATTATTTTAGCTACTTTCCAGTGACTTTCATGAGGTTGGTGCATAAACCGAGCAACAGGACCAACAAAAAAAGAAAGGTCAGGGCAGGTATGGGTTAGATACAGAATTTTACCAACTAGTTGACGGCATAAGGTAGCATCAACTTCAGGGGTAGTACAAGTGACTGGAATCTTGACTCCGAATGAAAGGGATAAGGGGTTGGCTTATAGTCTTCCATGTGAATGCAGAATAAAATATCACAGGCATACTTGGAATGAGAAAGGGTAATACCTTCTTTGGATTGCAAGACTTGAAGACTAAGGAAATAATGCAGCTGTCCTAAGTCTGTCATTTCAAGCTTCTTTTTGAGGCTATACTTCACATGGTTTATATGGTTGGGATCAATACCAGTAAGGATAAGATCATCAACATAAAGAACAAGGATGATGAAGGACTTACCCTCTTTCTTGGTGTAGACAGTGTTGTCAGAATGACAAGTAGAAAATCCATTATCTAAGAGAAAGCTATCCATTTTGGCATACCAAGCTCGAGGAGCTTGTTAGAGACCATAGAGAGACTTCCTAAGGTAACAAATAAGGCTAGAGTTGTTTTGGATAAAGCCAGGGGGTTGTTCCATGTAGATTTCTTCATGCAAATCTCCATGTAAGAAGGAGGATTTAACATCCATATGATGGAATTCCCATTTAAAGGAGGCAGTAAGGGAAAGAACAAGGCAGATAGAATTCATTTTGGCAACAGGGGAGAAGGTTTCAGTATATTCAATGCATTCAACTTGTGAAAATCCTTTAGCAACAAGACAAGTTTTATGCTTATCCACTTTTCCATTTGGTCCAAACTTTGTTTTGTAAACCCATTTGCATATGACAAGTTTTCTTCCCTTTAGAAGAGGAACAAGATCCCATATATCATTTGCCAATAAGGAATGATATTATTCATTCATAGCTTCATCCCAATCTGGATGACCTGAAGCTTCTTCAAATGTGTTTGGATCAAGATTTTCTGGAACTTGAGCCAATAAGGAAGAGGCTCTTTCAAACTGAGAATGTGTACGATGTTGATCTGCAGGGTCACCTGCAAGAGAAATTGATGCATCTCGAGTAGAGAAAACCCATCTTGGAAGCTGTGGAGATGAAGGAATGTCTTGAGGAGGTGGAGGAGGATTGTCTTTCTCACTGTCATCATTTGAACTAGAAGGAATGATGTCAAAAATAGAAGAGATAGAGAGAGGTGGTACATATGTCGAATTAGGCTAGCAGGCCAAAGTTGGTAGACCCATCGAACTAGGCTCATAGGCCGATATATTTTCATCAAATTTTACATCTCTTCTAATGATTAAATTTTTTGATTTTGGTTGAAGAAGTCTATATCCTTTGACATCTTCAGAATATCCAACAAAAATGCATTTTTCACTCTTAGGTTCTAAGGCTTTATGTTTTGCATCGGGAATATGGGCCCAAGCTTCACTTCCAAAAACAAAAAAGTGACTTACATATGGTTTGATTGATCTTCGAGCTTCTTTTGGAGTTATATTCCTTAAAACCTTAGTAGGAGTGTGATTTACTATGTAATTTGCACAGTTAATTGTTTCTGCCCAAAAAATAAGACTAAGTCCTTTAGATTGAAGAATACAATTAGTCATTTATTTTAGAGTGTGATTCTTCCTTTCAGCTACACCATTTTGTTGTGGAGTATATGGAACAATATGTTGCAATTGAAGGCCATGCTTAGTTAAAAAGTGGATAAATTTGTTGTTAACATATTCTCCTCCATTTTCAATTCTTAACTTAAGAATGTGATGTCTAGATTGTTTCTCAAAAAAGGCCTTAAAGGCCAAGAACATGTTAAAAACTTCACTCTTGAGCTTTAAGACGTATACCCAAGTGCATCTGGAAAAATAATCAACGAAGGTTAAGAAGTACTTGAATCCAGAGAAACAAACAAAAGAAAGTGGACCACATAAATCACTGTGCACAAGTTGCAAAGGGCCTGAAGCGTGCCAACAGGCACGTTTGTCAAAAATATCCTGATCATGTTTTCCGAATACACATATCGAACAAACACCATCTCGGCAAGATACCACAGGAAGACTTGTCACCATATTTTATTTACAGAGATTTTGAAGAGAGCGATAGTTTAAGTGACCAAATCACTGATGCCAAAGTTTGCTCACTTCATCATTATGAGCAACAAAAAAAGAGGGAGACATAATGACCCAAATTTTTCAAAATTATACAACCTTGTGGAATCATCAACAATGCCAGTAGCTAAAATATGTCTAGGATATTTGAGGTCCTTAATTACAACATCATGAGGTGAGAATTCTATTGTTTTCCCTTCACCTGAATGAGTTATCTGATAAAAATATAGAAGGTTGCAGGACAAGGCAGGAACACATAATACATCATTAAACTGACCATTATCTAGATGAATGGTTCCAAACCCTGCAAAACTAAGAGATCTATCATCACCAGCATAAATATTTTTGGGTGTTACAATAATTTAAAGAAGAAAACATGGCTTTATTTTTGGCCATGTGGTAAGAGGCTCCAGAATCAATGAGCCACTCATGAGAATAAGAAGAAGAAGATACATTAAAAGCATAACCATATATTGATGCTTGACAACCACAAGTAGAAAGTTCCATTCCTGAAGATGAAGTTGAAGAGTGCTCCCAATTTATGTTGTGCTTCTTCATTGTTGATTCCAAGGCTTCCATATTCTTAAAAATTTTTGACTTTGTTATCAAAAAATTGCACCTGATAGGTTGTTGATTAGACAATTTCATGTAACTGTTTCAAACCAACTTGTGGCTGAAGCTTAGCCTCTTGAGTTTGAGAGGGCTCTCTCAAAGGGGTTAATGATATTGGATAAAGATAATCTAGATGAATAATTCTACCTTGAAAAGTAACTTGATTTTTGTGTATGTAGGTTGCAAAGAATGCAGGCTTGCAACCATTGGGCTTATGGAGTCAACAATCAGTAGTTTCAGTGGCAAGGATTCTTGACATGGAAGATGAGGCAGATAGGGGTCTTTAACAAAGGAAATTCACTCATAAAACATAAGAAAACATAGTCATTTCATTGCTAAAGGAAGTCAAAGCATAGAGTTATGAATTCTGAGTAATAGCAATGAAATCTACTGCTAATGGTTCAAAGGAAATTCACTCATAAAACATAGGAAACACAGTCATATCATTACTAAAGGAAGTCAGAGCATAAGGTTATGAATTCTGAGTAATAGCAATGACATCTACTGCAAGTAGTAAAGCATAAGATGTATATCAATGAAACATTAAAAACCCCATGAGAATCTCAGGTCTATCAAGAAGAAAACTACTCTGTATTATTGATATGAGTCAAAATACATAAGGCAGTAGTTTGCTGCAAAAAGTCTCCAACCCCTTGACAAATTCGACTCTGTCTCCTTTAATAGACTTGTTACATCATGAGATGATATGCCTCCTGGCTAGATCCATCAAAATTTGCCTAATGACACCTTGCATAACCATAAAACATCTATTTAATGACAAAATGACAGCTATCCTACTTGACAGTCCTTCTCCTAATAGGACTCAAACTGCTCATTATTACATTTAACAACCTTATATTCTAAAGAAATTACATATTTGAAAAATATGCTTTCACATGGTCAAATTGGGGTGATGGGATTCATCACTACATGACCACTTAATTGACCTCCTCTAAAACTGGAAACAAAACCCTGTTTTTTAGGCAAAATGGTCTTCTTCTTTGACGAAGTCTTTGACTACTATTTTATCTTCATTTCATGGTATTTAAGTGATGAATGACTATTTTCATGCTCCTCTAATACTTGGATAATACCCATTTGTCCATAAATTCTCAAAAATATGCTTAAAAGTTTCCCACACAGTACGCTACGAAAGTAAGACAGTTTCATAGCGTACTTTTGTAGCGCTTAAAAAATGCCATTTACCTTCAAAAATTTTGATTCTTTCCTTTGGAATGGTATTAATCATGCTTAGAAACATCTCCCACACCAATTTCACCTCTTGACAGCTGCAAAAACTGGATAAAAAAACCGAGAAGAAAAGCTACAATAGTTTTGTAGCGTTTTGTTGTCCTTCAAGCTCATGCACGCTACGGAACAACTGAAAAGTGTTGAAATTCCAAATTTTTGTATAACTTGAAAAATGTGTCTTCCAAATATAAAAAACTTGTTTCCAAGATGTCCTTACCCTTTAAAATCATAAATCAATTCAAACTAAGAGTTTTGAGGTGTCAATCTCACCTTTCATATTTAAGACATCCTTGTAGATTTTTCCTGTTTTTTCTGAAAATTAGGTCTTAGAACAGAGCTTATATCTCCGAATCCATGATGTATTTTGAAAAACTTGAGGAGGTTTTTTTCAATAAGAATGTTTAGAAGAAAAAACTCCCTTTTGTTTTTGAAAACCATCTTTAGCTGTCCAGAACCTACATTTGAAAAACATGTGTAAAACAAGAAAAGTTTGTTTTCTGAAAATAGGGCTCAAAGAAATCCTTGTATTTCCCAATTGATAGAACCTGTGAGAAAAGTGAGAGAGGTTATTTTTCATTTTATTGTGTTTGACAATAAAATCTCTCAGTATTTCCAAATTCATCTTTTTTCATTCATAATGTTCTCGTTAAACTTGTTGCTCAAATAGTCCAAAAACACAACCATTTCCTTGTTGCAGAAATTCAAACAACTTGAACTGATGCATGCTTCAGCAAAGCTAGGGTCCTCCATGAATAGATTAAGGTCCATGAGATTATATATTATCCACAGAGCCTCCTTTATGTGCTTTCTTGTATATGACCATCTCCTTTTATAACCAAGCTACCCTCTTAAAAAGGTGACACTCAGAAAGTCAAATTGCACAACAAGATGCTTGGTGTGATGAAGCGGCTCTCAAAAAGTGACATTGAGATGTTTCACATGCAAGAATGAATTTTGAGTGACAAATATCAGCTTATGATAAGGTTAAATGACATCTCATGCTTTAATCATGACACACACATGCCAAAAGGGTAATGATGACCTCATACATGACTCTGTTTTTTCTAAAAATATAGGGTTCAGAGCTGAGCTCCTATCTCCCTATCTTGGATAGATATTGCAAAACCGAAGGAGGTTTTTTAGGTTAGTATGTCTTGAAGAAAAACCTCTCTTGGGTTTTTGAAATCCATCTCCAACTGTACATAACCTGCATTTGAAAAACATGTGTAAAATATGAAAATTCTGCATTATGAAAATAGGGCTGAAATACATCCCTGTATCTCCAAATATGTAGCACCTTTGAGGAAAGTGAAAGAGGTTACTGTTATTTGATATGTGCTTGAAAATAACCTCTCTCATTTTCTTAAAATACTTCTTTTTTTGTCCAGAAACCACCCTTGAAGTTGACTATTCAAATTCAGAAGGCAGATAAATGCTTCATATTCACTACGAAACTATTAGCCAGTTTCGTAGCATTTTCTACCCATTTTACACTGAATTCGCTACGAAAGTAGGGATTCTTGGCTAAAATTACCTTTTCGGTACAAAAACCTTGGGAATTGGAATCTGTCAGAAAATTATGAGTGATGTGACATGAGGGAATTTGAAAGTGAGTGGGTTTAGACCTTAGAGTAAGCTTAAACAAGAAAAATTTAAAATTTCCCTTGATCAAGTAATGAAAAATGAATTCTATGACCCTACCTTTGACACGTGAACCTCTAGGATTTTGTCAAATTATGCTTCATTTTTATGTGTGATAACAGTGGCTCCACTTGGGATGGTGTGCCCCTGTGGTACACCAAAGACCCTGTAGTTCCAGTGCCATCCATCTTCTTGGAAATAAAAACCATGAAATTTATGAAAACTTCCCCAAACTCTTATGGCCTTCTCCTCGGGCTCAAGCTTGATGATTACTACTGAAAAACCAACTTTGTACCTACTGAAAAGATGCTCAGTCAACTTTGAGCTTATTCACACACTCCTACCTACCCTAACAACTGCAATCTCCATTTTTATTTCAAGCAACATGAAACTTCCAATGACGCCAGTCATTGATCTGATCTGATATTTGAACCTCTTGACTGCGCTTGAACCAAAAGTAAGCATGATACTGAAATGACCAAGGCAACATAAAATGAATCTGATCTTCATAATGAAAACATAACTGGAAATTTGAACTGTAGAAATTTTCCATGTAGTCAGCTATAGGATCATAGAAGACAGTCTGTTTGATGATTCTCAAGACATTCTACAGTTTCAAACAACTCATATACATTTTCTTTAGCAACATTAGATTTCAGATGTGTGCTATCAAACTCATTTTCAAACTAATTTTCAAGAACAAGGTTTTCTTCCTCAATCTCAAAAGAGAAAGGTAGCAACACCCTCTCTTCGTATTTTGGCATGAAAAACTTTTGAAAAGACTGATCTTGATCATGAAGCCTATAAGATTGAATTTGACCTTCTAAAAATTCAATGTCTTTCTCAATGTTCTTAGCAACTTCATCCAAAAATTGAATCTTATCCTCTGACTTGCACTCAAATTATTTTAGATAAGAAGACACATAAAAAGAAAAATTTTCATCTACTTCCTCATTAGTATGATCATCATTCGATTGTTTAAAACCTTGAATTGAAGGAGAGTCTGCCACCAACTATGTTCTGTCTATCCATTCTTCCAAAAAAATAAGCTAAAAATATGGAAATGACTTAATAGATCTGACAGGAAAGATTTCAATCCATTGTTTACATTTCCCTTGAAATAAATCATAAAACAATATAATGTAAACATCTTCATGTTTGACTCTAAGAAGCTCAGTAAAGTCACAAAAATCTGATATATGCTTCAAGGTCAAACTCAAATCTTATCCACTAAATTTTGGACCATTCCTTAAAAAATATGCATCCTTGGGAAAAGGATTTGGGAAACCATAAATCCTGAAAAATCTATACATGCATACCTTGAAACAAGAATGGCAGGATTTGAGTTCTTCATATGTCCAGTGGAGTCACCAAGGTAGTTCTGCAGCCTCGAACAACTTTTTGAGGTCCTGCTGCCTTCAAGAGTTCAACTTCAAAATTTCGGGAAAGTATAATCTTCAGGCTCCCGACAGATGCACCAAAATGTTATCACAAAATTACTTTGATAGGCTATGATGGACATCAATATAATTGTTTGAAACCAACTTGTGACTGAAGTTTAGCCTCTTTAGTTTGAGAGGGCTCTCTCAAAGGGGTCATTGATATTGGATAAAGATAATCTAGATGACTAACTCTACTTGGAAAAGTAACTTGATTTTTGTGTATGTAGGTTGAAAAGAATGCAGGCCTGCAACCATTGGGCTTATTGAGTCAACAATCAGTAGTTTCTTTAGCAAGGTTTCTTGACATGGAAGCTGAGGCAGATAGGGGTCTTTAACAAAGGAAATTAACTCATAAAACATAAGAAAACACAGTCATTTCATTGCTAAATAAATTCAGAGCATAGAGTTATGAATTCTGAGTAATAGCAATGAAATCTACTGCTAATGGTTCAAAGGCAATTCACTCATAAAACATAGGAAAACACAGTCATATCATTACTAAAGGAAGTTAGAGCATAAGGTTATGAATTCTGAGTAATAGCAATGACATCTACTGCAAGTAGTAAAGCATAAGATGTAGATCAATGAAACATTAAAAACCCCATGAGAATCTCAGGTCTGTCAAGAAGAAAACCACTCTGTATTATTGATATGAGTCAAAATACATAAGGCAATAGTTTGTTGCAAAAAAGTCTCCAACCCCTTGACAAATTTGACTATATCTCCTTTAATAGACTTGTTATATCATGAGATGATCTGCCGCCTGGCTAGATCCATCGAATTTCTCCTAATGACACCTTGCATAACCATAAAACATCTATTTAATGACAAAATGACAACTATCCTACTTGACAGTCCTTTTCCTAATAGGACTCAAACTGCTCATTATTACATTTAACAACCTTATCTTCTAAAGAAATTAAATCTTTCATAAATATTCTTTCACATGGTTGAATTGGGGTGATGGGATTCATGACTACATGACCACTTGATTGACCTCCTCTAAAACTGGAAACAAAACCCTATTTTTAAGGAAAAATGCTCTTCTTCTTCCACAAATGCTTTGTCTGCTAATTTATCTTCATTTCATGGTCTTTAAGTGATTAATGACTGTTTTCATGCTCCTATAATACTTGGATAATACCCAGCTGTCCATAAATGCTCAAAAATCTTCTTAAAAGTCTCCCACACGGTACGCTATGAAAGTAAGGCAGTTTCGTAGCGTACTTTCGTAGCGCTTCAAAAATTCCATTTACCTTAAAATTTTTTTATTCTTTCCTTTGGCATGGTATTCATCATGCTTAGACACATATTCCACACCAATTTAACCTCTTGAAAGCTGCTAAAACTTGATCAAAAAGAAAGAAGAAAAGCTACAATAGTTTCGTAGCGTTTTGTTGTCCTTCATGCCCAGGCACGCTACGAAACTGTTGAAAAGTGATGAAATTCCAGATTTTTGTATAACTTGAAAAATGTGTCTTCCAAATATAAAAAAATTGTTTCCAACATACCATTACCCTTTAAAATCATAAATCAATTCAAACTAAGAGTTTTTAGGTGTCAATCTCACCTTTCATATTTAAGACATCCTTGCAGATTTTTCCTATTTTTTTTCTGAAAATTAGGTCTTAGAACAAAGCTTATATCTCTGAATCCATGATGTATTTTACCAAACTGGAGGATTTTTTTTTCCATAAGAAATTTTTGAATAAAAACCTCTTTTTTTTTAAAAACCATCTCCAGCTGTCCAAAACCTGCATTTGAAAAACATGTTTAAAACAGGAAAACTTTGTTTTCTGAAAATAGGGCTCAAAGAAATCCTTGTATCTCCCAAATGATAGAACCTGTGAGAAAAGTGACATAGGTTATTTTTCCTTGTCCTGTTCTTGAAAATAACCTCTCTCAGTATTGCCAAATTCATCTCTTTTAATTCATAATCTTCTCTTTAAACTTGCTGCTAAAATGGTCCAAAAACACAACCATTTCCTTGTTGGAGAAATTTAAACAACTTGAACTGATGCATGCTTAAGCAAAGCTAGGGTCCTCCATGAATATCTTAAGTTCCATGAGCTTCTATATTATCCACAGAGCCTTCTTTGTGTGATTTTTTGTATATGACCATCTCCTTTTATAACCAAGCTTCCCTCTTAAAAAGGTGACACTTGGAAAGTCAAATTGGACAACAAGCTGCTTGGTGTGATGAAACAACTCTCAAAAAGTGACATTGAGATGTTTCACGTGAAATAATAAATGTTGAGTGACAAATAACAGCTTAGGATAAGGTTAAAAGAAAGCTCATTCTTTAATCATGACACACACATGCCAAAAGGGTAATGATGACCTCATACATGACTCTGTTTTTTCTGAAAATATAGTGTTCAGAGCTAAGCTCTTATCTCCCTATCTTGGATAGATATTGTAAAAATGAAGGAGGGTTTTGTAGGTCAGTACGTCTTGAAGAAAAACCTCTCGTGGGTTTTTGAAAACCATCTCCAATTTTCCAGAACCTGCATTTGAAAAACATGTGTAAAATAAGAAAATTCTGCATTCTGAAATAGGGTTGAAAGACATCCCTGTATCTACCAGTATGTAGCACCTTTGAGGAAAGTGAAAGAGGTTATTGTTATTTGATATGTTATTGAAAATAACCTCTCTCAGTTTTTAAAATACTTCTTCTTTTTCCAGAAACCGTCATTGAAGTTGACTTCTCAAAGTCAGAAAACAGAGAAATGCTTCATATTCGCTACAAAACTATTAGCCAATTTAGTAGCGTTTTCTGCCCATTTTACATTGAATTCGCTACGAAAGTAGGGATTCTTGGCTAAGATGAAATTTTGGATACAAAAACCTTGGGAATTGGAATTTTTCAGAAAATTATGAGTGATGTGACATGAGGGAATTTGAAAGTGAATGGGTTTAGACCTTAAGATAAGCTTAAACAAGAAAAAATTAAAATTTCCCTTGATCAAGTAATGAAAAATGAATTCTATGACCCTAACTTTGACACATGAACCTCTAGGATTTTGTCAAATGATGCTTCATTTTTATGAGTGATAAAAAAATCCACGTGGCCATCATGATTACAAAAGTTTCAATGTTTATATGTCTTCTTCCCTTTGTTTTTATTTTCCTTATCAGTTTGTTGAGTTTCTTTTACAGGCTGCGGTTGAAATTTCTTAAGACCCTTGTTTGGTTTAGGACCATTCTTTTTAAGATGATGCTTCTTAGGATTCTTTTGGTATGGTTGTTGTTGGGATGCGAAGGCTATCTTAGAAGAGTTTACAGTATTAATAAGACCAAGGTGTAAGATTTTTTCTTGTTCTCTTATCAAAAAATCACAAAATGCATCAAAATAGGGGGGATTGTAAGTTGTTCCTTGAGAAATGAGGGCTTCTCTAGTTGAATGGAAGGTGGAAATAAATACAGAGTATGGAGGGCCACGCTTAGCAAGAATGGAATAGATAAGGCTACCATCTTCCTTTTTAACCTTACAACCTTCTAAAAGAAGTCTAAGGGTCTTAAATTTAGACAAAAAATCTTCAATAAACGAGAAATTATTGGGGTCCAAAGTAAACAACTCATTTTCAAGCTGGTTGGCTCTGATTTCATTTTTAATGCCAAAAATAGTATTTAGATTTTTCATAGCTTCATCAGGGGAGTCAATGTCTTGGATATGAAATCGAAGATCTTGGTCAATGGACATTCCTATCAACCCTCATTTTTTATCTTGTTTATTTTCCCATTTAGCGACTTTATCTCCATTGGTAGGTTTAGTATCTTGTCCCATGGCTATTCTATAAATCCCTTTACTTCTAAGTAAGTCTACCATGTAGGATAGCCATTGGAAATAATTGGTGTTGTTAAGAATAACTAGGCATGACCTTTCCATATTTTAAAAAAAAATGAAGCTGAAAAAGCTGAAACCAATTGATCCAATGGAAATATGTCGAAAAATTAGGCCAGCTAAAAAAAACGGCTTTGAAAACGGCTTCCAGATGAAGAAGTTATGCCTTTTTGAAAAAAAGTTATAGTAGATGCCGAATAGTTATGTGAGAGGTTGAAAGTTGATGATGAAGATGTACTTAAAAAGAATCTCCCCCCCCTCCCCTCCTTTCCAAACTTAATACAATAAGCTCACTTTTAAAAAAAACTACTTTATGTGACCCACTTTTATAAATAAGAGAGAGTCACTTTTACATGTGCTTTTTGTAAATAAAAAAACCCTTTATTTTAAAACTGGCAACTTTCCAAAATGTTTTTTTTTACAAAAAAATAACCTAACAAAAATAAGCTTGACAAGAGACTTAAACCCAAGACCTCTATTCTCATAAAGTAACTTTACACCAAGTGAGCTAGTAAAAGGATTATGTAATTGTTTTAGAGGAAGGGTTTTTTTTTTTCTCTTCGATGTGTGTGCTTCTTCTGGTAAAAGAACACAAAATTCGTGCACAAAAAAAAACAAAATACAACCTTTGTGGTAAAATGTTAGATTCCCGTTTAATCTTACTGGAAACTATCATTTTTTTTCGCTATTATGATTTCCTGATATCGCACAAAGACGCGGGGAAAGAGCATACGTAGTAGAAAAAAATCTCGTCTTCCTTTTTCCGATTTTCCAAGATCGCACACAACGTAGAGAAAATAGCATACATAGAGAAGAGGGTATAGATACAACAATAAAAAATAACTATAAACCAAAATAAACAGAGAGAACCAAAATAAATAGAAGGACTAATAAATATAACTGCACAAAAGATACATTATACCTCTAGATCTAAAATTACATAACTTGGGAAACCAGAAACATTTTCACATGAAACAAAAGAGGTTCCTCATTGTAACAGATGGTCCAAACACAACATAGTATTTCTCCCGGCATGAAAGTGGTCAGAAATTGTAGATCTAGAAAATGACAGTCGCATGCAGTCAAACCGACTTCATATTTGGATCAACAATAGATGCGACCCTTAAAATGGCTCTGATACCATGTAGGAATTTACAGGGTAAGCTCCTTAGATCAAACACCAAATGTTACCACTCACAAATAGATCAAAAATTAGTACATTAATATTTGACGTGGTTAAAACCCTCGAAGAGGGAAACAGTCCACGACTTGAGCCAACTCGGCCACTTCAGGCTATTTATTAATATAAAGAAAGAAATTTACATAATCTTCTTTGATAAATGGTTATCGGAAAAACGACCCTCCATGCTCTTTAAATAGAGATCATGGACCAATCGGGTGTTAAGCCACTGATCAAGTGTCGGTAATACCGAGGAGAGAGTGAACCGTCAGATCACTACATATCATGACCATCGAATTATAAGTTACAAATGTACATAGTAAAGAAACACACTTTACCTAACTCTATGCTAGACCAAGTTATACTTAACTATTTCCTATGTGTCAGAATATCCTAACAGAAACACCATAGGAAAAAATATAGCCATGTTAAGTGTTGGTGTGGTCCATCCTTAGTGTGATCCCTAAGAGACTTTGACAACTTAGATGCCCCTGGGTCATGGTTTCTCAAGCCAAAGGTTAAGAATGCAGTCATCTCAGGACTCACATAACTTCCAACCATGTTAAGGGCTAGTGTGGTCCAGGTTGGGTGCAATCCCCGAGTGATTTTGACAGCTTAGATGCCCATGGGTCACAATTTCTCAAGCCAGATTTTAACTATGCAGTGATCTCAAGAATCACACAACTTAGCAAAAAAGAAAATATTTCAAAATTAAAGGATTAAATTTCCCACGATGGGGTTGTTATGTTGGAAGGAGTGGGGTGTGGGGCAATGTGGTCCCCACCCTTCCTGGAGTAAATGCACATTGATTAGAGGAGTACGCACTTGACATCACCCTCCAGTTGGCGGAAGGGATTTGTAATGGTGGGGATAGGTGGAAAATGAATTTGTGTCAGTTGGTTTGGGTAAGAAGTGAGTCCCTCTTTGCCTTGGTGTTGTCAAAATGCAGGTTTTATTGGTGGTGATTCCCTGGGAAACAAGGTGAGTCTCTCATTTCCTTGGTGTAGTCGCATCGTTGGACTTGCTAGTGGTGAATTTTTGGTGAAAAGGACGGTGTTGGGGTGATTCGTCAGAGTAGAATTTTCTCAAGCCACCACGTGCTGGTTACTTGTTACAAAAATCTCTAGTTAATAGTGGTCATGCGAGGAGTCAACGAATCTCAACTAGATTTTTTGTTAGTGCGGGAAGGTGGTAAGTCTTGTATGCTCTTGTTTGTATCGTCTTGGTCAAAATGATATGTGGTGTTGAGTGTTTTTGGGAGGGTAATTTTTCTAGGTTTAGTGTCTTGGTGGCTTATTATGGTTTGCATCTTGGGGACTGAGGTTTTTTATGGGTTTGTGGATTTGTCTTGGTATTGGATGTTGGGTTTGTTTCTTCTCGGGGAATTGGGTAGATATGTTTTAAGTCGAAGGATGGTATGCGTATTGTTTATAGTGAAGCTTGTCAATTGTTGTGGGATGGGTTTGGTAAATGGTCTGTGGTCTTTGGGTTGTGGTAGTGTTCTAGTCTTGGGGTATATTTTGGTGTACGCAATGGTAAAGGGGGTCGAGTCTCTACACAATTTAGAGTTTTCCATCTCTTTGTCAGGTGGGTCCTTGTCCAAAGCCAGTTCATTTGTATGGTGTTTCTATAATGAAATTATTTGTTGGTATCTAGGTTTTTCCAAATTAGGGTCGAGTCGGTCCTTGTGTCCTTTCACAGGTAGACTCGATAGTCCTTGTAGGGATACTGAAGAACCATATTATGACTCTACAATTCCACCTAGGCAGAGGGAGAGGAGTAGGAGGGGAGGAGGTGGAAGTTCTCATCCAGGTCAATGTGGTGCAAAGCTTTTTTCCCATGAATTTGTGGCAACTTACTTTAATTCTATTCTTCTTGAGACTCGCTAGAAGATTCGAGAGCTGGAGATTAAAGTAGGAAAAAATAGACAATCTCTCTTCGATTCAAAATTATTGGAAGGCATGTCAGGTTGGGTACCTGACCTTGGCCACACCAGGGGAAGGTGTAAGCAGTGCATGAACTTTGTGGTTCTCCATTGACAAATGAAAATTATTCTAGGGTTAGTTCTGAGAGGTACGTAGGTGGAAAAGTATAATGTCTTCACCCGTGTATAAGAAGTGAAGAGAATGCCAAGGAACCTAAAATTTTGTGTGGACAAGATAGAGACATGTTTGATGCATGTGGATAGCCATATATCCTGTGATTAAGATGGGGGAGAAAAGATAAACCCCCCTGGTTCTAGTGTTGGGGCTCCAACCAACATTTCCTCTTCTAGGAATGATTAATATGTGTGAAAGGTGGTGGGTGAATTTTGGGTCTCTCCTGTTAGTTTTGAGGTGGCATGTGAAAGGTCTTGTGGAAGTCTTCTTATTTGTGGATGGTGACAAATTAGATGGTTTGCGGTTTTGTGCTTTCAATATTTGCTTGTAACTTCAAGTTTCAACCATTAGAGTTGGTTTTTGTCTCTAGGGCATTACAAGGAATATGCTCAGTGACTGGATCGAAATTTTGAGAAAAGGGTGAGTGCTTGGGTTGGTGTGGTGGGTCGCTCCTTCTACTTGTGTTTGGGGTTCCCTCCTTTTCCAATGGATTTTCTATCATGATATGAGGGCCAAATGTTTTATGTTATCTTATGCGATGACATTGTCGAGCGTGAATTTCAGATACTAGTCTTTGTCTTAGGCGCTTCTGTTAGTTTTTGAAATATCAATAGTAATTCTATGACCTGTAACAGTATTGTGGTTTATGTTTTGGTCTTGTTAATAAATACAATTTCTACACAGAAACAAAGAATGAGATGGATTTCCTCTATCTAGATGTCCTATTACTTAATGAAATATTTTAATTTAAAAATTTAAATAATTAAATTTCAATATATCAATAATATATAATTCTTATTACATATATATTAATGTGAAAAAATAATTAATCAACTTTTTCTCTAAATTTTTGTATTTTTATTTTTATTTTTATTTGATATGATATTTTTATTAAATAAATATTAATATGAAAAAATTATAAATTTTCAATTCTCCTATAATTGTTATTCCGATTTGATTTATCTTTGTTTTTAATTAATCTTTACTGTATTATATTAATTTGATATATCTTTGTTTTTAATTAATCTTTACTTTATTACATAAATATCAATGTGAAAAGGGATAAATGTTCTATTTTTCACTTTGATTTGATATTTTTCCCAATTCTTATTATTATATAAACATCAATGTCAAAAGAAGTATAAATTTATTTTTGAAAAAGAGACACATTGCCAATTTTTTCTTAAATTTTACATTTTCATATCATTTATCATTTTCTTTTTTAATAATTTCTTCTTATTACATAAACATCAATGTCAAAAGAAGTATCAATTATTTAAAAAAAAAAGAGAATTGTAATTTCTTTTTTTTTTTTTCTCTAAATTTTACATTTTGATTTGATTTATCCTTTGTCATTTTTTTATCAATGTCAAAAGAAGTATAAATTATTTTTGAAAAAAGAGGGACTGTAAATTTCTTTTTTCTAAATTTTAGATTTTGATTTATCCTTTATTCTTTTTAATAATTTCTTTTCCTGATTACATGAATAGATTCAATGTGAAAATAAATTATCAAATTTTTTCTTAAATTATACATTTTTATTTATTTTTTATTAATATTCTTTCTTGTTAAATTACTATCAATGTGAAAAAAATAAAATGGTCTATTTTTCTTCCAAATTTTAAATTTTGATTTGATATTTTTAATATATATATATATATATATATATATATTTTGTCTATTTTAACTTAATTTACTTTTATCTTTTTTTTTTTTTCTAAATAAATTGTAATTTTTTCTTTTAAATTATATATATACATGTTTAAATATCAATCTCTTATTTATCAAATAATAATATTATTTCTTGACCTTTGAAAAATACAATTCACACTTTTTTATCCTTTTTCAACTTTTTATTTCATATAATAAAAATAATAAAAATTTAATTTATCTCTTACATCATATCGAAAACAATATCTTTGTTTTATTTTATTGAACAATGATATAGGTCCATTTTTGTTCTATTTTATTGAAGATGAGACTAAAAATGATATAAGTTCAGTATGGTAGAGATGTTGATGTAGACATTTTGACTTGGTCAAAATAGAATAATTATTTTTAATTAATTTTTATAAATTATTATTCGTGGTTTTTGAGCTCTAGGTTTATGACAACTCATGGTATTGACCCATGATATTCATGTGGAATACGAATTATTTAAAGGGGGAATTAAACCAGCCTAACTCCATCATAAATCTGGATCTTGATTCATATTCATGTGGAAAATGAATTATTTAAAGGGGGAATTAAACCAACCTACTTCCATCTTAACTCTGGATCTTGATTCATCTCAACTCTAGATCGCTATGACAACTCATGGTATTGATCCATGATATTCATGTGGAATATGAGTTATTTAAAGGGGGAATTAAACCAACCTAGATCCATATTAAGATCATGATCCATCTCAACTTGGATCTTGATCCATCTGGAAGCTTGGTAGATCCAAAGTTAAATAATACCACTAAAAATTCACATAAAACTGCTTAATAATATTTCACATTAAATCAATTTACTACAACTATTTTTTTTATTTTTATGTCTAAAAACTTATATAAGCTTTCATACATCACATGGAATCACAATCTGTTAAAAAAAATCATATATATATATATATATATATATATATATATATATATATATGATACATATATGATACATATATGATACATATTTTAAAAATTGAAAAAGAAAGGTTTTTATAGATACGAATTTTTTAATTCGAATAATGAGAGTTAATGTGAGCAAATGTTCCTCCCACCTTGATATGATGTTAGCTCACACAAAAGATGGTTGTGACTCCCACTATATTTGGTGCATTGGCGTCATTTCATCAATCATGGCACAAATCCCACATAAGGTTAAATATCATTTGAATATTGTAGATCCCCTAGGGAGGTACAAGAGCACTCAACATGATAATTCTTTCAAATTGGGCTGGAGGAAAAAATTGACAGTATAGACTACAAGTTTGCCATTCTAGCCAAGAGATCATAAAACATCTCCTTATCCTCAGAGGAGGGTAGTGACCAACCAACACAAATGCTAGGAGATTCTACCCAATAGTTGTTATGAGTCATTGGCTTTTTTCTTCCAACACTGTAGTATTTTTTACCTTCTTATGTAGATGTATGTTAAGATCTAGTACAACCAACCACTATTTTTATAAGTTTCTATTTACAAAATGCTCTATTTAGATGAGGTCTTAGCAACCTAAGACTTTGAACTTATCTTGCTTGTCTGGTTTCCTTTCACACAAACCAATAACATCAAAAAATTTGGACTACGTAATATATATATATATTCCAATGGGCTCTCTCTGAAGTTGATAAAATTATTTTAGGTAAGATGAACATTAAAATATTGTATTTATGACTAAGATGATTATATATGTATGTGTGTGAATTTGATATAGATAAGTTAATTAACATAGATATTCAAATATTTACTTAAAGTTTGCATTAAAATATTTTAAAATAGTAAAGAAATTATACATAAGTCTTATATGGAAAAGTAAAAATAAGAAATATTTTCACCTCTACAGCTCAGTATGGGGGTGTTGAGATGTCGTAGTGGAATGTCAATTCAATAAAAAATTAGGATAGGGGAGATATTGTAGTGTTCGTAAATGAGTGTAAACATTCAAATGTTGCCTAAAAATAGGATTCACCTGCAATTAAGAATACTTAATAGGAGTTAATATCCACCAGTATTTATGCATTTCTTAACACAAAAATAGATAGAAGTAAAAATTTGATGGTTTCTCCACTTACCATCTATTTCAATAATAGAAAAATCATATATAAAATACATATAGAATAAAATAACAATTATTTATTATTTACTAATTTTTAATAATTAAAGTACAAAGAAATGATGATTCAAACTTATCAATATATTAATGATTATTTTATAACCATTATCTTATTAATTTTTTTATGATATTATGATAATAAATTTAATATAGGATACATATATTTTTTTCCAAAAAGAAAAATCGAACTTTCTATTATGATGATAAAAAGTTACATGGTATATGGCCATTCGCATTCAAAGAAACTGTATGTTTTTTGTCCCATCGACTGGAGATGAAAAACATAGAGTTTGCAAGCTACGAGGAAAGCAGCACCACTGTTTCCACTAGCCCTAAGATTCTTTATAGTAAGTTAGCACTTGTGTTGACCCCAGGCTTCCTAATAAGAGGAAAAATATCGCTAAACAGGAGTCAAAACCATGCCTTTTGTTGTTTTGTTCACAAAAAACATCTGAAGAGTAAACACTTTTTTAGATGTGCATAGATTAAGTATTTGTAAAAACTCATTTTACCTCCCGGATCTCATCTTAATGAGGAAAAAAATCCGAAATAGAGACAAAACAGAGATGAGAAGTATAATCGAAGTTTGTATAACAATAAAACCAAGAGTTTGTAGAACTGAACACAATCAAAAAACTGACAGATCAATCATTTAGAGAGCATGTGGGGGCTGATCCAAGGAAAAGATTAGTTCTCCTTCATATTCTTTGGTTACCCAATACCCCATGGCTTGTTGTATGCCCTCCTTAGATAGGAGGTCCACGTCCATATTTCGTTCCCTGTAAATATGACAGACAAAAATTTGATTAAAATAATCTTTTAGATTCAGAACCTCTTATAATAATGGAAGCAGAATATAGTTTTGGTATCTTTGTTTCCCATTAAACCATTTGACAATATTCATGGAGTCTCCAAAAATATGGATTTCTCTCAGCCCGAGATGAGTAAGCCAGCACAAAATCAGTTTAAGTGATTGGAGTTCAACAAAATTGTTTTTTCCAAGTCCTAACCCCACAGAGGCTTTTAAGATATTTCCTGAGGGGAAGTGGATGGTGAACCCTACCCCACACCTGTTCAGAGGGTCTTAAGCCCCATAAAAATAGGCCCACGGGATGTCTCCCCTGATCTCTCCCTCCCTAATGACTCTGACCGCCTGATTTTCCTTAGGGATAGGAATGTGCTCATATACAGAGACCCCTTATGATGCTAGAAGAGCTGGTGGTATCATGGAGTCCCTAAATATAACCCAATTCCTGGCAATCCAAGTTCCCCAAGGGACAATTAGCGGAACATTTCTCACGTGGTCATTTGGGGCTTCATTCCACCATTTTTTCCATGCCTCCGGGATGGAGGGACCCTCCCATCTTTGGGAGAGGTTTATGAGCCTCAGGGTTTATTCCCATATGCAAAAATTAAAGGGGAAGAATAGAAAAAGGTGCTGAATGATTTCCTCATTTTTTTTGCACATATAGCACCAACCTGGGCCAATCTTGCTCCTTTTCTGCATATTATCCCAGGATGGGAAATTGTTCTTTAAAATACACCAAAAAAAGAGCCTCGATTTGGCTGGGCACTTGAGTTCCCACATCGAATTATACCACCACTCTGGCTCAGACCACCCTTTCTGAGCCATTAGCCACTTATATTCAAATTTTGGATCATACAAACTTGTAGGGGAGTGTACCCATCTCAGAGCGTCTGACCTCTCATGAATGTGAACATTTGTTCTTTGCAACACACTTATATATCCTTTCCATTCCGCCCTCCACCTATATTCTAGCTGAAGGTCCTCCCCTGACTTCCACGCTTGTCCCCAAATAGTTGATTGACTTGTTTTATCAATATGACTTAGGTAGCGAATCCCCCTGTTAGAAAGATGATCAATCAATTCTCTAGAGAGGGTGTATCCCTCGTTACATCCTACCCAAGGGTCTTGCCCTAACCTGACCTATTCGCCATTTCCTACTTGCCAAGCCAAACATTTTTCAAAAATATTAATGGAGGCCAGAATGGCTTTCCATACTATTGAGGAATTTTTCACTTTTCTATCCAGAAGGCACAGCCAATCCCCCATCAGCATTGGGTCAATGTATTTTCTCTTAACCACTGATGTCCATAAATTATCCAGGGTGATTAGCCTCCATCCCAATTTTGCTGCCAAAGAGGGGGTGAAATACGATAGCTCCTTAATTCCCCAAACTCCCCAAGCCTTTGGTCTCGCCACTTTCTCCCACACCACCCACGACAGAACCAATTCGACCTTCGATCCTGCCCACAAAAAATGGTTACAAATCTTCCTTATTGTTGTGAGGATTCCTTTCGGGACCCAATTTAATGTAGCCTAATATACCAGGATAGCCAACACAACTAATTTTATTAGCACAAGCCTTCCTACCCTTGACAGCCATTTAAAGCTCCAATGCTTAACCCTTGACTCGATCTTTGCCACTAGCCAGTGCCAATCCTGGATTCTATGGGAGTATGGCTTTAAATAGAACCCCAAGTACTTAAAACTGTCGATACAAGTTTTAACTTCGAAAGGGAGCACCTCATGAATTATTTCTACTTCCGCCCTTGAAAACCCTTCCATGGTTATTGAGGAATTTTGGTTGTTTATGCTCAACCCCATTTCCTTGAGGAAAAGTCCAACATCGATTTAATTCATCTGATGTCTTCACTGCTTCCATTGCTGAATAGTAGGATATCATCTATGAATAACAAATGGGTAATTGATAGGTTGATTTCCACTTCAATTCCTCTTATATCTCCTCTCCTTTTTGCATCATGGATCATCTGAATAAGGCCTTCTATTGCAAGGAGGAAAAGGAGGGGCGATAAAGGGAAACTGTGACGAAGACCCCTCTATACCTAGAAGAAAGGAGTTGCGACCCCATTGATCAGAATGGAAATACTTGTGGTTGTGATACATCCCATCACCCATCTGATGAAATAATTTTTGAACCCCAGATGGGTTAGAAGTAATCGAAGGCACATACAACTTATTCGACCATATGCTTTGGATAGGTCGATTTTCACTATGGATCCTTTATTTATGATTCTATTGAGGCTGCGAAGAGTTTCCTGGGCCACCCCTACGGCCTCATGAATTTTTCTTCCATACAAGAACCCAAACTGTTCCTCGGAGATGTTATTTGAGAGGAAAGGCTTTAGGTGAATGGTTATCACCTTTGCAATAATTTTGTAGATGCAAGTGTAGAGAGAAATAGGCTTGAAGTCCTCGAAAGATTTGGGATCCTCCTTTTTTGGAATGAGAGTGAGGAAAGTGGAGTTGAAAGGTTGATATATGGTGCCTTCTACCCTTGAATCTTCTACCACCCCAACCAAATCATCCCCCAGGGACTCAAAGAAGTGTTGAAAGAATTCCACTGTCCACCCATCTGGCCCAGGGATTTTTTCCTTTTGCATTGAATTTAGGATCCCTTCCACATCCTCTTTTGACACTAGTTCCATTATGATATCATTTCCATCCTCTTCAATATAACTCGGGAAGAACTGCACCACTCTGGTCACTTTTTCTATTGAGGTTTCTGCTAGGGATTTAAAAAGCGATCTGAAGTGGCTGCATCCTAGACTAGATAACTCCTCAAAGGATTTTTCAAATCTGCCTTCCTCCGTTTGCATACCCAAAATGGAGTTTATATTTTTTCACCCTTTTGCATAGTTCTGGAGGAATTTGGTGTTTTCGTCCTTTGCTGATAGCCAAATTTCCCTAATTTGTAGACCCCACCTTTCTTCATTTTCCATTAAAATTTTCTTCCAGTTTGTTTCCAGGATCTTTGTTCTATCCCTATTTTCATTTGTTTCATAGCCCTCACCCTCTAATCTTTCCAGATGGTCTAGTTCCTCATTGATCAACCGAAGGGTTTCCTCCTCCCTAACCTTTTTCACTTTTTCCCACTCCAAAGTGGCCTTTTTCATCTGTTTAAGGTTTTCCATGAAGTGGAAACTCTTTCTTCCGAGCTGAGCCTCCTCCCCCTTCCTCCAAGTGTCTTTAAATAGTTGTTTAAGGACTCGTTATTGAGCCATGAAGTGTTGAACTTGAAAGGGGCTCCAAGTTTCTTATGAGGGCCAATGATTTCCAGAAGGATAGGTAGATTATCTGAGACGCCCCCTTCCCCACCCAGTGATGGAAGACTGAGGATCGGGTTACCAACTCCTCTTTTAGAAGAAAATGATCCAACTTTTTTGCCACCTTGTCTTATCCAGTTCTTCTGTTGCTCCAGGTAGGCTTTGGCTTAATCAAGTTGGAATCCACCAGATTCAAAGAAGATATCTTATTCAGAAAAAAAACTATGAGAGGGTCATCTCGGGCAGATGGTCCCCATGCTTCTAAGAGCCCCAGAGAAAAGTTCATGTCTCCTCCCAAGATGAGGTTTGGTTCTTTCATAAAGGACTTGGAAAACAACTTATTCCAAAAATGACCCTGTCCAAGTAGGGACCATAGACATTTAATAACAAGAGGGGCAGGCAGTGTTCATTGGAGTAGACTTCCATTGATAATACATTATCCATTCCCCATGAATTAATATCCTTCAGTCTCCTAGATTTTATGCCCATTGCTAGCCCCCCATACCTCCCTAAGGCATCCAGGGCTTGAAAGGACCAACCTGAGATCATTTTGGACAAAGCTCCAACAATCTCGTCCCCAGCACCCAGGGTCTCTTGTAACATGAGGGCATCAGGCTCATAGGACTTCACTAAGTCCATTAGTGCTATTTTTTTAGGTTGACTAGAAAACCCCTTGCAATTGAAGGATAGGATCATCATCAATAACCCAGGGAGGGGCTCTGCACTACTCTAATCACCCTGAAAAGAGAAATTTCTTTTTTGTCAACAATGTTAATTTTTTCCCTTGTCTGGGCTTTAGAAAAATTCGATTTCTTGCCCCTGGTCTTCCTCGATATGACTGGGAGAGGCTGAGGTCTGAGACCACCCATCGCATTATGAGGAATAAGCCTCTTGTCTCTGGGTCTAAGTTTATAAGGAGGTTTCTCTGGAGGGCAGGACAAGGGGGGGATCCTCAGGACCTGGGATAATAGGGGGATCAATGTCGAGTTCAGGAATTGAAGTTATAATAATGTCCAAAGCCTTCGAAATAGATTTCAAATGTATAAATTAAATGATGAAAGGTCTGGAGGGACCAAGCCTTGAAAGAGAAGAAATATAAGTAAACATAGTGGAACATTGGGAGAGGACAGGGTCCAGTATTGTGCCCTCCTGTTGAGGTGTCGAGGCTGCAACTCCTCTTTCTCCAGTGGGAAGTAGGGGCTACTCCTCCAGCTAGATTGGTGAAAGAGGGATTCTTGGCTCTGTTTGCATATCGTGAGGACCCTCTACTGGTTGTTGTTTTCTTTCTCCTTCCATGCCTTCCATAGTCTCCCCTACACCTTCTCGTAGATCCCCTTCTTCCTAGTTCCTAAATAACATTCATGCCTCCCTCTTATGCTTTATTCTTCTTCTATGGCCTAGGGGGAACTCCTTAGACAGGTGTCTATATTTGTGGCATCGGTGGCATCGTAAAGGCAGATGTTCATAATCGACCATCTGTGTAAAAGAAAGGTCCTTATATTTTAGATGAATCTTCTTAGCCAGTCCTTCTTTTAGGTTTATATTAACTAGAATTCGAGTTGCGCTCTTGTCCATGGTTTGTTGGAAAGACATATCCTCCTCCAGAAACTACCCTAGGGTATTCAAAATTTATATAAAGCTGATTCCATCAAGAAAAGGGACAGGAAACCCTGGGAGATTTACCCACACCAAGGTTTCCTCAATCTTCTCACGCTGAGCATCAAACAATGATGTCCATTTCCTAAAAAGTATGGGTTGTTTCCCAAAATTCCAATTGCACCTCAGAACCCATTCCAAAGATTCGTTCTCTGCAAACTTAATCATGAACCATCCTCAAGATAGGGTTTGGACTTCGACCTATCTCTCTGGAGCCTCTGACCAGGCTTTTAAGGTCCATTCTGAAATGTATTTAACCAAAAATTTCCTCCCCTTGACTCAACCAACTAGAGTTGTTTCAGCAGCTTCCATCGCCTTGTCTATATGAATGTCAATCCCAAGCACATGGCATGGGCTTTCTTCCTTCTTCTTGATGAGCTAAAATTTCTTCCTCTTAATTCTTGCAGCTCCACTCCTTCCTCCTTCCTCATTCCCCTGCAGGGTTTCAATATCATTTGGCCCTTCTGGTTCGAGCGACCCAGGTCACCCTTCTACCTGAAATGGGTGTTCCTCCCAAATGGCTTCCCCTCCTTCTTGGCCTCTTATGGCCACAGAGCCTGCATGCACCCCCACTTCATGACGAACACCTGAACACCTCTCCTGGTCCTCAACTTGACTTGAGGGTAGGAACCCACCTTCAGAGCTGATCTCTGGCCTTATGCTACAGAGAGGGTTTTGGTAAAGACCTTTGCCAATCTATGGCCAAGTGCCCACCGCCTCTATGCCTTGTAATGAGGGGAAGTCCTTGTATTGTTGGGTCTCTTTCCACTGAAAGGGACTTATGCGTGCAAAGGAAGCATCCAAATGGACCCCCCTAACTAGATCCTACTGACTATGGAATTATTCCAGAAAGGCCCTAAAACCCACATTTCCTTGAGCCCCACAACTAACAACAATACCCTCTAAACCTCCCGAAAAATAATGATTTTTGAAACCACCGGGTGTAGGAGTACTTACATGAAACGTCGTTTCATTTTCTTTTGTCATCATCTCAGTATTTGCATGAAACTATTGCAGATCTGGTCTACTTTCCACCTTCTAGACACTATGGCTTGTGTTGAGCAAGCTTTCCCTGAGAAGGCATATTCTATTCCCTGTCCCCCAGACCTCTCTCGAACCTATGGGCTTTGTCCCAACTCCTCTGACCACCGAAATATACTTCTCGAGTTTTTTCTCAGAAAATTTGTAACCCCAGACCGCAAGAATATCTTCACGCTCATGATCAAGTTCTACAAAGTCTAGTTCTCTAACCATGATTCCTGTCTATGTTAGCAGATAAATATCTCTTCTAAAAGTGATGGACTGCCTTTGAACTCATGAGTGCGCTCTTTCTCCACAGGTTGGCAGTGAAATTAGGGGTTAAAACTACAGGGTCTTCTATCCCTTTACCCTAACCCCCGTTCCCTGACTCCCTTTCTAATGTGCATCATGAGTTGTTGTAGCATGCCCAGGTGTCCGCCATACCCTGACAACCAAAGATGGATGTCTCGACCCTACGATCCTCCTTCTGTCGTATGCACTGTGCTCGAGAAAACCAAGATTTACTTCTAGGCGCCATGGTTAGGGTTCCAAGCTCCATCATCGCCCTCCATCGCCTCTTTCCTATAAGATATATATCTTACACGATATTAAGTTAGATATTTTACATCTTATTAAATATTTTTTTTTGGTTTGCTAAGATACTTGTGATATATATAATTAAAGTACAAAGAAATGATGATTCAAACTTATCAATATATTAATGATTACATTATATAATGAATATTTTATAACCATTATCATATTATAATTTTTTATGATATTATGATAATAGATTTAATATAAGATAGATATCTTACACGATATTAAGTTAGACATTTTACATATTATTAAGTATATATATTTTTTTGTTTTCATGTTGTCTATGCTCTTCCAAGCTTGATCTATGGCTTGAGTAGTCACGACCCAGGGGCATATAAGACGTCAAAGTCACCCGAGGACAGGGAAAATTTTAAGGATGAAAGCTTATCTTAAAGTTTAGAAACCTTGGTGAATCTTACTAGTACCTAATATGCAAATTTTAAAATTTTTGGTGATATTTTTGTAGAAATATTTAGATTTCTAATGATTTTATATTATTCAATATAATATTTTGGTGATTTTTAAGGTAAAATAATGGTGTACTATAAAATTTGGGTGAATCACATTAGAAAAAAATGGAAATTGGAAAATCGTTGTTTTGGAAAAATCATGGAAAATTAGTCCACCAGCAAATATTAGCCCCTAAAATTTTCCCTCCATGGGGATCGCATCTGTCCTGGGCTACACTAGCCCCTCAAGAAACCCAGGGGCATCTAATATGTCAAATTCTGCCGCGGATCACATCCGTCTTGGGCCACACCTGCCCTAAGCTGACTGTATTTTTTAGCATGTATCCTACCCCTTGCATAGGGTACAACCACCCCTCATGAGGTTTGATCTTTTGTCGTCTTCCTAACGAGGCCCATCCTCAATGAGTTGTGCTAGTGGGACTTGACATCATATTAAGTAATTTAAGTGAGAAAATATTCTTATATTCTTTGGAGATAAAGGTAATGTTTTTATCATGGAATTCATGAAGAGTTTGTCAAGAATAAACTTCAAAATGATAGAAAAAACCTAAAGGCATCGAGGATCCATTTGGACAATTCTATCCATTTTTATCTTATTATTGTAAATTGAGAGATAGACACAAATTTAGGTGTGTGAATACTACAAAAGTTTGAATATAATATTGAGTTTAATATTAATATTAAATTGAATATTAATACTAAATGTTTAATATTTACATATTGTTATATTAATATTATTAGGAATAATATATATTAGGTTTTAATATCTTATGATATATTAATGCATTTGATTAGAGAGCGTCAATATAATAAAATATATATTATAATATAAAATATTATATTATATTATATTATATTATACTATAATTTAAAAAATAATATTGTAATGTTAAAAAAAAAAATATTATATAATATTTAACATAATATTATATAATATATGTTTAATATTATATGATATTAGATTTAACATTAAACATTATTAGTTATAGAGAAAGAGGAAGTAAGTTTTTTACAAAAGTGGAAGAAGTTGGATTTAGAAATCTCAAAATTTATAATAATAATAATAATAAATAAATTAAAAAAGAAAAAGAAAAAAAATAATAATATAAAAAAATGTTGGAATTTCAATCAATTAAAGGAGTAAAGGCATATGTAAGACCTTAACTTGATTTTATATTATTTTTAACATTTATACTTTGTTTTTTTTATGAAAAATATGCATTAATTTTAGTGCTTATGTTGATTTTAATCTTATTTGATTGATTTCAATGTCGATGTTGATTTATAATCCTACTTGATTGATGCACTTGGTGCATTGATTTCAATGTAAGTGGTATTTCCTAATCCTATTTGATTGTTAGAACTAGATGCAGTGATTTCAATGAAGATGTCAATTTCTCATATGATGTAACTAGATGGATGATGTGCATTTCTTTCAAAGTAATTGGATTAATAGTGTGCATTGATTTAAGTGTATGCACAAAGTAATTATTAATGACATGCATTGATTTCTGTGTTACAATAATCATCACTATAGATCCATAATAAATAGAGATGAACAATAAAAATCCTAGATCTATCTTAATCTTTAATCTAGATCCATCTTAAATATAGATGAACAACAAATAGTAAGTTGACAGAGAAAGATACAAGAAATGACAATTAAGGATGCATTTATTTCACTATAGATGTTAATCTGTGATATGATGTAAATAGATAAATGATGTGTATTATTTTAAAAATAATTAAATTAATAGTGTGTATTGTTTTGAGTGTATGCACAAAGTAATTATTGAAACAAGACATTGATTTCTATGTTATAGTAATCATTAACCTAGATCCATATGAAATAGAAATGACAACTAATAGCCTAGACACATCTTAAATAGAAACGAAAAACAAAGCTCAATTCAACAAAGAAAGACATAAGAAATGGTAGTTTTTGAGAAATGTCAACAACAAAGAGAGAGCAAACAACAAATCAACAAATAGGCACAATAAATGACAATTGAACAATGACAAGAATAAATGAAGGAAAAAATTGAACAATGAAATCATATCAAAGAGAATACCAAAGAGCATATCAACAAAGAAGGGCACAACAAATGACAATTGAATAGTGTCAGGAGTAAATAATACAAGAAAATGCATAATAAAGAGGAAATTGACGAAAAAAAAGATAGAGGGAATGACAATTGAAGAGCATGAAGCATAGAGGAAACAAAAAGATGAATTACAAAGAACATATCAAAAAAGAAACAAGATTCAACCAACTCATTCATATTACAAGATGCAAAAGAAAATATTATGAAAAGAAAAAAAGTTTAAAATATATCTATGTCCAATCTCAACCTGAAACTCTTATTGGTATGAATATTGCACAACAAAAATTTCATGACATAATTTATTGATTAGCTCAAATTCAAATATTTAATTTTTGTGAGGAGTCATATGTTGGAATTCACATGTTTAATATAGATGTAGGCCTAATGTGCATGAGATGTAGAAGATAAGGAACTCATCAAATTAATATTAGGCATATTTAACATATTCAAAATGATTAGATTAATCATATGTTAGAAAAATCTCTTGTGGTTTTGCATGACTGAAACCAACCTAGATCCATCTTAACTTTCGATCTATCAAGCACTGAGAGGAATAAAATCTATCGAGGTGTAAACATTTCCTCAATTTTTACAATAAAAATTAGGTTTGCACCTCAAGGGATTTGATCCCTCTTGACACTTGATAGCTTTAGAATTAAGATGGATTTAGTATGGTTTCTTTCAATTATTTGATTTCTCTCTATATAAAGTTGCTATAAAATTTTGTTACTTAATATGGAAATTGAAATATTTTATTTATGGCTAATACATAAATATATTTTGTTAGTAATATTTTTTTTTCAAATACCACATAAATTTTATATTGAGCACTTGAGGAATTATACATCTCTTGCATAGTGGAGTGTAATACCGTTATTATTTTAAATGCCATGTTTCAACTCCATTTTGAGTAGTGAAGAAATTTAGTAAGTAAATATGGATGAAATTATAAATTTTTTTTCAATTACTTTATCTCTCTCTACATATAAATTTGATGTAATATTATGTCATTTAAGGTGCACATTGAAGTATTTTAGTTGTGGTTGATATTCAGATATTTTTTTTGGTTATTAATATTTACTTTCCATATTAAAAGATTTTTTGTTATGATATTTTTCAAATTTTTAATGTAAGTATTATTTATTTTTAATGTAATTTTACTAGACAATATCTCTCCCATGCTAAGTTGTAAAGGGTCTTGCAACAAAATTATAAGATGTCACAAGTTTAAATCCATAGGAGTAGAATATAGTATGTCTTCATAGACTTTAGTAGTGAAATAATTGTACGAAGGTGGGTCCATTGTCCCATAAATAAAGAACTCTTGTATACCAATTTGATGTCTAACTTGATAGTTACCTTAGAATTAAAAGATTATTATTATCAATAACGAGTAGGTGGCTGGAAAAATGGGATGTTATCTCCTCCACCTAGTTTCAAATCCCACAGGGGAACACATTTTTCCCATTATGATAAGGGTCAAGGAGTAGGTTCCCCCACCCTCATGGATTCTTGACTCTTACTAATTCATAAATTCATGGTATATATGGCTTACCGGTTGTTGGATATACTCTTCATGTTAGAGTGACAACCACTAAATTTGATCTTAGATAGTCTAAATTTAGGAAGAGATATCCATGCATGTGTGATCTTAGATTAGCACATTAATTGCTAGCAATTTTAACTATATTTAATCATGTACTTTCAGGAAATTAAATCAATTAATTCAAGTTATAGAGAAACAACTCTATTAGAATATTGTATTGTTGTGCTATTGTGAGTTCTATTCTATCCATTTGTCATCTTCTTATTTTTATTATTCATTGAGGGTATCAACCCCTTAACAACCTTCAATTTCTTTTCCTTTGAAGTTTTTTCTTCTTTTCCTTTGATTGACGTTTTCACCTTTTTCAACTTCAATATTACCTTCCTTAGATAAACTCATTGGCCATGCATAAGCAATCAAATGGCCTTCCTTGTACTCTATGACTTCACCTTCTTATTTTCAAATGATACCACATTATCTTTCTCATAATAATTCATTCAACATATGATTCCATGTTGGTAGTAGATGGAAAAGCAGGAGCCATAATCGAAGCCTTAGGTTTTTTGAATGCAACTAGGAGCAATTACCACTCTCATATTGTTGACGCCAATATCGAGTGGGAATAATGATTCATAGAGTACATCATGGTATTTGAAGGTATGGATATTGAACCCATGACCTCTTGTTGCTCAATTACTCCACGTCGCACCAAACCTTCCTCTTCTCTTTAGATGAAATGGTGGCTACAAAATTGGTGACTTGACATTTTAATGTTGTATAGTATTGGTAATACTGGAATTGGATACTAGGGTAGGAAGTCCATAGAGTGAACAATATTTCCATAAATCCCCTTGAGCATGTTTCCATGGATGAGTAGAAAACACATATGAAGTAAGAAACAATTTCAGGAATTAAAGAAAATTTAAAAGAAATTAAGGGTGGGATTGGGTGAAATGTTGAATAAAATGAAGGTAGATGGGGTGAGATATTGGAAACAATATATAAATGAGAATGACAGAGTGAGGAAATATTGGACAAAATATGTAGATCACATGGGAAGAAATATTGAACCATTTATCCCACTCTTTATAATCAGGGAAAATTTTAAGGATGGAAAATTATCTTGAAGTTTAAAAAATTGGCAAATCTCACTAGTCCCTAATATGCAAACTATAAAATGTTTATTGATGCATTTGTAAAATTATTCAAATTTATAATGATATTATATATAATGTCTATGTAATGTTGGCGATTTTTAACGTAAAATAACTTTATATTGTAAAATTTGGGTGAATCATTTTTATAAAAAAATGTAAATTGGCGAATATTTTTTTTGGAAAAACCATGGAAAATTAGCCCACCTACGAATATTAGCCCCTAAAATTTTCCATGTTTATAATTATATATTGAGAATGATGATGATGGTTTGGATTGGAAAATATTGAGCCTAATATTTCCCCTTTTATGAAAATTAAAATTTTAATAAATTAAACAATTTTTATGTGTATTTTTAATATATAATTAAATTTTATATAATTATTATTATTGTTATTAACATCCACTAAGACCAATATGGTCTATCAAACCTTAAGAAAGTAAGCGATTAATTGAGATTCTTTAACATTTTATTTCTATGATCGAAAAGAAGTGAGAGAAGTGTTCCTAGATCACCATAGTTTTTCAGAGTTAACAAGTTAAGAAGGCTGATAATGTTGCAAATATTTTGAAAATTAGAATGGATGTGAGTAAGAGCTAGGAAATCCAAGAGAAAATTATTTTCATCTTCAGTTCTCTTAGTATCGCAAAGGTGACACACTCTTTCGTCCCAAGGTGTTTTGGGAATCGACCAATGCCCAATTTCACTTAAATGAAGCTCATGAGAATTAGTTATTATCTTGGAAATGTTAATTTTCTTCTTAGCATTAGTTAATATAGAAAGATAATTATGGTTTTAAATATTGGGGATGATCGCCTCATTATAATACCTTAGCTTCCTTTTGTTTATTTTTTTATAGATTAAGGAGGCATTCCTATGTGCCAAAGAGGCCCCTAAGAAAAAAATGAATAATAATGAATAATTAAATATTAATTTTTGAAGTACAAGTCAACCCAAAAAATTCAAGTTTGCCAAAGAGGGTGAAGGGATGTGTCCCATGGGTTATTTCACCCCTTCAACTAATATATATAGATGATGTGAGATTTCATCTTCTCTGCCCAAGGAAGAGCATGTTTGAGAAAGGATAAATCTGATTTTGGAGTTAATATTTTCTTCATTTTTATCTCTCTCTTAGTCACACATGTGAGGAGAAAAGGCGAGTTTGACTACTACTGACTGAGTTTCTTGACCAATATTTGATCAAGATGTTTGACCCAATTTTTACCTATGTTGACCAAGTAGTTTTATCTCATATTTTATTGTAGTTAACTAAGTGTTTGACCATAGACTTGATCGCAGTCCAAACATGCAGATTTTACCTCAGTGTGAGTTTACCATAGGAAATGTTTTTTACCAAGCACTAATTTTGGCTGTTTTAATTGGTTTTGACGAGTGATAACTTAATGAGGATTAATCAAGTTTGACTGGTGTTTTTGACTTGGATATTGGCATATATTTATAGAAAAATTGGATGTGTAAACCTTGTTGAAGAATATTTATCCTAAAAGAAAAATAGTTGGGTTTTCTCCCAAGCTTGAGTTTCCCATGGTAAAATGATTGTCTCTATTTTGCATGGTCATCTTTCTATAGTATTTATTATTTCCACGACATTTATTGTTGATATTTTATGTGTATAATTTCTCAATGATATTATTGGCATGAGATAAATACTTTAAATATCATTAGGTAGTAATTATCAAATCAAAAAATTGGTTTTTACTATGCATCTTATAGAAAATTAAACATGGTATCAGAGCTTTGCTGAAAGAGTAGCCATTGAAGTCAAACTAAGAGACAAGTGTTCAATAGCTTTACTATTTTTGGATCCCGTGTTAAAATGACACTAAGTCTTAGAGTTTAATATAGGTTAGATGGTGCCATAAAATTCATATTTTGGAAGACCAATATACTCCTTATCTTGGAAGAAGATGAGCTTCAGGAGCATTTGGACAAAGTCATTCCAGAGCCAGGAGGAGCTGAGGGGAAATCCAAGTATAAGAAGAATGAATCCAAGGCAAAGAGAATCTTGATAGATTCCATAAAGGATCGCTTCATTCCTAATGTTGATTCATTGAAGAATTACAAGGAAGTATATGATGCTCTGGTAGCATTGTATGAAAGAAGCAACACTAGTAGGAATTTAAACTTTAGAAATCATCTATGTAATGTCATGGTGACTAGATCAGATTATGTTGTCTCATATCTTATGAGATTCTCCTAGACTAGAGATGAGCTTATAGCCATTGGAGATACCATTGATGATACAGGGCTTGATACAGTGACTCCCAATGGATTTCCCTCCTCATGGGAGCCATTTATATAGGGAATTTTTGCATGAGAAAATATACCCAAGTTTGATAAGATATGGAATGATTGTTTCCAATAGGAGACCAGAATGTTGTCCAGGAATAGATTGCAAAATTGATGGGATGAAGAAAATCAATGTCTTGCAGCTCACATAACAAAAGGAAAATGAAGAAGGAACTTCAGAAAGTATAATAAGAATAATACAGGTAGAAGACCTGCTCTAGTTCAGGATCATAAGAAGAAGGAAATGTTAAAGATAAAGTGCTTGATTTTTCATGTTTCTGGACACTATGCATCCTTCATAATAAAATGAAGGGAAATAATCCTACATCAAAAACCGATGATGATGATGATGATGATGATGATGATGATGATGAGAATCCACCTTAGAAGAATTAAAAGGAATTTCTCCTTTAAAAATTATTACCAATAGTAGTGATGTTTGGTTTGAGGACAATGCATATGATAGGTTTTTCAAAATATCTTACATATTTTTTAGAGAGGAAGTTGAAAATACCCTACAATCCTTAGACTAAGAGATAAGTACTTTGTATTTTTTCCTCCCTTGATTATTATTATTACTTTTATTTTTTTAGTCAACCTCTTATCCTTGTATTTTTCCTAGATATGATTTTTTTTCATACTTTTCCATGACCTTTTAAATAGAAAAGGAAGAACAGGTCCATTTGGAGGTTCCCAAGGCAATGATTCATGCAACAAATGGTGGCATACAAGAAATGTTTTTTTGGAAAGAAGGTTCTCCTAGAAAGAGGGAGTGGACTATGAGGATATTTTTGCTCCAGTTACTAGATGGTCAGGTTATTATAGGGCCTAAGGGCTTGAGCATAGACTCAGAAGGAGTGATTGATGTTCAAGAGCAAGGATTACATAGATTGTTAGGACATATAGGACCATGTTAGATGATCAGATGAGCTTCCAGTTCCAAGGAAGCATATAATAAGACATAGTGGAAGGAGCAACCTTCAAAGGGGATGTCATGGATTGATATTTTTAGACTAGATGCTTAGAGACAAGAGGTCTCTAGAAGCTATATTCCTTCGATTAAGGGACCATGCTAGAAAACTAAGTATGCTTCAGTGACATAGGTAGAAAAAAATGCTCGGAGGATCTGTTTTCATGAAAAAGGGAGAACCAATTATTTCCACATTAGGATCTGCTTCAGTGTCAGAGGGAGCACTCAGTCAGGATAACCAAAAAGTAGCTGTGGTGATGGATCTAGTGAAGGAAGTTGGTTAGTTTATGGTTTATCATAGGCATGCAACAAAACATGTGTTTAGGTACCAAAGTGGTAAAATTGAATATGATTTGAGATATGTCTCAGGTGGTGAAGTGAGGCTAAAGGGATAAGATCACCTTGAAGTGTTACTTTAGCTTGGGATTAGCTATGATATCTTGGTTTAGTAGGAAGTATATGTATGTCATACTCACTACAACAAAGGAAGATTATATTGCAGCCAGTGTCACAAGTTAGGAAGTAGTGTGGCTTGGAAAGCTACTTTTAGGGCTATTTGATCAGTTAGAAATACATTGAGATCAAGTATCACTTCATCTAAGAAATGGTTTAGAAGGGAAAAAGTTAGCTCTAGTACATATTACAAGATGAGTAAATTGTATACATTCACAACAATCCTTTGTTTAGAAAGAATTTGTCTACTTCAGAGACAAGTTTGGCACGATGTAGAATGTCTCCCTCATTAAGAGAGAGTGTTTATATCTTTGCAGGATCAGACATACCATCTCTTGAGAAGTTAGAAGGACTTGGATGGGTTATGCTGATTTCACCAGGGGATATGTATGCATTCACCTAAGAAGTCATAAGGAATTGTCTAGGTAATTTGACTCGGAGTGAATGGATTTTGAAAATTGCATAATTGGATAGATCTTCTTTTGAGAAGATAGAAGGACTTGGCTAGGTCATGTTGATTTGACCAAGTGAGGTAGATGAAAAATAACCTAAGAATCCATAAAAGAATTTGGCTGGACCATGCTAATTTGGATATCAGTGAATGGTCGAAGGACAGATCCTCTCCTAATAAGCCAAATGGACTTGTTTGGGTCGTGCTAATTTTGACCATAGGAGATTAATATATTTATTTAATAAAACATGAATGATTTTGGCTAGGCCATGTTGATTTGGCCAGGGGTAAATGGCCCATCATACTCACATTTCCTAATCTAGGATGGAGTGATCTATAGAATTGCATGCACCAACATAGAAAGATCATGAAATTTTCTTAAGGAAGTAGAAATTTTAGCTAAGGACAAATCTGGTTGTAGCTAAGGAGAATACCTCCCTCACTAATAGGGAGTGCTAATTTTTTTTTTGTAGAATCGAGAGATATTCTTGCATGCCAAAGAGGTACCTAATTTGGCCTAGAAGAATTATGAAAATTAAATAAAAATTTGATTTTTGAATGACAAGTCACCACAAAAAATTAAAGTTAGGCAAGGAGGGTGAAGGGATGTGTCCCTTGTGTTATTTCACCCCATTTTACTAGTATATATAGATGATGTGATATTTCATTTTCTCCCCCAAAGAAAGAGTAATTATTAGCAAGGATAAATATGATTTTGGAGTTCATATTTTCTTCATTTTTATCTCTCTTTTGGCTGCATGTGTGAGAAGAAAAGGTGAGTTTGACTACCATTAACTGAGCTACTTAACCAGGATTTGATTAGAATGTTTTAATGAGCTTTGATTGAAATTTCCAAAGTAGTTTTACCTTATATTTGATTGTATTCGACCTAGGGATTGACCACAGTCTGTACATGAAAATTGTGCCTCAGTTTGACCAACAATAAGGGCACACGTGTGGGTTAACCGCAGGG
Source organism: Pinus albicaulis (assembly GCA_034641835.2). Taxonomy (NCBI): domain Eukaryota; kingdom Viridiplantae; phylum Streptophyta; class Pinopsida; order Pinales; family Pinaceae; genus Pinus; species Pinus albicaulis. The sequence continues at coordinate 1,396,641,513 of CM076580.1, forward strand.
CTAAAGTTGACCACAATAAATAGTTTGACCAAGCCTTGGTTTTGACTGGTTTTTAATAGTGATGACTTAATTAATATTGACCAAGTTTTGTTGGTATTTTTGACTTGGATATTGGCACATATTTATAGAAAATTTGGATTTGTAAACCTTGTTGAAGAATAATTTCTCCTAAAAGAAAAGTTGTTGGGTTTTCTCCCAAGGTTGGGATTCCCACGGTAAAATTATTGTCTTTATTGTGCATGGTTGTATTTCTATGATATTTATTGTTTCTGTTGCATTTATTGATGAGATTTTCTGTGTATAATTCCTCAATGATATCAGTAGCATGAGATAAATTTTTTTGAAGATCATTAGGTAGTAATTATCATATCAGAAAACACATTTCCATTGTGCATCTTGTAGAAAATTCAACACCTTTTCCCCTATAAGTCCTTCTTGTCGCACAAATTATCCTTAAATTTAGAAGTAATAATATTTTTCATATTATCCTTATTTTTTAAGATGATCTCCTCCTTTACCCCACAATGGTCTAGCCAAGACTGGGCATCCTTATATATGATTAATATTTTATCTACATTTCACTGAGTCTCACACTTTATACCCATGAAAGAAAAACAATTTTTGCATGTGATTTTATTATATTTATCGATAAAGCATGGTATATAACAATGGTATAACGAGTGATAATTTATTAGTTTTGTATCCATTTTTCCTAGTTTCAAATTAAATATGGAGTTTTTATTTTTAATTTTAAATATTTAATTTAATTTATTTCTCATATCATTAAAGATTTGGGATCATATTACATGAGTTATCACATTTCTTTTGGAATTGATAAAATTATTTAATGAAATTTTTATTGTTGTAATAAATTTCGTATTTTTTTATGAATTAGATTTGGAATTCTTCAGTGATAGTTTCGATTTTTTGATGAATTTGGAAAAACTTAGTGTAACTATTCGATGCTTCCAGTATCCTTTTTTATTATTATTTTAAATGATTTACCTCGAAATACAGTAGGGAATTATCAAAATCGTAAGTTTGAACTCTATAATTTGGATAATCCAAGTGCGACAAAGGTGTTTTAGGGTGTTGAATCCATTTATACATTCAAAAACACATTTTAACAACAAAAAATCACAATCTCATCCAAAATTAGCCACCTTGCTATATGATTTTGATGTCAAAATACATTTTTATGGTACTTTTTTTTATCCTTAATAACAATTACGTTGGTTTAGGAGTGCCTTTTTTATCCAGGTGGCTCCAAACACCCTCAGGAGATCAAGAGGGCTTAGAAATGGTCAAAATTCAAAGTGGTCAGATTGCTCTCGAACCAGGTTTAGGTTGAAGTACTCGTCACCCTGATTCCAACGGTGTGAACAGATATCCAATCTGAGCCCGTATGGAGAAGTTAGACCAAGTAAAATTTGGGCAGTGGGCCAGGTTTAAGTGTTCCACAAATTCACCATCAACCAGTCGAGAACCCAGCTCCTGGAAATAGGTGCAATTGTGGCCTAGTTAATTTTCCCAATGACCTTTATTATCATTAAAACATAAAATGAACAATTTGGTATTACTATATATATATATATATCTATATATATATAGGTGGTAGGCCACCAACCCCACCACCTAACTGCACTACAAAAATGAAAACATATTAAATATTTTAGTTCGTGACAAACCCTTCTGAACACACGCTTCCTATATAAATAAATATATATATATATATATATATATTTATTTATATATATATATATATATATTTATTTATATATATATATATATATATATATATATATATATATATATATATATATTTATTCTCTTCCTATTAGAACTGGGACGAAAACCACCCCACACCGGCGGACCTGCCACCATAACAACCACAGTGTAAACACAAATAGTCTTGGCACACACATATATATGGCCATATATTAATGTGGGCTAGTGGGAATTGAACCCGCCCAGCTACGTAGGTCGGCCTGCTCCACGGGTGGCCCAACCCGTATACAACATTCAAAACCAACAATGAACCATATATCGCAATCAACCAAAAAAAATTATAACCTCCATATGTTCCAACGACTCCCAAAAAATTCTGCAGTTTAAAAGCCATGCTATTTTGGAGTGGGCGGGGTTTGAACCCAACCCACCTACACGCTAATTTCCAACGCAGCCAACAATCCATGACTGTCACTTTGTAAAATTTGCCAGCAAAACCTTATATCAACCCAAATTTCATTTGCAAGGGGTAGAGCACAGGTAGAGGAGGAAGGACCAACGGAGCAAGAATGGGGAACCGTGAGCGTATCCCTAGAGGCAGAACCATGCTGTCACTCTTTTCAAGACAGAGAAGCCTTTGTAGAGAATATTCTTTGATTCCTTAAAGATTCTATGGGGAGGTAAATTTTCATTTTGTCAGAATGATATGAAGTTTATAGTCATTTTAATCAGAATTTCACAGCGAATGTGATGGGAATGCCAGAATGGCCATATGAGCAGCAAATTTTCTGATTTCGTGCAGAAAAGAATCTTAGGTAATATTAAGGGCATCAAAAATATTCCTTGAGGTCCAAAACTTGCAGAGTCCATTTTCGACAAACTTTATGTCGATTTTACACCTCTCGGTGACAAAAATATGATGGAAATGTCCGTTTCAGTAGCAAAACTTCCCATTTTTCGGCCATTTTCTAGATTGGAGTGACAGTGTCTAATTCTCAAGTGTGGACAATCGATTCTATGCCCCTCAACGTCATGAGTTCGATGGTACATCTAGATTCAACAACTGAGCATCTGCTTCTTCAGCCAACTTCAGGGGTTAAGGTATATGTAGTTTGATCATGTGCCTCTTTTTTCTGTGGGTTGTATTATGATTTATAGATCCTTTATTGATGCATGTTGCAAGATCTTGTTTTTTCTTCATGTGAGATTATGTCATGCTGATAGGAGGTCCATTGTGAGTGAGCGTTCCTGTAGCAGAATGTCTCATGAAGAGACAAGCCACTCATGTTGAGAGCACATCCTTGTAAGAACATCATCCATGTACATCTTCCCATTTACCGCACTATATGAACCGGCCTACCTCATTTTGACACTTTGCTCAGAGACGTAGCCCACACTGGGTGAAATCCATTATCAACGTCTCATGTTTAATGTTGCTGATGGTTGCCTTGTTTCCTCTTTCTTAAGCATGCATATGCATTCTTTTATTCTCTTTTAAAATGAAATTCTAACAACATCACAGAAGTAAAAGATCATGGGTAAATTTGGTAGTCGACAGACCCAGATAAAGTGGTATTAGAACGGTCTTCTTGCTGATGTGAATTGCGAGCGTGAACAGTGATTGAACGTGCAACAATGGAGGATGGAAAATATATGTACAAGGCCATGCTCAGGATGTCCAAAATGGTGGACATGATGTATGAATCTCATGAAAGATGGGAGAAAGAAGAAGCAGAAAGTGATGCTTCATCCACATCTTCCAGTAAATATTCATCGCCTTCATTGTCTTCTCATCATTCGAATGAGGAGATCAACTATAGCCTTCAAGCAAATAACATTGAATTGAAAATGCTTCTACGAGAGGATAAAGGGGATAAGAAGAGAGTGTAGCTTTAGTTGCAAGTCATAGAGGAAGCCTCGGAAGAACTGAAGCACAACAACCTGTGCCTTCAAGCAAGGGATGCTGAATTAAGGAGGCTTCGACAAGAAGAGAAATAAGAGAAGCAAAGACTGCAGCTTCAACTACGAGATGCAGAAGAGGCCTTGGATGAGTTGAAGCGCAAAAAATTCTTAAAGAAACCATCATCAACTATTTCTAAATCAACATCTGAGGTAAACAATGTTGATGTTTCTTTAGTTTCATCTTCACATGCTATCATTTCTATGAGAAATGTGGAGATACCCATTACAGGAACTGGCATGAGACTCCTCACCAAGATGGGATACAAAGGAGGAGGACTTGGTGTTAATTGCCAAGGCATGATTCAACCATTGGAGGTCATGCACATACCTTGATTAACAAGTTTGGGATACACTGAAAGACAATGCTCGAAAGTGTTAGAAACTTCCAATGCATGGTTCAAACCGTTGGAGAAATAGAATGATGGTAACACTTCACCATCATCCTATGGCAACACACATGGTAGGGAAAGGGTTTAGGCAAGCTCTTGTCACCATGATAGCACAAGAGGCAACCGAGAAAGGTATAACAAGTCTTGATATTCTAGTGTTAATTCTGATTACAAGCATGTCACTAACAATGAACATAGATCATGGCATCGAAAAACATGTAGTTTTTGTGGATTACATAACCATGTATTTTCTAAGTGTTGGAAAAGAATGGAAGCACAAAAGAGGATGAGGTGTGAAAGGCATTCTCCACCGTAAGAAAAGAAGAAGGTAAAGCAAGTTTGGAGGATGAAGACTCATTGTAGGAATTGTGACAGAAGTGGCCATCAGAGAGCCACGTGCTAGAGGCTCCATCCAGGGTAGCACCTTAAGGACAAAGGGTCAATACATGAACCAGTTGAAACAATTGTTCGATAAGAAAATGCGCCATAGAGAGATGACCCATTCAATTTGATAAGTGAGAGATGGTTTTTCTAGGTGTGGTAGAGTGTCATGGCCTTACTTTGTGAATCATGTGTTGCAATTTAAAATGTATAAGTGATGATGTGTTTTCCATCAATTGTTAAGCGATAATGTTATTTTGGCCTTATATTGATAGCTGGGTTATTGGTTCCATTTTAATGTAAACTTGACCACTGAGTATGTGTTATAAACTCATGGAAAGTATGGGATGGTTGGGTCATAGTTCATCATGTCACTGAGCATGTAGTTTGCAGAAGAATGTACTACAAGTTTATAGATGATGCATGTGTCAACTCATCACTTATGGCTCTGAAGAACAAAAGTGAAGGAGAATGAAGGGTGACCTTTCAAGACACTTGTGGTGTAGACAAGGTACAAAGTAGTTGTAGATTATGTTCATGCTTTTGGTGGACCAAAAGCTTCTCAGTGGGGAGGATTGATCTAGGTGGCTCCAGACACCCTCAGGAGATCAAGAGGGCTTAGAAATGGTCAAAATTCAAAGTGGTCGGATTTCTGTCAAACTAGGTTCAGGTTGAATTATTCGTTGTCCTAATTCCAACGGTGCAAACTAATCTCCAACTCGAGCCCATGTGGAACGTTAGAGAGAGTCAACGTTTTAGTCAAAGTTGGGCAGTGGGCCAGGTTCATTAGGGTAATTTTGAAGTCTAAAATGAGCCTCCTAAGGAAATTATAAAATAATAGTGGAAATAATAAAATAAGATTTGATTACATCATCAAATTTTAGAGGCAAAAACGAAAAAACTACTTTTTCAACTCATATTTTCAACTTATCTCCCAAAGTTTTTACTCAAATTTCAAGAGGGAGTACTCGTTGGATGCAAAATTTAATTCCTCATTCAAGGAGTAGCCATGTTTCATACTTTCGATGGGTCCTGCTACACGAAAAATGAGGAATACATGAAAATCGTGATTGTAATCACGTTTTTTTTTTTAAAATGTATTTCTCATTTTTTGTGTAACAGAGTCCATCAAAAGTATGCAACATGGGTACTCGTTGGATGAGGAATTAAATTTTTCATCCAATGAGTACTCCTGCTCGAAATTTGAGTAAAAAAATTGGGAGATAAGTTGAAAATACGAGTTGAAAAATTAGTTTTATTATCTTATTATTTTATAATCTTTGTACCCTTTTACTTAAAAAATGGTGAATCATCCCGCATGGTTGAAATCATTAAATTGAATCCTATTGGTTCTTATAAAGTTTATTTTTTTGTACATATTTCTTAGGAGGCCCATTTTAAACCTCAAAATTCCCCTAATGTAAGTGTCCCGCAAATTCACCATCAACCGGCATAGAACCCAACTCCCGGAAACGGGCGAAATTGTAGCCTCGTTAAATTTCCCAATGACCCATATTATCGTTAAAACCAAAAATGAATAGTTTGGTATTAATATATATATATATATATATATATATATATATATATATATATATATATATATATATATATATATATATATATATATATATATGTGGTGGGCCACCAACCCTGCCACCTAATTGCACTAAAAAAATCAAAACGTATTACATATTTTGGGTCGGTGGGCCATGACCCCCGCCGAACCCCACAAAACCACCATATATATATACCTGTGTGTGTATGTGTGTTGAATTGGGGGCGGGCCACCCCTCGCAAACCCGCCATCCTTGTAGCCACCGTAATAGCCACGGTGTAAACACCAACAATCTTGGCACACATATATATATGGCCATACATTAATGTGGGCCGACGAGAATCAAACACGCCCGGCCATGTTGGCCGGCCCGCTCCATGAGTGGCCCAATCCATATACAACATTCGAAACCAACAAAAAACCATATATCACAAACAACCAAACAAAATTACAACCACCAAATGTTGCAACAACTCCAAAAAATGCCACAGTTTAAAATGCATGCTATTTTGGAGTGGCCAGGGTTTGAACCCGACCCACTGCAACACTAATTTCCAATGAAGCCAACAACCCACGGTTGTCACTTTGTAAAATTTGGCAACAAAACCTTATATCAACCTGAATTTCATTTGCACGGGGCAGAGGAGGATGGAACAATGGAGTAGGAGTGGGGAACCATGAACACATCCACAGAGGCGAAACCATGCTAGAATGCTTTTTGAGACAGAGAAGCCTTCGTAGAGAATGTTCTTTGATTCCTGAAAGATTCCACAAGGAGGAAAATTTTCATTATAATGTCAGAATGATATGAAGTTTAGAGTCATTTTAACCAGAATTTCACCGGGAACACGATGGTAAATCCAGAATGGCCATATGAGCAGCAGATTTGTAGATTCCCTGTAGAACATAATCTCAGGGAATCTTGAGGGTATAAAAAATATTCCTTGAGGTCCAAAACTTACCGGAGTCCATTTTCGACAAACTTTAAGTTGATTTTACACCTCTCGGTGACATAAATCCGATGGCGATGTTCGTTTCAGCAGCAAAAATTTCCATTATTGGGCCATTTTCTAGAATGGAGTGACGTTGTCCGATTCTCAAGTGTGGATAGTCAATTCTATGCCCCTCGACGCCATGAGTTTGACAGTACAACCAGATTCAACAACTGAGCATCCACTTCTTCAACCAAATTCAGGGTTTGAGGTATATGCAGTTTGATAATGTGCCACTTTTTGCTGTGGGATGTATTATGATTTCTAGATCCTTGCTTGATGCATGTTGCGAGATCTTGTTTTTGCTTCATGTGAGATTATGTCATGATGATAGGAGGTCCATTGTGAATGAGAGTTCCTATAGCAAAACATCTCATGGAGAGACAAGCCAACATGTTGAGGGCACATCCTTGTATGAAAATCATCCATGTACATTTTCCCATTTCCCGCACTATATGAAGCAACCTACCCCATTTTGACACCACGGCCCGGAGACGTAGCCCATATTGGGTGAAATCTATTATCAACGTATCATGTTTTTATGTTGCTGATGGTTTCCTTTTTTCCTCTTTCTTAAGCATGCACACGTATTATTTTATTCTCTTTTAGAATGAAATTCCAAAAAAATCACAGAAGTAAAAGATCATGGGTAAATCTAGTAGCTGACGAACCCAGATAAATTTTTGAGCCTTTTTGAGTTAGGTTTGGTTGTTAAGGTCAAATGAAGTTATGAAATTGATTAAATTTCATATTTTGTATATAGTTTTTTATCTGAATTTGAATGTTAGTTTTGCTGTGCTAATTTCATCTTTAGATTTATATTTGAAATCTTGATATTTGCTTCATGTGAATAGGATTTTTGAAGTGTTTATGAGTGTTAAATAGGTAAATGTATGGATATTATGTTAACTTCATGAAATTAAAAAAATTAAAACACAATGTTCAACAACAACAATAAAATATACAACAAACCATCACAAATGATCTATTAACACAACGTTTTGATGAAGGAGTTCACCCCTCATGGGCTACATCTCCTTGGTCCAACTTCCATGGCTTGGGCCTCTGTATTAGCTCAAATGTGAAAAAAATGTTGTTTACATTCAACTACTGCTCCTGAAACCTGCTCCAATATTGTGTTTAGAACATCAAAATCTTCCAGGATAGACTCTTCCCGAGGCAAAATTGGTCAAAATTTTCCCAAGTTATGCTTCATTCAAATTTTCCCTAGAATTCTCCTCCAAAACTAGAGAGAAATCTAGTTAACGCAGCTAAAATTGGAAATCTGCTGAAACTGGTAGACTGCACCAAACCCGCCGCTATCTTAACGCTGGATTAATTAGCATCTAAGCACGAGTTAAATGGGGACAAGATGGAGTTAACTGCGCATAAGAGCATTTTACCATAAACATGGTTTAAGTATTAAGCTATGGGATTCATAGCTTAACCCCACAATTATCCCGTTAATCCTCTTCTTAACACTCTCTGCCCCGCTAGTGGTCTGGTGGAATGGTCTCATGGGGAGGGGGCTGGCCCGCTCCAAATATACACTGTTGAAACCTTGTTAATTTAAATACAAGTCCAACCCATAGTATTACAAGTACTACATTGGTGGCTTGGTGGTAAGCCATGCGATTGGTGGGGGGGAGGTCGTGGGTTCAACCCCGACCTCCGCCCATCCATTGATAATTTTTGTTCAATAAAATATGCACCCAATAGTCTAACTTTCAACATAGTCCAACATTTAATAAAATTCATATGCAGACTTTGATATATAACCCGACCTTTGAACAATATGAAACTCAACCAATCCTCCCAAACTCGGTCCACTAGAGGGGGCACGTGGCGGCCCGTGGCTACACCACGTGTCTAGATTTGGTTGGACTGTCCATCCATATTAAAAACAAAAATCAAATTTTACCTTAGGATACTTAAAAAAAAAATTCACCTTCCCAATCCAAACCAGTGAATCCTGCAGTGAAACTTGTCATAATGTCATTGGTTGAAAATGAAGAATATTCCTAGAATATATTTAAATTTGTTGACTGGGATGCCATGTCACCTACTTGTCAATTTTGTAAAATTTTTAGCTGCTTAGGAAAACAAACAGCATGCTCCATCTTCTTCATCCAGACTCCATTTTCAATGAAACAAATTGCGTCGGATTCCTGGTGATGAGCTCTTCACTATCGTTCAGTTTCCAATCTATTTTGAGCACTTTAATTTTTGATCTTTACATTGAGCACCTGACCAATTTAAAAAAAAAGTCTAAGTGGTCATTTGTCATGTGATTAAGGTCTTGTCAAAGTAAAATGAAAAAAAAAATTGGAATGTGTGAGTGCATAAAGTCACTTTTTAACACTTGGCACCTTTTTCCTAAGTTTGCAACGTTTTCTGTGTAAAACAACCATTTTTCGCTACGGACTCGCCTGACAGTTCCATAGAAAATATGTCATCCCACTAACTAAAATTGCTACGAACTCGAGTTTTTCTGCTAACGGCGAGGGGATTGCTATGCTATGATCATTTTATTAGTCAGAGGTTAGTTTTTCATCATATACATAACTGTTATGAGTCATCATTTGTCATATTGCAAGCTTGGTAATCATCACACCTCCATCATTTTGTTTTCTCTCCCACCTTTCTTTCCTAATTTAGCCTCACCTTATTTGAACATCAAAACTTACCTTTCATCCTTGTAAGAAGCTTGATCTTGTGCCATAAGCCTTCACTTTAGTTTCTGGTCTAGTTGTTGTCTTAGGTTAGCTCCCACCTCTTTCAAACAATCATCTTGTTGTCTTAGATAGTTTTTGCATGTGTCAATAATTGAAGAAGGACACCCTTGTATTGGAGGGAACATATTTACATAAAAATATCAACAAAGGAGGCTCTGTAGTCGGATACAAGCCCATGGAACTAAAACTGGTTATGTATGACCCAAGCTTTGCATAGGCTTTCACAAATGCTGGATGTATGAGATTTTGCCAAAAAATACTGGGGTACCATGCACAGGTATCCAAGGATTTTGTTGTCAACTTTGTTGGAACAACTTCAAAGGTGGGCATCTTATGTTTTGTTGTTTCTCTTGATACAATTTCACAAGCAACATAAATTCCAAGGTCTGGAGAAGAATGGTTTTAAAATTGTGATGAATTTATGACGCAAGAGCATATAGGAGTTGACATGACCTTAGGCATACCCAAGAGCTACCTCAAGGAAAACTACTCAAAGCTATTGATGGTGATCCAAAATTATTTTACATGTGAAGGTAGATTTCACATGATCTACCAGTATCATTTCAGACTCTTACTCCATTTCACAGGTAAACAACTTCTTGATCTTCCATTCTTTCTATTCAGAATTTTAGGAAAGATGTATGACAAACCCGAGAGAAGTGATACATCCATATTTCATCATGGCTTAATCAAGTTGTTATTTATGGAGGAATTGAAGAAATTAAATATGGATTGGGCTACTTTCCTATTTTTGAGTGGTTATGATGTAGATGTTCTTACTCCAAGAAAGACACCCAATTCAAAGACAAATACTCCCAGTAAGGATAAAGAGCCAATAAACGAAGTAGAGGTTGAAATTGAGGAAGAGGTGCAACCTATAGTAGGGCCAATGGAGGTAGATATTGAACACTTGCAGGAGACAATGACACCTCAGCAAACCCCTACCAGTAGCAAGATCAAGATTGATACAAGGGCTCATAGGAGAATCACTAGAAGTCAAATGGAGGGGAAAGGTATACTTGAATACATATTGCAGGCCATTGATGTTTAAGAAACCCCTGTTGTAAAAAATGTAGAGGTTAAAGGAACAAAAATGAAGAAGAAGGGTCATACAACAAAAAAGCTTGATTTTTCCAGTGAGGATTCAGGTTTATGTCTTTAATCTTAAGAAAAATTTCACTAGGTCACAACTCTCAAAGGGAGGTAGGTCTGATAATTTTCATAAAGAGATAGAAATGAAGAAGCAACCCATAAGGGAAGAGATCATTGAGTTATCCCCAACTGAAGTAGAAATTATGAAGACAAATAAAGGAAAAGAGAAGGTCCAAGAGAACTCTGAAGTGGAGCTTCTTAGAGAAAAACTTAAGGTAGCCAAAGAATAAATTCTAAAAGCCAAACTAGAGTTGGAGGATTTTAAACAAGAAAGGAAGGAGCTCATGGAGTTCAAGAAGGAAGTCAGCAAGCAAATTGATTTTTATGGTGATGTGGCAGAAAGGTCAAGGAAGATGCTGAAAAGAACACTACCACTGCATAGGATGATGAAACATACCATGAGGAGAAACAGGTGGTTGCAAGTAGAGAGGATATAGCTGCAAAACAAAGTCAAAGTGTTAGAAATTCAAATGGAAATGGTGCAAATAGAATTAAACAAAAAAGGCTTGAAAACGATAGTTTTGGATGACCCTGCTGCTTCTTGAAAGAGGGTAAGACATTTTTTGGGCCAATTTTGTCTTAGGATGGACCATATCATCATTTAACATAGCTCTCGATAGTTTTTTGGAGGCAAAGAGTGGAAATTTCAAATTCTAGAAATGCCAGGCAAGTTCGTAGCGTACTGTAGTCTTAAAGCCGAGTTTTTGCTACGAACTCACTGAAGAATATTTTAAGGTATATTTTCCAAAAATTATCATAATAGGAGTGGGTAATAGCATGTATTTAAGTCATTTTTCCTAATGAAGACCCTCCATTGAGAAGAAAAGTTAGAAAGGGTGTAGAAATTTTGAAATGTCAAATGCTACAAATGTTTCTCTATGAACTTGCCTTAAATGCTATGTTTTTGCAGCGAGGGTAAATTTTGATATTTTTGTATCATTTAATATTTCTTGGGAGCACATGAGCCATCAAAATATGTTGAAATGCATCAGTGAAGACACTTTTTGATAAGGCCACTCAGCAAGGAGGTGATTGGGTTGCTAGCTCATCATTTTTTTCACATCATTAAACACAACAACACATCCTAAAATTATGATTAGCAGAGCCTAGATTCTAGTGTGGTAGTTCATCACTTGTTCATGGTAATTTCCACCTCATGCAAAGCTGTTTGATTCGATAAGCATCATCATGTATGGGTTCTTTAAAAAGTTTTTAATGATGATAATGATGTTAGAGTCCTATTAGGTTTCAAACTCCTTGTAAACAGAAATATCTCTGTATTCTCTCCTTGTTATGAATTCCTTTTTGGATTAGATGTTTTCAGTAGTTTAGAGGGTCTAGCCCAGGTGGTAGATTTCATGTAAAATAAGTTTAACTCTATAAATAGGGAGATTTCAGAGTTAGAGAGGGTTGATCGATGCTATGACTTATGCTATTAGTGTAATATTTTCTACTCAGTAATATACAGTCGCAGAAGTCTTTTTTAGAACTGAGATTATTTATGAACCCTTGTGTGTTTGTATTATCTATATTTTCATGTCAATTCAACTTACTTCATGTATAATCACTTGGAATTCATAGTTAATTATGCTCCAACTTCCTTTATGCATCTTGTTTGTTGTCCAAGTTGTTTTTTATAAGAGTTCACATGCCTCAGCTTCCATGAAAGATGTTTTTATGTAATTGAGTTTCATACTGACTCCATGCCCAATGGTAGCCATTAACACACATCCTTCACCTGCAAAAAACCATCCTAAAGATATAGGAGTCCATGGGGACACAATGTAATCCTAGTGGGGCGACAATGTAATTCTAGCCGACCTAACAATAATAATGTAAGGGCACAATAATAATAATATGGGGGTTATAGGGGTACAACAATAACAATAAGGGGGTTACATTAACAACAATAAGGGATTATACTAGTAATATATGGACCTAACATGCTCCTCTCCTTCAAACAAGTGTTGTCCTCAACGCTTGATTATTTTTTGATGCTTCTGTATAAAATTCTTGTCCTTCCATTTGGAATATTCTACAGGAAAGTTCTTCCACTTGCTGAGATGCTCTGAAATTGATCGTACTTGTTAAGTTCTTGTTTCTGTGACTACTTCAGAACTTATTTTGATGTGATGTTGATATTCCTGTTGTTTCATTTGATTCTTCACTTGTTGTTGATGCTGGATGTGATCTTCCACTACTTTATCACCCATATTAGCTTTTATTTGATCCTTAAAACCATCCAACTTAGCCTTCATTTTCTCTTCTAAACCATCTATGTCTTCTTTGATTGCTTTTTGTAAGATCGAAATTTGTTGCACTTGGTACCATAATTTTAATATCTCATATTGCAATTCTTCCTCTTCATGCATCATAGTATAGCTTTCTAAGGGCTTAATTAATATGGAATTATTTTTTGCAGCCATTATAGAACCCAATACTGATAAAAATGCTTCAATATGCATTTGGAATCACTTCAAACAACTTTTTCAAAAAATACTTATGAAATTTGAAAACAAATACATGCCTTTTTCTTGCTTTTGAGGAGCTCTATATTGAAACTGAATTATCTCTGTAATTTCAGATATTCAATATCTAAAATTTGGTCCTGTATTAGCCCTCTGAATCTTCTTTCCAATTCCATAGTTCTAACCTAATTTGGATTCTTCACGCAAAATTTATGCTAAATCTCCCACAATGACCTAATTATGGACTAGTTCAGTAGGGTGACCTTGTATGACATGCCACGTGTCACTGTTTCCTCCTTTAGCTCTAAAATTGATATGACGAAAACTAAATTCCATGTACTTGCAGAAATTTTTTACATAATCCCAATCCGATGCTCAGAGAGAGAGATATGACATTTTTCCCACGATTGCCTTTTTGAGATGAAATTCGGGAGCTTTAAACAATCTTACCTTCCAGAGATCATATCTCAAACAATATTGCGAACCAAGCTCTGAAATTTTGTGACGATGCTACTTAGGATTTCTGCTTCGTGCTCTCCAAATTTCAGCTTCTGAACCTTCATATAAAAAAAATTATAGTGAACATTCCGCAATGACCTGTTTAGGTTAAATTCAGGAGCCTACAAAAAGCCCTAACTTCCACAAACCATATCTCCGAAAATATTTCAAACCAAGCTCTAAAATTTTGCGACGATATTCCTCTAGAGTTATTCTTCATGCTCTAAAACTTTTAGCTTTTGAACCTTCGTAGAAAAAAATTTATTGCAAAAATTCCACGGTGACCTGTTTGGAGTAGCGAAACCCCAGAATCCAAAGCTCTGATACCAAATGTTATGAAACCAAATCCAAAAATAGAAGAAAAGAGAGATCAACGCCTTAGAAATGAGCCACTTCGAGGGTGAAACCTCCAATACATTACATAAATTAACAATTATTGGAAGATACAAATGAAAAAACCTCCTTTCTTTATATAGGAGTCCATGGGGCCACAATGTAATCCTAGTGGGGTCACAATGTAATCCTACCCGACCTAAAAATAGTAATGTAAGGGCACAATAATAACAATATGGGGGTTACAGGGGTACAACAATAATAATAAGCAGGTTACACTAACAACAATAAGGGACTATACTAGTAATATAGGGACCTATTCGAGGCAGACTGGGGTGATGAATCTCTGTGAAAGGGAGAGGAGCAACATATATATATGTGTCCCAGTGGCGTTGATCGGAAGGAATCCCATTCTTTTCGCTTGCACTCTTATTTGCAATATATAGTTCTCTTGTACTTTTAATTGCAATATATGCAATCGAGATTGTTGTCCTGAATTCTTCAGGATGAATTGCCATGGTAGAAATTTGAGCACACGAATCAGAGCAGTCCTTCTCTGATAAGATATTTATTTTTATATTGATTTCATTTGCCTTTCAAAATGTCATGGCGAGCCAGTTGATCAAAAAGGACTGAACGTGGTTTTTGGGACAGCAGGGAAGTGTGGACACTGGATATTCTACTCTAGTCAAACATAGATCGATATCATCATGACAGTGTGATGTGGAAGCAATGTGATCAAAGGGGGCGCACATGGTCTTTTCAGTTGGTAAGAGTTAAAAAGGAGTCAAAACAATAAGGGACTATACTAGTAATATAGGGACCTAACAATTTTTATGAGGAGGATTGCTGGTAAAGAACATGCTCATGTAAAACATGTTTTATTTTCTGATTGTATGCATTCTTTCACCATGTTTATGTAGGCCATGACATCAAGGAGGAGTATTATATATTGTAAAATTCATGGCCAAATTTGGGCCACAAAATTTTCTAAACTTGGCCACTCCCTTGGAGGGTAAAGGAAGATTTTTCATCATGATGGGTGCTTTCCTAAGGCACCAAATATATCTCACACTTTCAGCAAAAGTGAGATAACATGGGAAACAAGTAAGTGGTGGGGAAACCACTTACCACATATATATTTGATGCAGGCAGGAGATGCACTGCGCTAGTTCCACATGTGGGACTATGACCCACCTCCATATACACAAATTTCTGTTTGTATGTTGATGATGTAGTTTTACTTTTGATGGGAATGTATGGAGGGAGGATGGGAGGTATGTATGTACCTTTGGGATGGAAAATCTCTATGTATCTTATGCTACATGTTTTAGGGGGAGCATTGGGCCAGCCATGTTTGTTTCATCTGCTTATGGGATGGACTATTTACATCTCATGAGAACTTTGGAGGAACAGTTCATGGAGGGATGGATTGGTGAACACTTAGCTGATGGAGGAAGCTTATCACATGATGGTGTCACCAATGGAGAAGGAGAAGAGTTGCAATACTCACCTTATCTGTTGCTTGAGGAAAAGCAACATTTGGAAGGGGAGGACTGTAATATTCCGAATTAGTCCTAAGCTAATGGGAATATTCATTTTTGTTTTATTTTTTTGTCTCATGAATAAAAATGTAAAGAAGGTCCAGAATACTCCTAAATAGTGAATAAATCAATGTCAAATGTGAAAAAGGTTAAATATTGGCTATGTAAGCAAGCACCCTTAGGTGTTAAAGGGGCTGAATATTTTGGCTTGGTCAACCATGACCAAATCTTCAGCCTTGTCTTGGAGGAGTGGCCATCAATGAGGCAAAGCACAATTTTAGATGGATATGGCTTGTGTGAAATAATATATTTCATTGAAGGTGGTTTAGGGTTTACAAGCTCTTCACTTATAAAAGGAAGAGGATGGCAGGATGAGAAGGTTGTTGATGGTATTGTATTTTCTAAGTATATTTTCTTTTTAGACATATCTCATTCTCTTGCTCTTTAGCTGAGAATAATGCTATTTAGCACTGGGTGTTCCTGATCGGGAATCCCACCTCTTTCCTTGAGAGGCCTCTTGGAAGAGTTTTCATTGTCTTGTCCACTATCTGGCTAAAGGCCAAGCTTCTTCTTCCAACTACAACGTAGATCCTATTGAGGGGTTGGTTTTCTTTGAAAGCTACAGCAAGTGGATGCTATATCTTCTCAGATCTAGACCATTCTAGTGCTCCTTTTCAATGGGGAAGTCTTCTCTCCCATTGGCAAGAGAGCATTGGATAATTGGAGCTAAATTTTTAGATCTTGGCATGTGGCCAATCATATTTTAAACCCTATAATGCAGTATTTCTTCCAAAACTTTGTTATTCCTGTAGGTGTTATTGCAGGGTGTTTTGGCACATCAGTTGCAGAGCTGGTTTTCAAGTGTTGGGGATCTGCCCTTCACTTTGAAGAGCCATTAAAGGAATATCTATTTCTTTTCATATCAGATCTGATCTGAATATTGTTGTATATTTCTGAATATATGAATATTTCTGCAGATCAGCAGACTTAGATCTTAGATCTACTACTCGTACACGGTGTAATGCTGAAAACCCCAAGGGGATATGAAAGAAGAACCTATCTAGTGTATGGATCTGTTATAGATCTAATGTTTCATGCACATATCTACTCTAGATATGAAGTGTAATCAACAACTGTTGTAGCCTAATAAAATAATGTTGTCAAGGCAATTTCAGCCTTTATGTATGGTTGCAACACCTCTTTTTGAGGATTTTCTTCTATTGGTGTTGAGGAGGTAAATCCCCTTTGCGGACAGAGGCGATCCCTACTAGCCCAGATCGGGTCTAGCAACAATCAAACACACTACAATGCAAGCTCCTAATTGCAAAAATCAAAGCACGATAGAAGGCCCACCTCAGGTCCAACGCTGTTGTCGTTGCAGAGAGGATAGTGCTCTCGATCCCTTGCTCCGACAGGTCACAATTCCACCACTTGATGCGATCAAACACCTGCACGTACAAGAAACACGACAAACATACGAGCGTAAAACCATATAATTGCAATTATGTGTCAGTCAGAGAGGACACAACTCATAAAAAAGCATGAACAATACAAGTGGAACTATAATCGTAGTCGCTTATATTAATGAAACAAAGGATGATACAACCTGGCTCTGACGCTAAAATCCTCCTTCGACGGGTCATCAGCAGAATACGTCTTGGTAAAGCTTGTTGGGAATAGGGACAAGCCTCTCTCTTCGATTGTCAATCTTCTTGCTATGGATTTGGCACTATGAGGACTATCAAAGCTCTTGCAGCATTCTTTAGGCTATGAAGGCTCTTGGAGATATTTGGAGATTCAACCATTTAGCCATTCAGCTATCCAGCCCTTCAGCTATTTAGCTATCCAGCCCTTCATCTATTCATCCCTTTAGCTATTCAGCTATCCAGCCCTTCAGCTATTCAGCCCCTTCATCAATGGACAAAGGCTATATTTATAGAGGAGAGGAGGAGGTTGGGATCCCTACAATAGTGGAAGGGAGGCCTTATCCCTTGGGAGGTTCCCCATAAGGTGGAAAAAAGAGGCCAAAGGAGGAAGGCCGTGGTTATTCAGTCGAAACCACTCCTGATGACTCATCCATGAAGTTGTTGTAATCGAAAATTCGCCTCCTTTTTAAAAAAAATTTCCATAAGCAGATTGGCGTGGGTGCTTAACTGGGATAGAGAGCCAATTGGTACAGGCTCAGTGTTAATTTTCCTCATTGGGGCGAGAACATAATGGGCTACCGGCGCCAAGGAAAAAACAAGTGTTTTTAAGGGTCTACTCAAGAAATGATCAACAGAAGAAATGTTGTCCTCATGGAAAGGGATGCAATGATGGTATTTGCAAGGCATGACACTGCTTATTGGTCACAGAAATGACCCGCCAATGGGCGAGATGGGGATTGCAAGGACGGTGACAAATTACTGTGTAACAGATGCCCCCTAAAGCATGAGGCCCGAAAGAGAGAGAGGGGTGAAATTCTTTACGAGAACGCGTCCAGCTGAAAACACTACCGTCGGAAAACCTGCGTAGAGAAGTACAACTGATATCTCAAATACATGATATATATGTGGTATGGGCTCAACCATCCATAACAGAGTATACAATAATACAGATCCAAGGCATGGATGCAACCATCCAGTAAGGATCGATAAAGAGACTTAGGTATGGTTGCAGCCATCCAATCAGTGAGTCATGTAACCAATCATAATAATCCACAAAATCGCAGCCTGGGTTCTAACAGATGAAATCCAGGGTCTTGGGCTCCATCTCGACCAGAAAAAAGTACAAGTTCAAGCATGTGAATAAGTGAGCTGAAGTCGAACATGCAAGAACATCGCCTGATTACCAGCCAATGATGAAAGCTGTTAACAGACGCGAGAGGTACCACCAATAATGACAATGGCCCTCAAGGTACTATAGGTACAATCTACGGCATGTGAATTAATGAGCTGGCATCGAACACCCGTAGAATCACTCGATTGGAGGCCAATGATGAAAACCTCATGCCGAATGCAAAGAACCTGCCATTGAGGCATGCAGGCTCCAAGGTACCAGAAGGGAGTCTCTAGATCAACTTCCTGGATAATGAGCTGAAGTCGACAGGAAGTGACCTTAATCGAAGGTGGGCCATAGTGTTTCCCAAATCATTGACACAAGAAAGAGGAACATAATGTCTTTGTGAATCAAGATTAGGCGAGAATCAGAGGAAGGTTGAAATTCTGCAGAGGTCAACGACAGTGGATTTGGTAGTATTTGACATCAAAAGATCCAAGGTCATGATGACGAGGCAAAAGAGCAGATGAGAGGTCAAAAGGGATCACCAAAACCCATGGAGGCAAGTGAAAAATGAGATGAGATGTCCCCAACCCGACACGAATGCAGAAAAGTGCCATGTTCAAGAGCAACATACTGCCGACACGACAATGATACTGGTTCCATTTTTCCCCACCATTACTGGCGAGTACCTCTTTATTTTTATACAAGCTTGAAGAGGATACCATATGCTTGTCATATAAGTCCATCCTAGTACATTTAACAAGCCCTAGGAAGGAGGAAATCGAATGACGTCATTACGACTGAATCCAATGTCATTAGGGTTTAACGAATCTGACAAAGGAAGAACTCAACATCTTTTCATGTTTAGAGAGTTTGAAAAGACAGCGGAAAAGTAAACTCCAATGGTCCCTTTTTGTAAATAGTTCCTTAGACCCGAAAAGGTAGAAAAAAATATCTGAGAAAACCTCCTAGTCGCGATAGGCTAGGGTATTCCTTTTTCGTAAGTAATCTATCCCAGCCCGAGAAAGGGGTAACCGTATACTGGGTAGATGTCGTTTCATAGCCACTTTAACGAGATCAAAACGACAAGCGACTCGGCAATATTTTCATGTTTAGAGAGTCAGAAAAGAGCTGAAAGATGACTCCTCCTAGAAGAATGAGTGGTATAAAGGGCAGTAACTAGTTCCGGTAATGGTGGAGCTACTCAGAACAAGATAAAGGTCGAGAGGCTGGCTAACAAGACCACTCATCGCAGCGGTTCCTCAGGAACGGGTAAAACAACCAAGTGAAGGCATATAATCAACCAAGCAGATAATGACTATGGAGTGAAAAAACCAAGGCTCATCTGGCAAAAACAGGCAGATAATATGGAAATCATGGGAATGGTTTCATTTTTACACAAGCTTGAAATCAAGAAACTCTGCTTGAAGTTGGTTTCATTTTTACACAAGCTTGAAACAAAGATAAACTATGCTTGAACCCGGTTTCATTTTTACACAAGCTTGAAACGGAAACAGACTATGCTTGAAAAAGTAAGCATGCCCGCAGCATGGTGACTCAATTCGAGGTACATGCTCCCCAAGCTTCAGTCCATATGTAAGGTAGATGGAGTGAAGGTTCAATTTACGAGACCAAGAGAAAGACCCAGCTGGGATTTTACGAGATCTCATCAAAGACTCGAATTGAACGGGAACGTGTTTCATTATTTTAACGAGGTTGACACATTAAAAGAACTATCCTCAGGACACCTTGTTTCATGGTTTAAGGAGCTTGGCATAAGACAAGGAACTCTGCTCCAACCGACCTCATCATAATGAACAAGAAGTCATCACTTCCAAGAGTTCCACTCCCGATGGAAGGAAAACACCCTGGAAGTCAGGACCCAATGCCCCCAGCACCTGATGCACAATGGCACTATCACTGGGTACAGGCACGGGGTAGGTAGCCACATAGTTGACCTGCGGTGAGACAGATACAACGGGTGGATAAAAACCAGGAAGGGATGATGGTAGGCCAGTTGCCACATCAGGAGCAAAGAACAAAAGCTGATCAGTGGTCATGATCCATCCTTCATGTGCGAAACAGACCACACAAAAAAGGGAGAAGACAAGTGCTCCCATGGCATAGGTGTAATCGCGCCCCTTGAGCAGATTGAAATCCAAGGGGCCTGGAACAACCATCACATCTATATGGACGTTTTTACCTCCCAAAGTAACAGGTAACCTTGGAAGGATCTCCAATGGTTGACTAGTTCTTCTGTTAAATGCCAACAGATTCTGCGTAACAGGCACAAGTGGCGGCAAACCGAAAGCATGCCAAGTAGTTGAGGATAGAACACTAATAGACGCGCCTTCATCTATAATGGTGCTGGGTACGACCAGACCAAAAGCCTGTACTGTGATCTCAAAAGGCACATAAGACGGAAGGCAGTATCCTGCAAATCGACTCCAATCAAAGGAAGCAACCAAAATACTCGAAGGGGCTACCATCGAACCGAGATGGTCTTCCCCTGGTGTTACGATAGAATAAGGAGCATCCTCCACGACCTCCATCTCGAAGGTGGGAGGGGAATCCTCTGGGACCTCCATCACGGGAAGCGGAGGAGTAGCTTCTTGAGGTACAGGGACAGGAGAATATTTCTCTAAGTCCGAGGAATCTAAAGAAATAAGAAGAAACCGAGGGATGTGAGATCCACTCTCAACGGAAAAGACCTGGTGCACCGCAGACGGGGCCAGCTCAACCGATCCCAGGACCAATGGTTGGTCGGGAATGGATTCCTGAATCTGAATTTTCGAGGGAGCAGGATCGACCAAGGATGAATCTTGACCAATCATAGAATCTATTGGTGGAGGACTCAAAGAAATTTGTTTGTAACCAGCCGGAAGGCACGGCGCAGAAACAACCAAGTTGTCCAAAACTCACTTGGCTTCATCCATATACGGACAAAGGTGAATGGTATGGTGCCCCCCACACAACTTACAGGGATTGAAAAGCTTACCTTGCTTCTTAGGAGCCTTACCAGCACCAGCCGAAGATGTGCCCCCAACCTGACTCCCAGAAGCCAAGGGCAACGACGGGCGGCCATTGGACCATACTTCAAGCACCTTGGGAATGTCAGGGCAGTCTCGAAGAAGATGGTCTCCTGTGCACAACATGCAAGGGAGCTTGAATTTCCGTGGAGGGTTGGAAGGTTTGTCAAGAAGAGATGTTTCAGAAGAAGTAGCTGTAGCCTTAGCCTCTCTCTTACCTGACTTCTTCTTCTTTGTCTTCTTCTTCTTCTTCTTAGCCACCTGGTTACTTGAATCCATACTTTCACCAGGCGAAGTAGAAGAGGAGGACGCAGAAACATGCGAAGAAGGGGAGAGGTCCACCTTAGAATCGACATGATGTTCTTCAGGCAGAGGAACTGATTGAACAGTAGCCAGGATATTCAGGACCACAGAGGTTGAAAACAACCAAACATGCAACCCAACAGTTAACCCAGGAAGGGACAACGTTGCCATATAAGGAGTGCCAACATTTCCAAAAGGAGGAAAAGGACCAGGATTCCCTTCGGAGGGGAGTCCTTGGTTGGTGAAATCCGGAAAAGTTGCCATCAACAACTCAAAACCGCACATGGGATAAAAAACAAGGCACACAATCAAATGGCCAACAAGCAAATTCTAACAGGGCGTGTGATCGCAGGTGATTTATTTTACCACATTGAAACTTAGAAACTTCACCGTTTCATGTTTTAAGAGTCGAGAAACGGATGAAAGATGACTCTATCTCTTTCAGTTTTGAAGCAAGCATGAAAGGACAAGCGCTTGGTGATATTTTCAAATTTAAAGAGTCAGATAAGATCAAAATGACTGCTCAGGAATACTAGGCAAAGGGTGTACCAAATAACCGTGAACTGCAATATACACCTTGGTTTCAAAATGAAAGATAAATCAACCAAGGACTTGACGTACGTGCAGGCAATCTCTCCAAATGCTGTGTCTGGTGTATCACAGGTATAGGGCGGCAGACTCAGCTTCCTATGGATAAAGGATAGAAACCTAGTGGGGTCTCTCTTTATATACGCGACGGTACGGAGAGCACAAGTCCGTACTAGCGCTGTCTAAAGCCAAGAGGCAAACGACAGCTACTAGGTTTAAAGACGTCGGAACACGTCTCTAGCCTAGACCTCTAAATATTTCGTTAATGTTTCAATGCTGCCTTAGTGTAAATTGAATAAATTTTAATGTTTATCTTCAATTATGTTTTAGTTTTCAGGCCCTAGTGAATGTAATGTCTTGAAATCTCCTAAATGCACACTACATGCCACAGTATATCATTTCATTCGATGAAAGATAACTACAGGAGAGTTAAGAGCTTTTCACACAACAACAAAATGATCAGACAACAACCAATGATATCTCTAATGTAGCTAATGGAAACTAAAAGCTTTTCGTTCAAAGTTACTAATCACTAATAACACCGAAAAGATCTAATTCACACCAACTAATTCAACGCAAAAGAGATTTTTTGTAATTTCAATGTTTAAGAGCAAGAGCACTAAACAAGATGAAAACAAATGAGACAAGCAATTGAGAAGCAAAAGAAAAAGAGAAAAACAATCAAATTTCACTCAATGCAAGCCTACAATCAGATCTCAAATCGATAAAAAGTCCCTCAAATCAAAAGACACCCAAAGACTCAATTGGACCATGTAATATAGGCCCAAAACGAGACAAAGCGGAATTCGAATGAAAAATAAGCCAACCACCAAACGAGTGCAGAGAAGCTATCACAAAGTTGACTGAACAGACAGAAACCAAAAACTCCCAAGGGAGGCTCAACACACAATAGCACCTAGATGCCCTAGGGCTAAAATGTAAAATCGATAGAAATGGGCAAACGACCAAAGGAAGAAGGTCACAGTCAGTCAAACAAGGCTCCAGAACACTCAAGCAGTCGTAAATATAAGACCAAACACCCAGATCAGTCTCAGAAGGCTCAAAACACAGCAAACCCTACTACCTTATAGGATTGGCGTGACTGTAAGGCTGAAACTAGCGCCAAAATGGAATTGGCGTGAGTAATACACTGAAAACATGTGCCAGTGGGCATGACTGTCACACTGAAAAGCGCACCAGCCGAGTTTATTCAGTCGAAACCACTCCTGATGGCTCATCAATGAAGTTGTTGTAATCGAAAAATCGCCTCCTTTTTTAAAAAACTTTCCATAAGTAGATTGGCGCGGGTGCTTAACTAGGACAGAGCGCCAATTGGCACGGGCTTAGTGTTAATTTTCCTCATTGGCGCGAGCACATAATGGGCTACCAGCGCCAAGGAAAAAACAGGTGTTTTTAAGGGTCTGCTCAGGAAATGATCAACAGAGGAAATGTTGTCCTCATGGAAAGGGATGCAATGATGGTATTTGCAAGGCATGACACTGCTTATGGGTCACAGAAACGACCCTCCAATGGGCGAGATGGGGATCGCAAGGACGGTGACAAATTACTGTGTAACAATTGGAGACTTCTATTTCTTGTTATGCATCTCATGGGCCATATTATACATCTATTTTGATGCTCTAAATGTTTTTGAAGGGTCTCCATATTGGCCTCCTTCTCTTACTTTGATGATCTGCATTATTTTCCTGCATATCTGTCTTGTATTGTTGCATTCCCTATTTGGGGGTACTACATCAGGCCGATTCGGCTCATGTCTAGTATGAAGCTAACAAAGAAAACAACTTCGTTAAGCACATTCAGCACATCCACAAGAAGTTTCATGATATATTGGATAGAGACAATGCTAAGTACAAACAACAACATGATCAACATCGAGTGCCATACCACTTCCATGTGGGCGACAAAGTGTGGCTACATTTGTAGAAGGAGTTCTCACTGGACCCCACCGCAAGCTTTTCCCATTCCGATATGGGTCATACACCATCACCAAGGCTATAGGGAATAATGAATTTGAGCTCAGTATTCAATCATTCCTTGGTCTGCACCCAGTATTGAAGTTGGACCACCTTCGATCCTATTTCCCACCTCTACTGGACACCTCTTACATTGTAGAACAATTCACACGAATAGAGCTAAGCCTAGACTGCATGGAAGAGGCCACCACGGATTGTATAATGGACATGAAAATCAAGAACACTCGCCAAAAGAAGATCCAACTGTATCAGGTTCTTAAAGCTGGTCAACTCCTGGACCAATGCAAGTTGTTCACTAGGGAACAAGTTCAGCAGAAGTTTCATCATCTCATGGAGGAACTAAACGAAATGGGGACCATTGATTCCTAAGGGGGGGAAGAATGATCCAAGTGGATATTGGTGGACACCCGCCTATTCCACTTGGGGCCCCACCATTTTTTCTTTCAGTTTTTTAAGCTTCCTTAATTATAACACTTTTTACTATATTTAGCAATTTTTCAGGTCCTAAACTTCTAGAGCCATTTTGAGGCCCTAAAAGATGTTTTTTGGACATCGCTTCTTCGGAAAATATGAGTTCATTTTAGATTGAATATTTGTGATTAGTAGTTGTATTCCTTGGATATATATTTCTAACGATGTATCATGTGCATCAAACGGAGATAGTATGCCAAAGTTATGACCTCGAGAAATTGATGTACCAATTTACCCCAACGGGGCCCATATTCTGGCATTTCATCTCCAAGGGTTAGGTTTTTGGATGTTGAGGGCTTTCAATTGTTCCTCAATGATATATAGGCCTTCGAGCCTCATTGTAACACAGAGTTCATGGGCCTGTAGCCACCACATATCTTCTTAGAGATAAGCTACTAGTGCCCTAGCTAGTTTATTTCCATGATATCTGTAAACAAATTTCATTTCTTTGATATTAATGAAATGATGTGTTATTTCCACCGCATTTTTATGTTTATAGTTATATGTGTATTCTATTGCGTTCGTGCATAAATCTAGATCACTTATGTACTTGTGTTTTCTTTCATGTTGAAGTAGTTAATCTCTTTCATTTCATGTTTGGTAACATATTAAACCTCAAAACTATGTGTTAAGCCTCCCTCTCTCACCTCTTTCATTGGACCTTGAGGAGGAAGGTCTTCTACCATAGACCAAAATGTATTTTTAATTTACAATTTATTTGAAAAGTTAGATAGTTTACTTTTCTTATCATGAACATGTTCTAGATGCATAGGTAGATTTGTTTTTCAATTACATAGGTAGTTTTATTTAAATTCAACTCATCTTTTCCACCAATTTTATGATAATTTTATTAATGATGAATGCATGAACATGTATTTTGATTTCAAGTTTCAGTAGAGAAGTATAGGAGGCCCACTTTAGCACCATCATCTTAATTATTCACCCTTCATCAACCACCTTCCATCCAAATCATCTACAACCTTGTTTTTGGAGACCACCACCAGATCAATGAGAGGCATATTAAGGGTGAAAAACAGGATTTGTGAAGCAGTTTGAGCTTGGAAAAAGGGTTAGCTACCCTTAATGTACCTAGATACACCTTCACCCCACCTCTCCTAACCTTTTCCTCACCATTTCGAGCCTCAAACTCCACACGGAATGTTTCCTGTAGCTTTTCACGAAATCCTGTAGCACTACAGGAAATCTTGTAGCACTATATGAAATCCTGTAGAAACTTCTTGTAGCAGTGCCAAATACTCTCTCTTTCAGACCAAAATCACTCTTTCACCTCATCTAGGCCTAGCCAAGATACCCATATACCTTCAGCTATGAATCTTTGGTCGAGGATCCCTCTTATACCACCTCAACGCCTCCTTCTTTTGCTGCAAAACATAGTCCTTTTAAAGTGTGACTAGATTATTACTATATGCATCATCAAACACAATAGTTAATCATAGGTAGATATGGCTTAGCTAGTCATTTGATTTAGTATGTTTTCTCTAGATTAGTTTCCTTTTCTGCAATTCAACTCAACAATCTAGCTTATGAATTCCACTTAGTGTAATTTCCTTTCTTACATTAGCATAAGTGTGAATTTCTCTTCTTTCAATTAGCTAGATGAATCGATGTGATCTAGAGTAGTTATCTTCATTCATTGCTAGAGTAATGGTCATGATCTGTTTCAAGTCTTAGATTAGACTTAGAAGTGTGACAAAATTACCTTCCTAGAAGTAACCCTAGCAGTAGCACCTCATTATAGAACTTAGATGAGGATGGCATGTGTAGAACTCATCTGATGTGCATATAGCACTTTCAAATCCAAGTTTGTACGAACATCGAGTTGATAAAGTAAACATTAGGGGAATTTTTAGGTCTAAAATGGGCCTCCTAAGGAAATTATAAAATAATAGTGGAAATAATAAAATAATATTTGATTACATCATCAAATTTTAGAGGGAAAAAAAACTACTTTTTCAACTCGTATTTTCAACTTATCTCCCAAATATTTTACTCAAATTTTGAGCAGGAGTACTCGTTGGATACAAAATTCAATTCTTCATCCAAGGAGTACCCATGTTTCATACTTTTGATGGATCTTGTTACATGAAAATTGAGAAATACATGAACAACGTGATTGCAATCATGTTTTTTCATGTGTTTCTCATTTTTCATGTAGTAGAGTCCATCAAAAGTATGCAACATGGGTACTCCTTGGATTAGAAATTAAATTTTTCATCCAACAAGTACTCCCACCCTAAATTTTAGTAAGACTTGGGAGATAAATTGAAAATACGAGTTGAAAAAGAAGTTTTCTTATTTTCTTATTTTTTAATATTCTTACCCTTTTACTTAAAAAATGGTGAATCATCCCCCATGGTTCACATCATCATCTTGAATCCTATTGGTTCTTAAAAAGTTTATTTTGGTTGTATATTTTTCTTAGGAGGCCTATTTTGGACATCCAAATTCCCCTAATGGTTGAGTATCCTATGGGAGTTGCAGAACTCTTGGTGGAATACCAGGTCTCACCAATGGTTAACTTTTATTTTATTATTTCAAAGATCTCTCGATAAAAGCTTGAACAATAGAATTATGAGTCCGTGGCCAACAATCCAAACAATTGTGAATTCACCTTGCTAAAATCCTTAATAAATATCGTATAATAACCATCCAAGCCCAAGAAAATCCAGCTTCTCTTTGTTTATGAGGAGTGGGGACTCTTTTTATGATAGCAATATTGTTTTGGTCTACTTGTATTCCTTCTTGAGATATGGAGTGGCCAAGGAAAATCCATGTCTTCCTCAAGAATTCACACTTCTCATGACTCAAGGAGATATGCATCTCAATCCATATCCTAAGGACTTTACCAATATTAGAGAGGGAATATTCGAAATAATACCCATAGGGAGTGAAATCATCGATGTAGATTTCCACAGAGTCATTGTAATGTTCCCACTTAGCCTTAGCTAAGAGGAACATTCAATTTTGTTTTAATTTCTGTTTCATGAATACATGAATAAAGGAGGACATTTAAAATTCCTACAAAGTCTGAATAAATCAATGCCCATGTGAACAAAGACAGATCAGGGCCATGTAGATAATCACTTGTAGGTGTGGAAGAGGTTTGAGCTAAAGACTGGGTCAACCTTGACCAAATCAATAGCACTGTCTAGGTTCATTGCATCTCCAAAAGGGACAACACAGTTCTAGAAGGGAGCCTCTCATGTAAAAAGGGATAACTCATCAATATGGTTTAGGGTTTCAAATTCTTTCTCATCTTATAAAAGGAGGAGGAGGGCAGCAAGAGAAGGTTGTTGATTGATCATATTTCTGAGTATTTGTCTGCTTAGACAAATACCATTGTCTGTTGTTTAGTGGAGGAATGTATTTGGAATTCCTATGCAGGGATTTCACCTATTCTTTTGAGGATTCAAGGAGGAAAGTTTTATGAATTGAACCAATATCAGGGTTGATTCCAAGCTCCTTCTTACATTACAGTGCTGCTCATCTTGAGGGCTTAGCTATCTTGTGAGCTGCAGCAAGTGGGATTCTAGATCTACAGAGATCTAGTGTATTTTTGGGAGCCTCTTCTGATAGAAGGTGTTCTTTAACCTCCTGAAAGAGTCTCTCTACTTCTTATAATTCAGATCTGAAATTTTATAGTAGTTTTTTGTGTCATTTTGGGTGCAACGCTTTCCCATTGAGTAAAATGTGTTATATCTATATGAGGGTTTACATGGTGTCTTGCTCATAGTTTAGATAAGAGATCTCTTGTGCTAGGCTTTGCCTTCCACTTGGCGATCCATGGATTAGCTTGCTAATATATGTTCTTTTTAGATCTGATCCATTGTAATGAAACTTTATATTCAGAAATTTACTGTATCAGTTTCCAGATCTGCATCTTGTTTCTCAGATATACTCTTATTCATGCATGCTTTTGTCAAAATTCCAAGTGGATCTTGAAGAGAAAAATATATAGTTTCCAAATCTGAAATAGATCTGATGTTTCATCCATAGATCTGTCCTAGATCTAAGTTGTAACTTCCAGCTGCTGAAGCTCCTAAAAAATAACGTTGTTGAAGCATTTTTGCAAATATACTTGTGTTCCTATTCTCTTTTCTGAATATTTATTACTGTATTGACTCATGCATTCTACTGTATAATGAAAGGGATTTATCATAATGATAATTTGTTGCTGTAAGACTGAAATATAAGTCTCCTTTCTGATCTCCTTTTAAGATCTGCTAAAACTGCGCACTTCCTGAAGCAGTGCTTGCATTTTTGCTGCAGCCTTCCTCTTTGGGTGTTTTTTAGCTAGTCAAGTTTTTGGGAGATCTGTTTAATCAGTCCAAACTATTTTTTTTTTAATAAAACTCCATATATAAGTCTCATACAGCATAAATAAGAGGAACCAAGTCTTGATATGCGTTATTTTTTCACAGTTTTACTTATACAGCGTTTATGTTGAGCACCTTTTTGAAATTCCCGAAAAAGGAATATTACAGTGGTATCAAAGTTCCACTCTTGGCACAACCTGTGCTTGCCATTAGAGCATAGTCATTATGCATTCCAAATAAGAGGATCCTCCTACTGAGAGGGAGAGGAGGTACCAAAATAGAAGTCATAGAGAGTATGACTACACCACTCTTGATCTTGACAAGGGTCAAGACAAGGGGAAAGCCCCTGATTCTGTGAATGATAAGGATAAGGAAGTAGAGGAGTTTGAAAAAAATCTCTTGGAGGCTATGCAAGATCTATCCAAGTAGACAAAATAAATGAGGGTGGATAGAATGAGAGAATCCCTTGGGAGATTCCATCAAGGAGAAAGTTCTGACATGTCTCATTTTGGGACTGGTCAACCTGTGAGCTTACCACAAGCTCCACAGGCCTCAAAATGCTCTACTATGCCTACCTTCTTGGTTTTGTAGAATTAAGGATTGCAAGAGCCAACCTCTCTAGAAGGGTGCTTTGTAGAATATGACTCACAAAGTCAGAGGTTCAAGGATAACTTGAGCTTCCAAGACTTTTGCCATCTCAAGGACCGAAGGAGACCATGGCAGCAATACAGAGATGGTGGTTTCTTCCAGGGGAGACACCATACTATGGGCAAGTTATTTTTTCCCAAGTTTGATGGAACATCCTCTTGTTCTGCCAAAGCATGGGTGGAAAAATTGGAAATCTATTTCCAGTTGAATAAAGCACCCGAAGTAGAAGCCATCAAGATTTTTGTGCTAAATTTTGAGGGTGAAGCCCACAACTGGTGGTTCCATGGACTATCTACATTAGGACACAACAATGTGTCTACATATGTTGAGTTCACTAGAAGACTAGTGGAGATATTTAATCAGAAAGATCTAGAGGCACCTTTTATAAGCTTAGAAAAGCTAAAGCAGACAGGAGATGCAGAGGCCTATATCTCTTAATTCCTAAGATTGTCAGTAATGGTCCCTGATCTATCTGTAGCAAGGAGAGTCTACATGTTCATTGATGGCCTGGAGGAACCTTTGCATGGTTTGGTTAAGTCTACCAATCCCATCACTTTACATGATGCCATTGAGAGAGCTAGAGATCTCCAAGATGCCTTGCCAAGAGCAAAGGCAACCTTCCAAAGCAAAGCCCCTCCCTCTTCAAGGGGGAAAGAAGGGAAAGCTACTCCACCCAAGGAGAGCTCACTGAAGAAACCTCTTAACATTGATCTCCGGAGGGAGTTGAGGAAAAAGAGATTGTGTTTCACTTGTCAAGAGCCATGGGTACCAGGACATAGATGTGCTGCTGGAAGGGCACACTACATAAAGGTCTTTTTAGACTATGAAGAGGAAGATGGGAGTGAAGGACCTAGGAGGGGTCATAGTGCTGGTGAAGATGAGGAGGAAGGCCAACCACCATCCAAGAATGAATAAGGGGCCTTTGCTCCAACAAGTGGGACTCTTGCTTCTTTGAGAGGAGTGCCCAAGTACTTGACCCTCAGAGTACAAGGTTTAGTTATGAACCAGAGAGTGTCTATTTTGATTGACAGTGGGGAAACCCATAACTTTATTGATGCTCACCTTGTGCAAAGGAGAGGGATCCCCACTGATACATTTGATGGGTTCTCTGTTTTGGTCCTAGGAGATAGAACTATGTAGTGCATGCAATATATTCCATCACTTTCTGTCACTATGGGATCCTACACTTTGGTGGATCACTTCTTTGTAGTGGACATACCAGACACCAATGTTATCTTGGGTGTCCAGTGGTTGATTACCTTGGGAAAGGTTACCACTGATTGGAAGGCATTGCAAATGGAGTGGGTGGAATTGAAGAGTGGGAAACCACAAATAATTCAAGGGATACACACTTACCCCACACCTAATGCTTCCACACAAACAACAGAGATGGATATGCTCAGTGGAAGCAAGGATCTCATAGTTCCTTCTCTCATGTTTATGAAAATGCTGCAAGGAACATTCCTACCTCATGGAAAGCCACTTGGAATGTCATTAGATCCCGATCTTGTGGGGAAAGCCTCACAAAGTGCTGCTCCAAAAGTAGATCAAGAAAGGATTGGAGAGAAAGCTACAACGCTATGGGAGGAAGAAAAGGGGAGGATCAACCTTCCCACAAACAATTTTGGCATGTGTATTTTCAAAGAAACAATCAGCAACAAGGCAAGCACCACCATAGATGCATCAGCAGTGCTATCCCTGTTGAGTTGTGTAGATCCATATTGGAGGCCTCAACTCCTTGTGGAGTACTCCAAATATCTGCACACCAGGATGATATTAGATGGCATGAAGCAAGGAAGAGGCTATTTGATCCATGAAGGGGTCATATATCATCTTGGTAAAGTATTCTTGTCTCAAGCCTCTAAGCTTAAGCAAGAGATACTACAAAGAGCACACAAAGAGTTCCTTTCTAGCTATATGCAGTCAGCCAAGATCTACACCCTAATCATGAGGAGTTTTGATTAGGAGGGTATGAAGGAGGAACTACATCAGCACTATGATTGGGAGGAACTATATCAGCACTTACAAGAGTGCAATGGTTATGAGGAGATGGGGTAGCCAAAGGGCTTTATGCAGGAGCTATTTCAACCATCTCTTCCTTCTCTTAGGAGAGGAGACATACCCATGCCCAACTCCATGTGTGTGAGAGACTTGAATGGTAAAGAATCTGATCTTATGGAGCATGTTTATTTTTCTGATTTGAAATATTCTCTTACCATATGTATGCATGCCATGGCTCCTACAAGGAGTGATATTACATGCAAATCTCATGGCATTGATGAGGCCAATAAAAATTCTAAATCTAGCCACTCCCTTGAGGTGCAAAGGGAGATTATCTATCATGATGGGTGCTTCCCAAAGGCACCTAACTTGGGTATCACTTTCAGCCATGTCGAAGTGACCCGTGCAGCAAATATGTGGTGGGAGTACCACTTACCACACTCAGATCTACTCAAGACAAGAAGTGCATTGTGTTGGTATCTTATGTGGGATTGTGACCCACCTCCTCAAGTGCAAATTTCAGTTTGCATATGTGATTTTTCTTCCATACATAGATGATTTATTGGTATTGTTTATGGGTTTGTATGGGAAAATAGTGGTCAGTGTATATGTACCACAGGGGATGGAACTTTATCTTGTACTTCATGATACATGTTTTAGATGTGAAATTTCTTCACCCATGTTTATTTCTGTTGAGTTTTACACTCCTGAAGGGATGGACTATGCCCCTATCATGTTAGCATTGAAGGAGAAAATTTTGATGTATTGGCTTGATGAGCACTTGGTCCATGATGAAAACTTGATCCTTGATGGTGCCCTCAATGGAGAAGTAGAATAACTACATCTCTTACCCTGTCATTTTCTTGAGGACAAGAAACATTTTGGAGGGGAGGACTGTAATGTTCCCACTTAGCCTTAGCTAAGAGGAACATTCAATTTTGTTTTAATTTCTATTTCATGAATAAATGAATAAAGGAGGACATGTAAAACTCCTAAAAATTCTGAATAAATAAATGCCCATGTGAAAAAAGACAAATTAGGGCCATGTAAATAATCACTTGTAGGTGTGAAAGAGGTTTGAGCTAAAGACTGGGTCAACCTTGACCAAATCAACAACACTGTCTAGGTTCATTGCATCTCCAAAAGGGACAACGCAGTTCTAGAAGGGAGCCTCTCATGTGAAAAGTGCTAACTCATCAAGATGTTTTAGGGTTTGGAAAGGCTTTCTAATCTTATAAAAGGAGGAGGAGGGCAGCAAGAGAAGGTTGTTGATTAATCATATTTTCGAGTATTTTTCTGCTTAGACAAATACCATTCTCTGCCGTTTAATGGAGGATTGTATTTGGAATTCCTATGCAGGGATTTCACCTCTTCCTTTGAGGATTAAAGGAGGAAAGTTTTCTGAATTGAACCACTATCAGGCTTGAGGCCAAGCTCCTTCTTACATTACAACGCTGCTCATCTTGAGGGCTGAGCTGTATTGTGAGCTGCAGCAAGTGGGAGTCTAGATCTGCAAAGATCTAGTGTATTTTTGGGAGCCTCTTCTCATGGAAGGTGTTCGTTAACCTCCTGAAAGAGTGTCTCTACTTCTTGTATTTCAGATCTGCAATTTTACAGTAGTTTTCTGTGTCATTTGAGCTACAGAGTTGTCCCATTGAGTAAACTGCATTATTTCTATATGAGGGTTTTCATGGTGTCTTGCTCATAATTTAGATCAGAGATCTGTTGTGCTAGGCTTTGCCTTCCACTTGGTGATCCATGGATTAGCTTGCTGATATATGTTCTGTTCAGATCTGATCCATTTTAATGAAATTTTATATTTAGAAATTTACTGCAGCAGTTTCCAATTCTGCATCTTGTTTCTCAAATTTACTCTTATTCATGCATGCTTTTGTCAAAATTCCAAGTGGATCTTGAAGAGAAAACTATATAGTTTCTAGATCTGATATAGATCTGATGTTTCATCCACATATCTGTCCTAGATCTGAGTTGTAACTTCTAGCTGCTAAAGCTCCTAAAAAATAACGTTGTTGAAGAAATTCTGCAAATATACTTGTGTTCCTGCTCTCTTTTCTGAAGATTTATTGTTGTATTGACTCATGCATTCTACTGTATAATGAAAGGGCTTTATCATAATGCTGATTTGATGCTATAATAATGAGATATATATCTCCTTTCTGATCTGCTATGAATGCTAAAAATGTGCAATTCCTGAAGCAGTGCTTGCATTTTGTTGTAGCCTTTCTCTTTGGGTGTTTTTTAGCTAGTCAAATTTTCGGGAGATCTATTTAATGAGTCTAAACTAATTTGTTTTTGATAAAAATCCATTTATAAGTCTCATACAACATAAATAAGAGGAAAAAAGTCCTGATATGCATTATTTTTGCATGGTTTTACTTATACAACATTTCTGTTGAGCACCTTGTTGAAATTCCTGAAAAAGGAATATTACAGTCATGGACAAGCTCAAAAAAGATGCTCAGAACTGCTCTTTGAAAAGTGGCAGGGGATTTGAATAGGCCAAGTGAGATAACTCTATAAGTAAATGTATCACAATCACATGTAAATGCAGTCTTGTCTTGGTCCACAGGGCTGATTTGGATCTGATTGTAACCACTGAATCCATACAAGAAAGAGAAGAAATTATTTCTTGTAAGACCATATAATACTTTGTATATGAAATACAAAGGGAAAAGGTCTTTCTTTATAACCTTTTTCAAATATTTGCAATAAAAAAAAATCCTCCACTTACCATTCTTCTTTGGGAGTAAGACAAGAGGAGACACCCATTCAATATCTGATATGGGGTATATGAAACCTACATTCAACAACTTTTGTAATTCATCCTTTACTATGTCCTTCAAGGCTAGGTTCATTTTTCTCTGGGGTTGGTACACAAGATTGCATCTCTCTTTGATGTAAACACGGTGAGTGCAGACTAAGGGTTGCATCCATTTAATTTATTAATAATCCCAAGAAAAATCATCTAAGTTCTCTCTCAGCATCTGGCACAGTCTTTCTTCCTCTTTGGCTGAGACAGAGGAATTGATATTTAAGGTTTTGGATGGGCCAAATTCTACAATCTTGGAAGCTTCAAGGCTCGAGTCAATTGATCATAGCTTATTCCAAGGACTGCTTCCATATTCTTTCAAAAGTTCATCAAGTCGAATGGCAGATGGGGGTTGGTTTTGAAGGATATGGTAAATGAGGTCACCTTCATCATGTTTATCTCCTCTGATAACAATGTCTAAGGTACATATTAGTTATGGTGTTGCATGGTACACTTCATCCTCTTTCTCATCCTCCAATGACAAAGGTAGAATTTTTTTTATAGAAGGATGAGTAGGAGGATATAATACTAGTTCTTTGGATAAGGACCCATTCTTAATGGTCATGTTTCCAACCCTACAACTGATATAGGCATAAACATTGGAAAAACAAGGTCTTCCTAAGATAAGAGGATAACCATTAAACTCGGTTTTGGGTTGAAGTACTAGGAAGTTAGTGGGATAATCCCATGAGACAATGGAGACCATAACCTCCTCAATAGCTTCCTCACAACCTACTGTGCATCTATATTCAAGTTTCAAAAATGTAGTGGTGTTTCTCAAAGCTCCTTAAAGGTTGAGATTTAACATGGTTTCTTCAGTAATCATATCGATGGAAACCCCAATATTAATAAATATATGAGGGAGAATGATAACATCAATGTGCACATCTACAACTAGACTTCCAGGGTCTAGGTATTTTGGCAAAATCACTCTCCCCAGCATCAAATCAAATAATTGACCAACAACATTGATGGTGGGAGTGTCTCTCTTCTTTCTTCCAGGATTTTTGAAGAATTTCTCCTTGATAAGATTATTATATATGGAACATCTTTAATAACCTAGAGAAGGGGTATCTTGACGCACTGATTCTTCAATTCTCCTAGAAGTACAGTCTCTTCTGGGGTGTGCTAGCTAGGATAGATCAATCTCTTAGGAAAATGAAGTGGATTTACTTGAGTGGTACTCTCTTAATTTTCCTATTCAATATCTTCATGTGGATATGTTGGATGGATATCTGGGAGAAATCTCCCAAGCCTAAGGTTAATCTCATGGATCCTCACAGCATAGGCTGGGTAAGATGTCTCTCCATTATAGACTTGTTGTGAATGTTTGTTATTCTAGTTCAGATTAGGTTGAGAAGGGATGAGGTTTCTTAGGTGGAGCAGGATTAGTGAGTTATGGTTGAGGTTAGGGTGGATGTAGTAAAGCATGATGGTGGTTGAGTTGAGTTTTGCACCCTTCTGATGAGTTTCACCATTGAGGAGTTTAGGGAGCATATGGATGAAATGGCTAATTGAATAGTTGAGGATGATACAAAGGAGCATAAGGGAAAGAAGGAGGCGTGGGCCATGATGGATGAGTAGAGGAATATCAAGGCTGCAAGGGTGCATTTTGGTTTGAATTGTAGTAAGAATAAGTTGCACCTTGCATTCCTTGTTGGTATGGCCAAGGTCCTTGAGGCATCCTTTGATTTATAAATCAGAGTTCCTCTGGTCCATCTTCCATCCATTGGTATAAAAATTTTAGGCTAGGGAAGGAAGGTGATTTTTCCATTGCATGGTTTACTTCACAAACTAACAAGACTTCTATGACATTCATTGGACATTCATTCCTAGTATGTCTTCTAGTGCATATAGGACAAACGAAAGCTAGGGCTCTCTTTTCATCCTCTTGTTTCCTCTTGATATGCATGCTATCCATTTGGAAGGAAAGTGCATGAAATATTTCAATATTTAAATCCTCTAGCATGTTCCCTATCTCACTTTTGATGTATGAGGTGTAGAAAGAGGTATTGGCCAAGCCTTGGCTTCTTCTACCCTTTTTTCTAGCTACCCTAGAATGATTTTTGAACACAATTTTGATGTTATCACAGGCCAACTAATAGATATATCCTCGAGATAGAATGTTGAGGGTTTCCAACACTTCCTCCTTGATTCCTTAGAGAAGAACTAACTTGAATGATCGATAATGAAGGGTGAAGTTGGCCCTCTTGTAGTTAATATGAAACCTTTCCTCATAGTCTTCTAAAGATTCATAAGGACCTAGGGTAATCCTAAATATTTATTCCTTGGTTTGTTTGGACCTACAATAGCATTTGTAATTTTTGCTGCAGGACTCTTGCATTTAGGCCTAGGTAGTGATGTTTTCCATAGGAAGACCCATGCACCAGCATAAGGTTGCATCCTTAAGGGTAGAGGGGAAAGATTTCAAATTTTCTTCATCTAAGGCTTAGTCATATGTCCTATAGACAAAAAAAAACTAAAACATGAAAGCGTCGTGGTCCTCAAAAGTTAAGCCATGGAAGTGTGGAAGGGGTGAAGGCTTGATGTTTTTATATTAGTCTCTCGATTGGTTTATCTGATAGGAAATAACTCTTGGTTTCTCTTCTCAGCCATATCTTGAACATGCGAAGTATATTCCTCTTATTCCCCAATAGGCTCTTCAAAATTTTCAGGGTGCTAACCTAGAGGGTATTAAATCAAACTCATTGAAAAAGAGTGAAGGTTGAATATGTGGGGATATTGGTGTTTTTGGTAGAAATTTCCTTGGTTTTCCCTAATCCTACAAGGCATGAAATATTTTTTTTTTTTATTCTTTTCACTTTTTCAAACTCTCTGCAAAACAAAAATAGAAAACAATGCTCAAGCAGAAACAAGCATCTACTTAGACCCCTCCCTGACAACAGCGCCAAAACGTGGTGAGGTCTGGTATTGCACCAAGACTGCTGCAACTCCAAAGCACTATTCAACTATAATTATCAACCTGAGTTTCATAAAAACTTAGAGTTAACAGTGCTATATGTACAATAGATGAATTGTACTCATGCCACCCTCAATTAGGTATTTTGATCAGTAGTACTTCTGGTCCATTCCTCATACTTGATTAAAGTGAAATTAACTAATGTGATGCAAATAATTACTTCTAATCTAATACAAAGAGAGTGTCTATGAAGCTTCTACTTGAAATTGAGAGTGAAAGAAAATCCTAAAAATTTAACCTAATTGCAGAAAAGGAAACTATGATATGGACATAATTCATCTAACTATCCTTTCATTTGTAGTAAATAAATTATTCTATCATCCCACACTTCATCAAACCATAAAATAACTTCTATATACTGCTTCACTCAACTTATACTTGCATGTAAACTATTTTCCTATTCAAGCTAATTCTGAAATGAAATCAAACATTAATACCTACTATGTTTTTGCAGCAAGGAAGGAAGATGATTTGGAGTGGCCTAGGGGTCAAATTCATCCTATTCTAGGTTCAAAGGGAAAAACAGAGAAAAACCACAGTGGAAATGGTGACCTACAATGCTGCTATAGGATGTTTCTACTAGATCTTTTGTATTGCTACATGAAGTCCTGAAGTGCTATAAGAAACAGGAAGAGAAGGATCTATGGATGAAAATGATGGAAGTAGGTCATTGAGGGGTGACTAACACCTCCAAACAAACTTAGAACCCTTGGAAGCCATGTTTTTCACTTGGAGGGCTTCTCACGGTGTTGATGAAGGTGGTTTCAAAAAATAGGGTTTTGGTGGAAAAATTGGAGGTTGGAGAGAAGAATGATGAAGTCAAAGATGATAATTATGAAAGGGCTCCTTTTCCTTTATTTGCAGACAGTCCTGCAACACTACACACATCGATGCATTTATTATTGGAAAACTAACATTTTTAAAAGTGGAAAAGATGACTTGAATAAAAAGCCCTACTTAACCTATGCTAAAATCTGATCTAAACACAAATCCAACTTCTAAATTATAGTAAGAATATGATGAAAATGATAATAAAACTATTTGAATTTCCAATAAATCATAAAAAAACTATTTTTGATATGTGGTTGGAGATCCTTCTCCTCATGCTCTCATGAGGGAGGTGAGAAAGAGAGGCTACAAGAACAATTTTGATATATTTTTTCTGCTACTAGAATGCAAGGGAACTAAACCAATGTATTGGGCCCTAACTCAAAATAATCAACCCTCCGAGACTAAAACAATGATGGAACAAAGAGCTTCTCATTATCATTGCATAAAAAGGTCTAATTCATAATATGACAGTAAAAAACAACATTAAATTAAATATCAAGGGTTTCCTAACTGAATACAAAGTTCGAATCCTAATGAGATCCCTTACATTCTTATTTATACAAATGGATAGCTACCAAAAACTCCCTAAAATTTATGAATATGGTCTCCTCGATCTCAAGAAGTGTGGAGCTTGGCTCCTCATAACTCCCACTTTTCTTGGATACCTTGGAATTCAATCTGTTGGGAGAGTTATAGGTGTGATCTTGGCTGATTGAGAGAGTCAAGGAGGTGGAAAACCCTCATACAATCTCCCCTTGTTGTCTACTTTGAGCCCTTAGGTGCAGAATATCTCAAAAATGGCTTTATTTCGTGCAGTTAAATTAGATTAGGCAACAAGAAATGACAAACATATTTCACCCTTCTCATTAAGCAGAATATGACAAAAATGTAAATAAATGTGATAGACAGGTAACTTAATAGGCGGAAGGATGGAATTTTAACCCCTTAAAATATACCTAATGATGGGCCTCATCACATTTTCAACATATCTCACAGGAACGAAAAATATTTGGTGGAGAAATCAAGTATAATATTTGGCAATTGGTCGCATCATGGAAAATATTGTGACTTGGACATAACTAAAAGAAGCTTTTATTGCACGATTTGGACAAGGTAATCAAGAATGAGTGGTAAGGAATTGTTTTAGCGAGTTGAAGCATAATAGGACTATCGAAAACTATATCAAGGAGTTGTTAGGTATTATGTTCGAACTTAGAGACATGCATGATAAATTCTGAAGCAAGGTGTCCAAACTATTCCAACAACTATCACCACAATAGTGAGAGCTCTTATACTACTAGAAATATGGGAAGGATAAGGAGCATAGTTGGAATGATAATCAAAATAAGAATAAGGACCAATAAATTTAAGAGGATTCCAAGGAAGGAAATTGAGCATGTGTAGCTAAAAAGAAGGTTCCCATAACATGTTGGACCTATGGAGAATATCACTTAACAAGAAAGTGCTTGATTAAGTTGAAGGTGGATGCTTTGGAGAAGTAAGAAGAAAATTGTTTTGGGATATTACATGTACTTGGAGCAGTATCTTCCCATAAGAAGAAAGAAAAATTTAAGGGTGAGGGAAGAACCCAATTTGAGTTTTTTGGGATAGAACTAGGAGGCATCCAAGTGAGAAATTTGGTCCACAGTGGACTTACCCACAAATTTGTGAAGGAATAAGTAGGAAGGAAGATTGGACTTAGGATCAAGCCTGATAATTCCTCCATTAAGGTGATCAAATTTGAATATATGTTGATTATTGGTTCGGTTTAGGATTTACCTATCCACATGGGGGATTGGTAAGGAAAGGTGGACATTACAATAGTGCAACTTGAGGATTATGACTTGATGTTGGGTTAGTAATTCTCAATTTATGAGAGAGTTGTACATTTTCTTCATATGGTGCATATGTTCATTTTTTTAGGACCTGATATGATTGTAGCAAAGAATTAAATAGGAAAACTGAATGTAGTAGAGAATATGGCCACCATATTCGAATATGAGGAGTATTTTTCTAAAGATACATGCAGAGATATGCGAAACAATTATGTATATTTTATTTTCTCATGACATGTGGATATTATGTCCACTCTGAAAAAAATGATATATAAGTTAGAGAAGAGGATGAGAAACTTAGAGCATAAAGTGAAGATTGTGATGGAAACAATGGTTTAAATGTGTAACCAAGGAAGTGTGCCTTAGTATGTTGAGGCCAAGGAGAGAATTGAAACATAAATGTTAAGCTCAAGAGGTTGGCTATGAGACCCTGAGATAGAGAGAATTTTTTAGAAGGTAAAGGGAAGAATAGAGTCATATCCTCTTTTGAAACCTATGTGACAAGGAGGTATGGAGGGATTCTTCTAGGTGAAAATATGGGAGATGCAGGTGGAAGTACCCATGACCAACACTCCTCCTCATCACATTTAGCCATGAGTATATGGCTCACTTTTGCAGTTGGATGACAAGCTAAGACCATGGGGGTGCCTAGGATATTTCTTCTAACACAGGAATATTAATGAGCTTGGATGATTTTAGGTCAAGGCTATTGCACTATGAGTAATGAGTTATTATAGGGATTGGTGTAACAATAAGATTAACTACCTGATTATCTGAGAAACATGAGGGGATCAAGCACATCTTGATATGCAAAGGTGATTTATAAATTTTTGTTTAGAGACATCATCTAGAAAATATATGCATCATTATGTCAATATCCAGTGGGGGATGACAAGAGGGTTATAGTCAAAATATTGTTGGGATGAAAATAATTTTGAGTTAGGGAGGATGTTATTCCCTAGGGCTGGATGCACATGAGGAATTTACAATGGGATACA
This sequence comes from Pinus albicaulis, assembly GCA_034641835.2. Classification (NCBI taxonomy): domain Eukaryota; kingdom Viridiplantae; phylum Streptophyta; class Pinopsida; order Pinales; family Pinaceae; genus Pinus; species Pinus albicaulis. The sequence continues at coordinate 1,396,682,855 of CM076580.1, forward strand.
ACCCATCACATGACTTTCAATGAAGATATCACGATATATGTGACAAAAATGGATGTTGGGTGAGGGTGCACCTATCACAAAAATGAAACTTGGGGTTTCCTTTAAGCAATTATGGATGGTTTGTGGGCACATGGGATGTGGCATTACCAAGAACCCAACCCACTCGAATTATAAGGGAAATATGAGATTAGAACTATGTATTTTATTACATCGGCACCTTAAGGTATGGCATGACATTCCCCCAAGACAAGTTGGTCGAGTGGAATTTAACTGAACACCTATGACGAGTCAAGGAAATATGGGGCCAAGTAGTGGAAGATATTTTGAAGTGATGGACCAATAAAACCAAGAGGGCATGTTTAGTCAAATGGTGTGTGGATGGAGATGAGGAAGGATTAATTTGAAAATGGAATTACCAAGAGGGTGAAATGAGTGGTTGCATTTGTGTGAAGGTCAAATGACGAGGCTTTGTGCAACCAAAGGTGCATGACACATGAGACAAGTTGATCCATCGATGAAGCGAAGGGAAATGAGTGAGGATTCAACTGTGTGCCGTATAGATAACCACATAGAGGAATGGAGTAAGGAATATAATAGGTTGGGGAGACATGAAACTCACAACTGAATTAAGATGAGTCATGAAATGATAAATTAAGTGTTATCATTCTATAATTTACAAGATTGTGAGAATAAACATAGAGGACAACATCAAAACCACTTTGGAAGCTAGGATCTAGCCTTGCCAGCTTCAGAGAGGGGTCTCTCCATAAAATTTAGCTAAGTTTTATGTGAATTTTAAGCTAGTCATTACTATGTTGATTGTTTTTTTGTTTATGATTTGATTGGATTGTTTGGTTGATTAAATTGTTATAATTCAATTGGCTATGGAGTTTGAAGATTAACTGGATATTCATCAAAATTTGAAGGAGTTTCACAGGGCAAGCTAGGTTTCACTAGTTAGATATTTCAGGATTTTAAATGAATTATGAAACATAATAAATGTAAGGTTCAATAGAAAATAAGGAGCAATGAAGTATTCCTTAATTTGACTTCAATAGAAAACATATAAATTAAAAACATCTAGAATAGGGTGCTCTTTATAAAATATCCTATTCGTCATAGTTTTTGTTATGTAATTAAGATTTTAAGAAATAACAATGAGAGAAAAAAATGAATTAACACATGAACAAGAGAAAAACGTCACCAATTCATACACCACATGAATCCTGTGAAGAACGTCCTTGTATTATTGATGTGCAAAACAACCAGAAAATTACAATAATTAGAAAAAATTATACTCAACAATCAACCGGTAATACTTCTAATTATGAAGTATTTATACGATAAATTACAAAATCATTTAAAAAATTATTCTCTCAATCGAAAATGCATTATTGGCATTATTGTAAACAATAAAATTGATATTTTGCATAATCATAGGGAAGGTGGACAACTACGTGGAGAGATGGCTTTTCTTTGGAGGAGTTAGTTGCTAAATGGGCCTATTCCTATGTTTCTCTAGCTGATGTGTTGGCTTATGTGCTGGCTTATGCTCTTACTGTATTTGAATTACTACATAGTCTTGTAACTCACAAATTTTGTCCCACCTATATTCATCTGCAAGGGTTAATTTTATTACCCTTGAGTAAATTTCATCAGCCTCAGTATATCTGGAAAATGTGGGCCTTACCACAAGAGTATGATTTACTTCATGCTGGATGAAGAAGTAATTACCCATGGCTTCCAAGAATGCTCTTCCTCACCTGCTTCCTTTGATATTTATAAATTTTTAACTATCTCTAGCTACCTCTTTCAATTTTCTAACATAATATTCATAAGTAATTAATTTTTCATTAATTAGAAATAAAATAGTTAGCCCCTTATGAGTTAGAGGTTCAATTGTAGTAAAAAATATATTTATTGGTATCTCCAAGTTATGACACTTCTCCTCTAACTCAACAACCAAATTATTTTTAACTTTAATTCGCTCGCTCGCTCAACACGTGGCAAGTTCTACAACACGTGGCAAGTTCTACAAGTTCGCTCTACTGAACCAGTCCATAATTGGGTCATTGTGGGAGATTGGACATAACTTTAACTTGAAGAATCCAAATCAGGTCAGACCTGTGGAATTTGAAAGAAGCTTTAGAGGGCTACTACAAGGCCTAATTTTAGATATTGAGGATCCAAAATTATAGAGATAATTCAATTTCAATGTCAAGCTTCTCAAAAGCAAGTAAAAGGTGTGTATTTTTTTTTTTTGAATTTCATAAGTCTTGTTCGAAGAATCAAGTTGAATTGATTCCAAGCGCATATTGTAGAATAGATATCAGTATTAGATTCTAAAATGGCCCTTAAAAATAATTCAACACCCATTAAGCATTTATAAGGCTCTACTATGACTCATGAAGACGAAGAATGGAAACATGACATATCAAAATTACAAGATCAAGTGCAACAAATTTCGCTCTCACAAAGAGCAACTAAAAATGACATGGAAGTTTTGAAGAAATGTGTGCAAACTAAGATGGATGGTTTGAAGAAAGGCATGGAATATAATATGGATGGTTTGAAGAATGGCATGGAAGCTAAGATCGACGACATGGAAGCTGGCATGGAATCTAAGATGGATGACATGGAAGCTAAGATCGATGAAAAAATGGAAAGCATGAAGAATGATCTAAAAGCAGACATGGAAGGTTCGACAAAGTTGATACAAGAAATTTTTCCTAATGGTGAAAAGATAGTAGAGGAAACTCATGATGAGAACAAAATAAATGTTAATCGTGATTTCATAAACTCTAATGTCGGAAGGAAGAACCACCATATTCCAAAAATGGATATGAGGAAGTTTGATGGAAAGGATCCTGTAACATGGATACTACAAATGGAGCAATATTTTGGATCTCAATAATGTGCAAAACACACAAAATGTATGCATTGCGACTTTAAATTTAGAACAAAATACATTTGTATGGTATTCGATGGCTTTGCTCCCGTAAAAAAATTGTCACTTGGTCAATTTTTATGGAGGAAATGATAGCACATTGTGAGGATACAAATAGCAACACCTTCTTTAGCCAATTGATAAATCTCAAACAAATGTGTTCAGTGGGGGAGCACATTGAAGACTTCCAAAAATTGAATATAAGGGTAATTTATATTCCAGAGGAACACATGATTGATCTCTTCATAGGTACTTTAAAGGATAAAATCCAACATGAAGTTCATGTTTTGGAACCTGATTCATTGGAGAAGGCGTTTAGGTTGGCAATAAAAATTGAATGTAAAATTACGGTGACAAGGAAGCTTACCACTCACTTCTATAAAGAGGGAAGTGATGCTACTCCTAGATTTCCACAACATACAAGATTGACATCACAACTATTGGAAGAAAAAAGAGCAAAAGGGCTTTGCTACAATTGTGATAGAAAATACACTAAAGGTCATAAGTGTGCTGAGAAGAAATTATTTTACATAGATTGTGAAGAGGAAGAAGAAAATGAACAAGAATCTTCAAAATAAGAGGATATACACCAGGAACCAACCCTAGAAGAGGAAGAAATGAGCCTGACCATATCATGTAATGAATTGGAAGGAATTATCACTCCTCAAAATCTTAAGATAGAAGGGCATATCAAGAAGAAAAAGGTAATAGTGTTGATTGTTCAGGTAGTACCCAAAATTTTATTCATTGTAAGGTAGCCAAGGAATTGAATTTTTTCCTATACCCAACACCAGAATGTCAAGTGATCGTTGCAAATGGTGGAACTATAAATTTCTGTGGAAAATTCCATAATATCAAGCTAACCATGGGGGAATATGTATTGAATATTACAATTATTTCCATTCCTATGGGAGGTGCTGATGTTGTACTAGGAGTATAATGGTTATAATCTTTGGGGATGGTAGCTTTTAATTTTCAAAAAAATTTCTTGAAATTTTTTTCAGAAGGAAAGGAAGTTGAATTGCAAGGTATTGCAGGAAAGCCGGGGAAGATAATAAGCTCTAATGTCATGAAAAAGCTTCTAAAGAAAGAAAAACGAGGCGTAATTGCACAATTATGATCACTAGAAGTTCCCACATCAAAATCATCTATTTCTGCAGATCTCCACAAATTCTTGGAAAATCATTCCAAGGTGTTTGAAACACCCAAAGTAATCCCACCTATTCATGATCATGATCATGCTATTCATTTGATTCCTAGAAGTGTTCCTCCAAACATCAGGCCTTATAGATATCCTTATGTCCAAAAGAGATAAATTGAACGTATGATTGCAGAAATGTTAGAGGCTGGTATAATTCAACCTAGTCAAAGTTCTTTCTGTGCTCCAGTAAAATTGGTGCACAAGAAAGATAGATCATGGTGCATGTGTCCGGATTGTAGGGAGCTCAACAAGCTCACCATTAAAGATAAATTTCCCATTCCTATGATTGATGAATTATTGGATGAATTACATGGAGAAATTTATTCTACCAAGTTGGATCTTCGTTTAGGATATCATCAAATTAGAATGAAGATTGAAGATATTCCGACAATAAAATTTCAAACTCATGAGGGTCGTTATAAATTTTTTGTCATGCCTTTTGGCCTTACCAATGCACCTTCTACATTTCAAGGGTTGATGAATTCCATTTTCAAACCCTTCCTTAGAAAATTTGTGCTCGTATTTTTTGATGATATACTAATCTACAGCAGGGCTTGGAAGGATCATGTTCAACATGTTGACAAGGTGCTCAAACTATTGCAGGAGAAACAATTATATGCAAAAGCATCCAAATGTTTCTTTGGAGTACAAGAGGTGGAATATCTGGGTCATATTATATCCCACGAGGGTGTTAAAGTAGACCCTAACAAAATTAAAGCTATTAAGGAATGGAAAGTCCCTAAGACAATAAAGCAGTTGCGAGGATTTCTCGGGTTAACAGGCTATTATCGTAAGTTTGTTAAGAATTATGGAAGAATAGCAGCACCTCTAACAACATTATTGAAGAAAGATGCATTTTCATGGACTCCTGAAGCAACTAAGGCCTTTGAACATCTTAAAGAGACAATGTGCCTAGCACCGGTCTTAGCTACGCCAGACTTCACAAAAACCTTTATTGTGGAATGTGATGCCTCAGGAAACATAATTGGTGCTATTTTAATGCAAGAAGGAAGACCAATTGATTTTGAAAGCCATCCAATCAAAGAAAAGTATTTACAGAAAGATATTTATGAGAAGGAAATGTTAGCAATACTTCATGCACTAAAGAAATGGCAAACTTATCTAATGGGAAGATAGTTCAAGGTAAAAACTGATCATGATAGTCTTAAAAACTTTTTGGAACAAAGACTATCTTTAGAAGAGCAGAAAAAATGGGTCACAAAGATGCTGGGTTATGACTTTGAAATAATATACAAAAAAGGGAAGCTAAATGTTGTTGCAGATGCACTCTCAAGAAATAATGAAGAGGTGGAAGCATTGCTTTGTGCCATTTATATTATCCAACCAGATTGGATAAACGAAGCAAGGGATGAATGGAATAAGGATGAAGAAGTGTGGACACTCATTCAAAAGTTGCAGCAAGATCCTAGTACATCTGATACATTTAGCTGGAAAAATGATTCCTTATGGTAAAAATATTGCTTATATCTTTGTAATAATTTCCAACTAAAACAAAATATTCTTTTGGAATTTCACACTTCTCCTTTAGGAAGACACTCAGGATTTTTAAAAACATACCATAGGGTGAAGAAAGAATTTTTTTGGGATGGCCTTAAATCTAATATTCAAAATTTTGCGGTGGAATGTTTTGTTTGCCAACAAAATAAAGTTGAGACAATTAAGACCCCGGGTCTTCTACAACCTTTATCCATTCCAAGTCAACGTTGGAGGAGATTTCAATGGATTTTATCACAGGTTTACCTAAGTCCGAAGGAAGGAGTGTCATCATGGTAGTAGTTGATAGACTTACCAAGTATGCACACTTTTGTGCATTATCTACATCCATTTAAAAACACCGTCTGATTTGCTACTACATTTATGGACACAATTCAAAAGCTACATGGAAACAGGTTATTGTGAGCGACAAAGATCCCATTTTTACTGGAAATTTTTGGACGGAGTTATTTTCTTGTTTGGGTACTCAATTAGCTCATAGCTCATCTTATCATCCTCAATCCGATGCTCAAACTGAGAAAGTAAATAAATGTTTGGAAGGATATCTTCGTTGTTTTGTATCTGATAAACAAACACAATGGGTCAAGTGGCTACCTCTCTCAGAATGGTGGTATAACACTTCCTTCCATACTGCAGAAAAAATGACTCCATTTAATGCACTTTATGGATATCATCCCTCGTCCATCACATCATATTTGAGAGAAAATTTGAAGGTTCAAGCAGTGTAAGATCACATCGAGCATCAACAAGAAGTTTTCCAACTCTTAAAGGATAACCTAAATTTGGCACAAAATTGAATGAAACAACAGGCAGATCAACATCGCAGCGAGAGAAGTTTTGATGTAGGAGACTGGGCATTTTTATGGCTACAACCATGTAAACAAATTTCCCTCAAGAAAGCTAAGAAGGATAATAAATTATCGCCAAAGTATTATGGTCCTTACAAGGTGTTGCAAAAGATTGGTACTATGGCATACAAATCGGAGCTTCCTACTTCTTCACGAGTGCATCCAGTTTTCCATGTTTCATGCTTAAAGAAGGTTATAGGTGAAAATATTCCAGTTCAAACAATATTTCCAGAACTTGATGAGGAAGGAAAAATCATATTGGAACCTGAAGTGATCATAGAAACAAGAACTCGACATCTACGAAATCGATTAATTTCAGAGTATCTCATCAAGTGGAAGAACTTACCCACTGAAGATTCTACACGAGAGGATGACACTTTTATACAGAGGCACCCAGAGCTACTCAAGCGTTGAGGACAACACTTTTTTGAAGGAGAGGGGCATGTTAGGTCCCTATATTACTAGTATATTCCCTTATTGTTTTAGTGTAACCCCCTTATTGTTATTATTGTACCCCTGTAACCCCCATATTGTTATTATTGTGACCTTAAATTATTATTGTTAGGTCGGCTAGGATTACATTGTAGCCCCATGGACTCCTATATATAGAAAGGAGGTTTTGTAATTTATATCATCCAATAATTGTTCATTCATGTAATGTATTGAATGTTTCCCCCTCAACGTGGCTTATTTCTAAGGCGTTGATATCTCTTTTCTTATATTTTTGGAGCTGGTTTCACAACATCTTCCCTTTGAATTTTAGCTACTTTCTCCTGTGGAACAGAAGTCTGTGATGTAGATGTAGAAACTAGCTTCTCCGTAGCTTCTTGTAATGTATTTTCTGCCCATACTGACTGGTTCACATATCTCTCTATCTCAGGCCTCTTGGTATGAATGTATGGAGTATTTTTGTTTTCTACTCTCAGCTTCGAAATGATACCTAGAGGGTAATAAGACCATGTGAAAATTAGGCTGAATTTCATCTCCTTAAGAATTTTACCTGCCTCTTCTCCTGCTGATCTGCTGTTACAAATGAAAGACCCAATTTGTGTTTTGATTCTGAACAATGATTTATTTTTAGTTAACAAAAAATGTATTTCATCAAAATTTAGTGTTTATCTGATGTACTCAAGTGCCAAGATCGTCATAGGGAGGTATTTTGGAAGCTTATATGGTACTAACTCACATCCATACACTCTGGTTTCTATGTAATTTTCGTACAAGTACCAGTCTCTAGAATTTTCATGATTTGTCAAGTGTAGAATTACCTTGATGTCTTCACTGATACTGGGCTCTCTTGAACTGTTTAGCACACTTATGGTTGGGTTAAGAAACTGTTCAGTTAACTTCTTATAGGAGAATTCTTGCTTCTCCTTCATCACTATATATGTCAAAAGTATAATTGACTGTTGGTTTCCCTCTTCATATAGCTTCTGCATGAAAATTTTTAACCTGTTTGCTTGATAATAAAAAAAAATATAGACCAAAATTGAAGTGTATTTAAACACTTCTTCAGTTTGAAATTTAAGAAACTGATCATGGATGTTATCAACAAGGGTATGAGGTATCTTGGTGTTTTGTGGCCATTCAAACTTGAGCGAGGAAGGAATGAATCGAGAGATAGATCAAGTTGGGTGGCCAGGTGAACCTAGTAAGGTCATTCGAGTGGAAATTTTTCCCTTGTAGTTTTGTATGGGTTTTAGCTATGTAATTTCTATAGACCAAGATTTTGTCTCAAAGGATTGATTTATTATGATTCATTTATAAAATAAGAAGGCCATAGAGTGAGCATTTTTACCATGGATGTTACAACTACTTGAGTAATTTCATAACCATTCTATTAATCATTACAATAGACCATTGGACGATTCATTCATATCCATGCTGATGGAAATAATAAGCATAAATTCATTTGATTGAGCACTGATGATATATATAATTTTATGGGTTATAACTAAAATTTAACTGAAGTAGAAGTGACAATAAGATTTACTTGCATTATATTGAAGGGTTGTGGTATTTTGATAAGTAATCAATAACATAAATATTATATAAGTAAGCATATTGTGAGGCGTAGTCTCGGTGGAGTAATGTTACTTTACACTAGGGAGTTGTGAAACATGTCAGTGACACATGCTTAAGGTGTAACGATGGACCTAAGAAGGAACCTTGTAGTAGTCAGGAGTCCCTAGGTTCGTGACATGTTGATTAATCATGTCGTGGGTAATATAAGTGGTTTATGGTCATGACCAATTAGCGAGGTCATGTTGATGCAACATGGAAATTAGGATTTTTGTTTGGTTAGAGATGCTCAAATGGAATGACAAGTCTAGCCATATGACAAATACCAATTGTTTTGATAAGGGACCATTCCTAATGGTCATGTTTCCAACCCTACAACTGATATAGCCATCAAAAGTGGTCAAACAAGGTATTACTAAGGTAAGAGGATAACCATTAAAATTGATTTTGGGTTGAAGTACCAGGAAATTAGTGGGATACTCCCAAGAATCAATGGAGACCATAACATCCTCAACAACTCCCTCAGGAGCTTCCATGGATGTATCTGCAAGTTGCAACACTGTAGTGTTATTTATAAAAGCTCCTTAGAAGTTGATATTCAACATGTTTTCTTTAGTTATAAAATTTATGGCATCCCCAAGATCAATCTATGTATAAGGGACAATTATAAAATCAATGTGCACATCTAGTACTAGACATCAAGGGTCTAGGTATTTTGGGAAAATTACTCTGCCCAAAAATTAAATCAGATAACTAACCAAAAACATTGATTGTGAAGGTGTCTCTATTCTTTAATCATGATTTTTTAAGAATTTCTCCTTGATAAGCTTATTATAGATGGGAAAATTCTTAATAGCCTATAGAAGGGGCATCTTGACACATTGATTCTTCAATTATCCTAGAATTTCAATCTCTTCTAGGGTGTGTAATCTAGGATGGATCAATCTCTCGGGAAAAGGAGGTGGATTTAATTGAGGGGTAATGTCTTCCTTTTCCTATTCAATCTCTTTAGCTGGATATTTTGGATGGTTATCTATAATAACTCTCCCATACCTAAGGTTAATCTCATGGATCTCAATAGCATAGGAAGGGTAAGATGTCTCTCCACTATAGAATTGTTCTGCTTGTTTTTTATTTGGGTTTAAATTAGGTTGAGAAGGAATCTAAGGATGTTTAGATGGAGTAGGATTAGTGAGTTGTGGTTGAGGTTAGGGTGGAGGTAGTAAAGTAGGAGGTTTTTTGAGTTGAGGCTTCGACCCTTGTGATGGGTTGCTCCATTGAGGAGGTTGGGGAGCATATGGAAGAGATGGTTGATTGACAAGTTGAGGATGATATAGTGGAGCATAATCCAAAGAAGGAGGTGTGGGTCATGATGGATGAGTAAAGTAATATCAAGGCTGGAAGGGTTAATTTTCGTTTGAAGTGTATTAAGAATAAGGTCCACCTTACATTCATTGTTGGTATGGTCCAGGTCCTTGAGGCCTCCCTTGATTTATAAATCAGTGTTTCTCTAGTCCACCTTCCATGCCTTGGTATACAACTTTTAGGCTAGGTAAGGAAGGGGATTTTTTGTTTTCATGGTTTTATTCACAGACTGAGAAGACTTCTATGAAATTCATTCGTAATTCATTCTTAGGGTGTCTTCTAGTGAATCTAGGGAAAAATATAGTTAGGGATCTCTTTGCATCCTCTTATATCCTCTTGATATGCATGCTATCGATTTGCAAGGAAAAGGTATGCAAAATTTCACTCTTTAAATACTATAACATGCATTAGGGGAATTTTGAGGTCTAAAATGGGCCTCCTACGGAAATTATAAAATAATAGTGGAAATAGTAAAATAATATTTCATTACATCATCAAATTTTAGAGGGAAAATAGAAAAAGCTACTTTTCAACTCATATTTTGAACTTATCTCCCTAAGGTTTTACTCAAATTTCGAGCAGGAATACTGGTTGGATGAAAAATTTAGTTCCCCATACAAGGATTACCCATGTTTCATAATTTTGATGGACTCTACTAATATAAAAATGAAAAATACATGAAAAATGTTATTGCAATCACGTTTTTTCATGTATTTCTCATTTTTCATGTAGCAGGTTCCATAAAAAATATGCAACATGGGTACTCCTTGGATGAGGAATTAAATTTTGCATCCAATGAGTACTCCCACTTGAAATTTGAGTAAACCCTTAGGGAGATAAGTTTGAAATATGAGTTGAAAAAGTAGTTTTATTATTTTATTATTTTTTAATCTTTTTAATTTTTTACACCAAAAATGGTGAATTATACCCCATGGTTGACATCATCATCTTGAATCATATTGGTTATCATAAAGTTTATTTTCGTTGTACATTTTTCTTAGGAGGCCCATTTTAGACCTCAAAATTCCCCTAATGTTCCCTACCTCACTTTTTATTGATGAGGTGCAGGAATAGGTAATGGCCAAGCCTTTTCTGATTCTACCCTTTTTTCTGGCTACCCTAGAATGATTTTTGAACACAGGTTTGATGGCATCATAGGCCAAATGATAGATATATCCTTGAGATAACATGTTAAGGGTTTCCAAAATGTCCTTTCCGATCCCTCAGAAAATAACTAAGTCGAGTGGTCTAGGATCAAGGGTGTAGTTGGCCCTCTTGTAATTAAGCTGAAAGCTTTCTTCATAGTCTTCTAAAGATTCATCAGGACCTAGGGTCATCCTAAAGATTTATTCCTTGGTTTCTTTGGACCTACAATATAATTTTCACTTGTTGTTGAAGGTCTCTTCCATTTGGGCCCAGGTATTAATGTTGTCCAGAAGAAGACCCATGAACTAGTGTAATATTCCCAAATGGGAAAAGGAGGAATATGGTACAAAACCATGGAAATGGTAGTGTAAACATTAGATCGAAACATGAGGCCAATATGGAGACCTTCCATTCATCATAACAACAACATGTATGTATAAAATAATGGGCCAAAAAACATACAACAAGATATAACAAGCCTCCAATAGACAAAACCCTCAAAAGAGGTGTTGCTACTATATCGAAAAATGTCGAAGGACTACTAGAGCGCAATCATAAAGTGAATTACTACAAAAAATGAACATAAAAATATCTATGGATGTTATATGCCTCAATGGATACAACTAATGTGGATCTAGGCCTTATACAACCTTCAGAAAAGAACCCCCAAAGGGTTTTCAGAAATACACCAATGTACAAGATGGGAATCAAAGCCCTAAGGCTGAAGATTCACTGCAAAAAAGAAACTGAAAATATGGGGATGATATGATATAACAAATAATGTAGCCTGCTTCAATAAATCCTCTAGATGAAAGGCTGGTCCCTTCAATAGAAAAATTCCTCCCCAAATGGTGTACTAAAACCACCTTGCAACTCCTCCCTCAAAATAACGCAGTCCAAGATAGAAACTGTGTTGTAGGGGAAAATAAATAAGTGGCCTATTGCCAAATGATGTGATAAGGCACAAAGGCCTTCCTTAATGTCATCACACTGGAAAGGAACCATTCTCCACTGAAAACAAGCACTGAAGTGACCCAAAGATGTTATCCACTGCTGCAACCTAGAACAAAACTCAACCCTCAACATGATCTGTGTTGTAGATGAAAGATGAAGCTTTGCATAAAGCCTGAATGTGGAGGTAAATTAAAATTCTCTTCCAAGATGCATCTCAAGGAAAGAGGTATTATTCCTGATCAGGAACACCCTATGCTAAACAACACTACAATCCTAGATATACATCCAAAGAAAGCTATATTGTCTAAACAAACCATATATCAAAACATACCATATCATAAGCTGAATAATATGGCTGCCATACTCTTCCTTATATAAGAAATGAGCTTCCTAACCCTAACCCCCATTCATTAATGACACTACTTCCATGCAAGTCTCCATCTAAAACTGTGTTGTCCCTCGTTGAATGCCACTACTCCATCACAACAATGTTGATTTGGTCAAAGTTGACCCAATCAAGGTGTTCCAACCCCTTTTCACACCTAAGGGTGCTCAATTAAGCTGCCAAGATGTCTTATTTTCACATTGCCATTTATTCTATTCATTATTAAGGAGATTTATGGATCTCCATTATCTTCTTATTCATTAAAAAGAAAGAAAAAGAAAATTTTAATATTTCAACTAGCTCATGGCTAATTGGGAATATTACAGTCCTCCCGTCCCAAATGTTTCTTGTCCTCAAGCAACTAACAAGGTGAGTGCTAAAACTCTTCTCCTCCATCATTGGTGACACCTCCATGTGATAAGCTTCCCTCATAAGCTAAGTGTCTCCCAATCCATCCCTCCATGAAATGCTGCTCCCAAGTTCTCATGACATGCAAATGAATCATCCCACAAGGAAGAAATAGATCCAATGAAACAATCATGGTTTGCCCAATGTCCTCCCTGAAACATGTAGCATAATGAACATGGAGAATCTCTCTCCCAAAGGGCACTTCCAATCCTCCCATCCTCCCTCCAATCATTCCCATAAAAAGAATAAGTACATCATCAATGTATGCGATCAAAACCAAGTACATACAAACATAAATATGCAAAAATGGAGGTGGGTCATAGTCCCACATGTGGAACTAGCGTAGTATATCTCACAACTGCATCAGATAATGATATTGTAAGTGGTTTCCCCACCACTTACTTGCTTCCCAAGTCTTCTCACAATTTCTAAAAAGGTGAGAAATGTTTGGTGCCTTTGGAGTGCACCCAGAATGATACAACATCTCCCTATATCCTCCAAGGGAGTGCCCATGTTAAGAAATGTTTATGGCCCAAAGTTGGCCATGCGTTTTATATGGAAGAATGCTCCTCCTTTGAGCAATGGCCTGCATATACATGGTAAAGGAATGCAAAAAATCATCAAATGCAACATCATGCATATAAACATGTTCCTTACCACAATCTCTACTCATACAAATGGAGTGGTCCATAGATAGATACCCTGTCATTCCAAAAGAGGAAAGATGTGGCTATGATAACCTTTTCATGGAGTTATGTGTCTCTCCCATCTCCACATGATCAATGCATATCTTAAAATATGGATACACCTCCTCTTCAAAGCCTTCCCAAGTGTATCCCTCCAAGGTAGTGTTGTAGGCTCTCATAGAATAAGTATGGATGAAGAGAAAATCTTCATGAGCTCTTTGTAGAAACTTCTCCTTGAGCTTGGATGCTCTAGATAAGAATATCATACCATGAAAATATATGACTTCATCTTGGAATAAATATCCCTGCTCTTGAAGTTGGTCATCAAGTATCATCCGTGTAAAAATATCCTTGGAATAATTCAGCAACAACTCCGATTTCCAATATGGATCTATCCTCCACAGTGACAACGCAAAATCTGAAATGAGAGCGGGTAATGATGATGTTGGGAGAATTTCTCCCTCCTCCTTGAGTCTACCCCAGAATCTTAGTGATGTATCATGACCTCCCAATGCCCCCATTCCTCTTCAATCAATGAATGGTGCATCATGATGTGAGACATACCTCACCAAATCTTGAACAGGTGCCCCCCCAAGTGGTTTTCCATAAAATAGTGATGTCTCATGGGCCAGCCTCATATGCATAATAGATGGGGCTACCATTCCCTTTCTTCCAATGCACAAATCCAATTCTGTTTTTTGTGTGGAAGCTCCCTAATGATTGGGTACCACTCTTAATGATGCAAGTGTCCCTCTAATTGGAGAAGTTGCTCCATCCTCACCTTCTGGTGGTGGTGGATCATCTCCTGCTATTTGAGCACTATGATCCCTTTCTGTTTCTTCTTCTTCCTCCTCCTCATCATCTAAGAAGACCTATATATAGTGTGCCTTTCCAACTGCACATATATGTCCAGGTGCCCATGATTCTTGGCATGTGAAGAAAAACTTCCTTCTCCTTAAATCTCTTCGGACATCATCACTAAGAGGTTTTTTATTTTGGCTCTCTTTTGAGAAAGGAGCCTTCTCATATTTTCCCTTTGATGGAAAAGAGTGCTTTTTCTGAAATTTTTATTTTTATTTTGGCAAGGCATCTTGTAGATCTCTAGCCCTTTCAATGGCATCTTGAAGGGTAGTGGTCTTGGTATAATTTGTTGGACATTGGGTTCAACGCTCCCCATGTGTTTCGCGACATGGACTAACCACCTCTCATGGATCCTAACTCTAGTGATTGCAGAAGAGACTAATGCCTACACATTTTGGTCTAAGGACAATCATGATTCCAACAAGTGGAAATAAAGTGACAAGAATCGAGTTTGAAACTCACCCAACTCGCGTTTGGGGGGAGATTGTTGGACATTGGGTTCAACACTCCCCATGTGTTTCACGAAATGGACTAACTACCTCTCGTGGATCCTAAGTCTTGCAATTGTAGCAGAGACTAACGCCTGTGGGTTTTATTCTAACGAAAATGATTATTCCAACAGACTTAACCAACCCATGAAGAGGTTTTTCTAACCCATCGATGAACATATAGACCCTTCCTGTTGCAGGTAAATAAGGAACCATAACAGAAAGTTTTAAAAACTCGAAATATAATTTTCTGGATTACCTGATTGTTTGAGCTTTTCTAGCCCCATGAATGGTGCCTCAGGATCTCTTCTATCAAACCTCTCCACAAATTTCATTGTGAACTTTGAATATTTAGTCACATTTGCATGACCCAATGCAGACAAGCCATGGAACAACCAATCATGTGCTTCACCCTTAAGATGCAGCATTGCTATCTTAATGCCCTCCATCTACAGTGCTTTGTTCAGCTGGAAGTAGATGTCAAGTTTCTCTACCCATTATTTGGAAGTGCATTTAGATGACCCTTCAAAGTTGGGTAAGGAAAATATGCCCGTAGTTCGGTGTAAATAATGATTCTGGATGAATCCTCCACCTCTATTGTGATGCATGGGTTTGCTATTGTCCTTGATATGAAAAAATTCTTGAAAACTCAAGTAGTCCTTGAATCTCTGATATTGAGACTCATACTCCATGAAATAGTATTAAAGAGTTTCTTGTTCTTGAAACCCTTCGTTTCCCACTGCTAAAAATGTAGTCATTGTAGAGCGTTGGGAAACTTCTTGTTGCTGCACTGGTTGATCACTCCAGTGATGAGAAATGTCGGAGCCTTCACCATGTCGAAATCCTTTCGGGTGTTCCTTGTATCTATCCATCCTCATCTCCTTTATTTCTCTAGAAATTTCTTGCATGGTTCTAAGAAGTATCTTAGGGAACTCCTTCTCTTCATCTTCTCCTGATAAAGGGGTTCTACCATTGTCTTCTTTGTCATTTGTATAATAAAACTTCCGGTTCATTCTTCTAAGATACCTATTCTCTGTATATGTGAGAGGATCTCCTTCTTATGATGACATGTTGGCTTTTCAAGATGCATAGTCTAAGACAAGATTATTCTCTGATACCACTGTAATATTCCCAAATGGGAAAAACAGGAATATGGTGCAAAACCATGGAAATAGCAGTGTAAACATTAGATCAAAACACGAGGCCAATATGGAAACCTTCCATTCATCATAAAAATAGCATGTATGTATAAAATAATGGGCCAAAAAAAATACAAAAACATAGAACAATCCTCCAATAGACAAAACCCTCAAAAGAGGTGCTGCTACTATATAGCAAAATGCTGGAAGACTGCTACACCGCAGTCATAAAGTGCACTGCTACACCAAATGAACATAGAAATATATATGGTTGTTATATGCCTCAAAGGATACAACAAATGTGGATCTAGGCTCTATACAACCTTTAGAAAATAACCCCCAAATTGTTTTTAGAAATACACCAATGTACAAGATGGGAATCAAAGCCCTAGGGCTGAAGATTCACTGCAACAAATAAAGTGGAAATATGGGGCTGATATGATATAAAAAATAATTCAGTCTCCTCCAATAAATCCTCTAGATGAAAGGATATTCCCTTCACTAGAAAAAATCCTCCCCAAATGGTGTACTGAAACCACCCTGCAACTCCTCCCTCAAAATAGTGCAGCCCAAGACAAAAACTGCGCTGTAGGTCCAAATAAATAAGTGGCCTAATTCTAAATGATGTAATAAGGCTCAAGAGCCTTCATTAATCTCCTCCCAATGGAAAGGAACCCTTCTCCAATGAAAATAAGCACTAAAGTGACCCAAAGATGTTCTCCACTGCTGCAACCTACAACACTGTTACAAGACAAATGACCTCCTCATCAGCTTAGAGGAGAAGGTAACATGGAAGGAAGAAAATGACCTAGACAAGACCCATTTCTGCCAAGGTAACACACCCCAGAATCAGCTAGACAACATTATAATGCACTTGATACATGTCAAGGGAGCGTTAGTACCTAGGTAACGCTTTGTCTTTCCCAAAGGACAACGTTATTCGTGTCTGAGTGTGAAAAGGGAAAAGATCTTGTGGAAAAGTGACTGGCACTTCCAACTTATTTTCATAAAGGACCAGTACAAAATAGAAACTAAAAGGCATAAACCTTTTATTAGGCCTTCCCAAATACAACTAGACTCCTAAAGAGGAAAAATCATGGAAGGACATGGAAAAATCTTGATTTTTCCCATTACAAACTGGTTGAATAGGTTGGAAATGTTTTCCCTCTCCAAATTCTATAAAATGGAGCTATGGGCTCTTGGTCTAAGGTCGAAGGATTGAATATATGTAGAGCAGGGTTTCATTTTTGTAGTGTGAGGTTTGAATATTGGCGAAGCTCATTGATAGCTCTCTGCCTTGAGCATCATCACACTCCAAAATAGAGAAAGAAGGAGAGGAATTGGGAGACTGTGGAGAGCTTGGTGCAACCAATGGTTGTAATCCTCCTTTTTATAAATCAATAGAACTGTATGTGTTTTTTCCATTCGATGCATTAGTGTCACAATTGTTTTTCAATCGTCTATGTAGCATGATATGAATGGCTTAGATATGTATTGTTTCATGTTTCTTATATGCTAGTTTAATCAATAACAAAATATATTGTCGTAGATATTACACGGGTGCTTTGATTGATTGCAGGATCTGGATTTGGAGCCTGTGAAGAAGGATCTCTACTTTGCTGCTCGTTGTTCTCCATAGGATCTGCTACCGATAAAGAGGTAATCTCTCCTTCTTATTTTGTTGATTATATTCATTAGCATGAACATGTATGCAGATTCTTTGTGAACATTAGAGCTAATCTAACTGTCTGCCTCGAGCACTGGAAAGCCCTGACAGGGATATTCAATAACCACCACCCAAGCATATTACCCTATAACAGAATTGGTGACTCCGCTGGGGAGTAAACCCCAAGTTTTCGGATTGTTCCTATCGCTTTCCATTTTTCCTTTTGTTCACATATCCTTCCAACTAGCTTATATGCTCAATGAACATCTCAAAAGCTCACAGAGTCTAGATTAGACCCTGCTTAACCATCTGTGCAACTTCACCCTAACTAACGCTTCCCTTATAAGTGTTTTAGAGCGTTATAATGCGGTCTTTGCTCAGATACAGTGCGTTAGTCTCATTACTAATGCTCTGTAGCCTCTGCTTGCCTGCGTTACGCAGCCAAAACAACTATTTACACCCCTGTTGTGTTTCCCCTTTGGCTGTGGAGTTATTGGCCATCAGAATAGTTTCTCTTGTTGGATCCCTGTGCTTGTTTAGAAGCTAGCATTTTTTTCTTTTTGTTCTTATTTTGAAAAGTTAAGTGTCAATCACATCATCTTTTTTGAAAGAAGAGATTTTCTTTTTAGTTTTCTGAACTTAGCTGCATTATTTATGATTTTTTTTTGGTTAAAAGGATTTTAAGAGAGGATAGATAGACATCTGAACTTTAAATATGAACTGTGTTATTTTAATCGTTGGTGCACGGATGTTGAAAAATCTCTCCTTGTAGAAAAACTCTTCATTGAAAATAAATATCTAGAGCATATTTTCTGCATGGTTTTTTGAGTCAGAGTCTCATCACATTTCATACATCCACTCCCCCTCCACAAGACTAATAATCAAGTACACTAAGAATCAAGCGATAATAAAATTAATCATATAAATTTTTTTGAGCTCACACCAACATTAGCTCATGCTAGGATCTTGGGGTAGGAGAAGTGAGAAAATCACCCAAGATATCAAAACTTGAAACTAGAGTCATTAATCAGTGAAATCCTACTGCACTCATATTATCAGGACCACTCCACTACCATCAGAGTTAAGCGCGAGACAACACTAGGGTGCATGAGAAGGTAGCCCACCTTCAAGTGCATTCAGTGGGCATGCTATATATTGGGGTTCCCTTCAGTGATGTCGAAACTAGATCGGGGATCTAGGTGTTCTGCCCATATAGCGTGTTGTCTACGACTGTGACCCCCCTAATGATGTATTTTATTTCAGGTATATTTAGTGGCCAAATTTTTTTAGGGGCTTGCACAAGATGATTGGGACATGCTGTCCTGGTACCTAAAACAGACAGACCTACTCTATATTCGGTCTTTGGGAGGGTACTCATCTTGATGAGAGTGCTTACACCTATTGTCTGAGGTTCGAGTGAAGCTCTAGAGTAGCCGTAACTGTGTTTACAACTAACCCTATCTGTATGATATTGTGATACTGGGTTTCATCTCCAGAAAACGATAGTACTCAAACAGGGCCACCCTGTTCTGGCTGCTTGTTGATTGATTTTAGAAAGTCATTTTTTCTTTTTTCTTTTTTAGGTGTGTGGTTCCTATCATTGAGACTTTATAATACATCACAAATAATAAAATTTTATAAAAATAAATAGGTCACCATTGCGTCTTTTGACCCTCGCCGTCTATCTTGATGACAACGAGGTCTCCCTCCGTTGACACCGGAGGAGGAGTTGAGTCTCATTGACTCCGTGCCTTCTTCAGAAGAGCAGTTTCCAGTGACAACCCCTGATTTTCACATAGCACCATATCACACGAAATTTCCAGAGGATCCTTTTACAGAAGGAGTCGTCCCTCGCAATTCTCCACTCACTGATCCATCGGTGCCAGTGTTAGTTCAAATTACACCAAGCCAAGATATGTCTTTGGCTACACCAACATCCATTTCACAACCGACACCCATGGGGTCGATGCTGATGGCAACTAACCTAGGTTCGGCACCATCTTCCCCACTGGTAGTAAGTTATACGCCGCTAATCGGCAACCCTAATAGCCAGCCTATGCCTGGTCCCAGCACTGCAGTCACCACAACTATTAGTGGGTCTTTGAATCCTTCAAGACCTACTTCTACGGTGACTACGCCAAGACCAACTGTACTCACTCCCATGAGCGTGGCTACTTCGGTTCCTTTTAGAAACCATTTTAGTTGGAACCCTTTGCCGAGTTCAAACCCCTTGGCTATCATGCCAGAGGGTAGTGTCACCAGCACACAGATGAGTGGGGGCACTTCGGTACCCCTGCAATTATTAGGACAAATGGGACAACACACTGTTAAAACTGCTCCCTTAAGTGGTAAAAATTTCAGTATAGGATCTATGTCATTGCTTAACTATGCGAATAGCAGCATGCCTCTGGCTAGCTCTATTACATCCATATGGGAAAATCAACCCAAAAATCAATTTGGACAAGGGGGAAACTTTTACTCTGGGGGCAACCAACCGTTAGCCCCCCAGTACAATATATCATACGGACAACAGCCATATGTTCCTACATCCCCACCCACAGGGAAATTTTATCAACAAAGTCCTACTTATCCTATTGGTAACACATTGATGGGTAGAAACTATGGTCCGAATAGTTAGTCTATGCTTCCTTGGTTGGACCCGGGGGAAAACACGTAATTGCCATTTTTGGCATCTCTATAAATCCTTGACATCTACAAGCTGACCAATGATCCCATCAATCAAAACCCACTCTGGCCTCCAGTACCGCACAAGATTCCATCTAACATCCCTAAATTCGACAGGAAACAAGAGGACGATCTAGCTACGCACATTACCACCTTTCATATATGGTTTATCTCTAACTCCATGGTGGATGATAGTATCCGGCTTCAAATTTTCCCCTACACTCTCACAGGAAATACTGCGAAATGGTACATTGAGTTACCACGCGGAGCAGTCAACACTTTTTGCACTTTAGGTACGAAATTCCTTAAAAACTTCCAACTACCTATTAGATACGAAACGGGCACGAAACTCTTAACCTCGTTGTGCCAAGACACTGCCACCCACATATTTGATCACATTCATGAATGGCGACGTAGGAGGAGGTTAGTCAAAGTGCCAATCCCATATCATTTCTTATCTAATTGGTTTCGTAAGTCACTCTTACCAAACCTAGCTAAAGACATTTGTCTGTCTGGTGCGGTCACGGAAGATCAATCCATTCACTGTGCACATCATCTAGATTTGATATATTATCAATCTAGCACGCTATATGATTTAATCTCTTATGCCCCTGGTAATCCGAATCCTCCCGCTACTTAGAAACCTGGGGCACACGCTGACAGCCTCTGTAATATTCCTACCTTGCCCAAGCTAAGAGGAATATTCAATTTTGTTACATTTTCTTTTGATTGAATAAATGAACCAAGGAGGACATGTAAAAATCCTGAAAACAATGAATAAATCCATGCCTATGTGAATAGAGACAAATCTGGGCCATTTAAAATAAACACTTGCAGGTGTGAATGGGTTTGAGCTATGAAACTGGGTCAACCTTGACCAAATCTATAGTGCAGTCTAGATACAATGTACCTCATGGAGGGACAACACAGTTCTAGAAGGAGGCCCCTCATGTGAAAGGAGCTAATTCATCAAGGTGGTTTAGGGTTTTCCAAAGCTCTCATCTTATAAAAGGAAGGGGAAGGCTCAAGAGAAGGTTGTTAATGATATTTTATTTTGATGCCTATTTAGACAATTCGAGTTCTCTTGGCTATTTAGCAGGGACTTGTGAGGACTTCCTTTTTAGGGATTCTCTCTCCTTCCATTGAGTAGATCTTGGAGGGAATTGTGCTTCTTTTCCACTATAAGGCATATGGCCAAGCTCCATCTCCCTTAGAAAGTGTAAATACTATTTCAGTTTACTTGTTTCAGTGAGCTACAACAAGTGGAGACTAGATCTATTCAGATCTAGACTATACTAGTGCCTCTTCTCAGTGAGTGAGTCTTGTATCCTCCTGGAAGAGTGTATTAGCAATTTGGGCTTCAGATCTTAATCTTGGCATCAGGAAAATCTATGCTCCAAGCTTACAGTGCAGTTTATCCTCTTGGACTGCGTTATTTCCAGTTGCAGAGTTGTAGGGAGACTTGGCATCATTTTAGAGGAGAGATCTCTAGTGATTGGATTCTTCTTTTCACTGTGGTGATCCGTGGATTGGCCAACCAATCCATGTTAGTTCAGATTTGATCTAATTTATATTTTATGATTCAGAATTTTCTGAATACTTCTATAGATCTGTGACTTAGATCTCAGATCTACTCACTATTGTTCATGATTTCCTGAGATCCCCAAGGGGAGTGTATAAAGGAGCCTATCTTGTATACAGATCTGAAATAGATCTATCATTTTGTGTATAGATCTGCTCCATATCTAAGTTTTAATATACTACTGTAGTGCACTACATTTTACAGATCTAGATTCTGCAGAATTTTCATTCTTACACTTGTACCTTTATGAAAACCCTTGTCAGGTCATGTATAAAATGTGTAAAGGGGGCTAATAATCTATTTTTATACATGATATGATGTAATACAATGCATGTATGCATTTACCATCATATTTCATCATAAACCTTCAGAAATTTACGCTTTCCATGCTTCAGTAAATTTAGCATAAGTCAAGTCATGGGATTTGGGCATTTTTAAGCCATATCGGGAGTGGGAGATCTGTTTAACATAGCTAGAGTCATTTTTTTTAGCTAAAATTTGGTACATGAGTCCCACATGACCTAAGCTAGGGGATACCACCATCATTTACCCTTATTTTTATGCAAATATCTGATATTAACATTTTTAGGGTATAAATTGCTGCTTTTCCCTAACTTTTGGATCCCAGAATGAAATGCAAGTTGCTGATGCGACATCAACTGATGTTGATGTGTTTCTTGACACATTTCATGATTGAACAGAGTTATTCTACTCCATAATTTTTTTTATATATTTCTGCGGTCCCATTATTTGGCAATTTCCCATCCATTCTAGGTGTGAGAGGCTTCTTTTCCTCACCTAGTTTGCTTGGTTTCTGATTTACTCTTGGATTTCGTTCTTTGATACTCATATCTAAGGGATCTAAGGGCTAATTTTTTTCTTCTGTAGCATACATTCCTGAAAAATGCATTTTTCAGGAATGCTTTGCTAGCAATCCCAATTTGGGGATATTACAGTGGTATGAGAGCATATTTCTTGGCTCAGCCTGTGAGTTTCAGCCAAAGAAGATAGAAGAAGATCAGGATCATGAAGAAGATGAGATTACTCTCATCATTTTTTAGAACTAAGAAGAGACACTCCAAAGAGGAGGAGAAAAAATAAGAGGAAGGACCATGCACTTCCTATTCTCATGAAGGAGAAGAAGACAACCATGAACGACACTTGGATAATCAGATTCTAAGTGATTACCTTGTTGAGTACAAATCTAAACCTAGAGCCTTCAAGGAGACTCTATCTTTTTCACCATTCATCTAGTTGAAAGAAGAGAAGAGACCATGTAGCAAAAGAGAAATCAAAGGCAATATATTTTTGTTGTCTACATTTGACGGGTCATCTACAACAAGAGCTTGGGTGAGGAAGCTGGAAGCATTTTTCCTACTACATCCTATAGTGGAGAAAGAGGTTTTTGAGATCTCAGCACTGCATCTAGAAGGTGAAGCCCACATTTGGTGGTTCAGCCAATTGAGCCATGCAAGAGTGTCCACTCTTGCTAAGTTGTCTCAAAGACTGATTGAGGCATTTGGAAGAGAAAGATCAGAGGAAGAAAGGCCCTCACCACCACTTGAGGAAGCATATACCAACACTGTCCCAACCTTGGAAGAGTAGCCTTCATGTTCAGTAGTGGAGGAAGGAAACATAGTTGAGGAAGGAGCTCTTGCTTCTACCTCTCACCAAGGTATGCTTGAATATCCATCTCTTGTCATTTCAGCAAATCATATGAAGGGATCTACATCTTTGCATGTTGATTTAGAGAAATAGAGTTGCACTGTGCTGTACAAAGGCAGTGATGAAGAAAAGAGGACCCATGCCTTATGGGAGAATTCACATGGCAGCTTCATTCATGAAGCAATGGAGGAAGGAATGGTAGATGGTAGACATCTTGAAGTGAGAAACCCTTTATCCTTTCTAGATGACACTTTCTCAATGACCAGTCCCCAACTCAAAGAAAAAATTCTACGTGCAGCAGATCCAAGGCCTCTTTGGTTTTGGAAGGCCATGAATGAGGAGTAAATATCATGGAGATATTTCATTGGAGGTGCACTTCAACACATCATGAAGTGCAAAGTTCTTCAACAGTCTGAGAAGGCTCTTTCCTTCTTACACTTGGATCTTCATGGATTCAAGGAGGAACAGATAGATGATGGAGGACATCTTCGGATGGATAAAATCTGTCATGTTTGTGTTGGAAACTCCTTGAGCCACACACATCATGATGGGAGGTTTTTTCCTACCACCTATTTGGGTCCTTATGGGATCAAATTGATCCTTGAGAATATTACATTTCAACATTCCATGAGATGAAAGAGCAGAAATCTGATTTGGGAGAATGATAGTCTTCCTTGCGAGAGTGCTGAGGAAGAACATGATGGAAGGCACCCACATGTGGATGGATGGGTGTGGATTATAAGAAAGAAGCTAGAGAGCTACTTTCAAATCTATGATACCAGGCAGCAGGAGGCTTGGCTGCGTTGGTTACTCTTGAAAGAGTTTGGTCATCATCCACTTTCTAAGGGTATGTGCCAGGATACTTGCATCATGGGGCAGCAAGGAGTATGGATACATTTTGTTGACATAACATTCTTCATGACAATCACCTTGTTTTCACTACATGATTTAGGTGATGGAAGTATGAGGAGGAAACAAAAGGTTTTTTTGCTTGGGATGTTCTTGGGATAGCAAGGGAAGATTTTCTCTCACATTTTTCATGATGTTGTAGGAGTAGAGGATGGCACTATCACAATGCAAAGGGGCTAATCCTTGGCATTAGATTTTCAAGTGGTAATTTCCCCATGGGAGAGACTTCTTATGTGTAGCAGCATTATGGGAGTTGCCTTTGACATTCTACATGTCAAAGATTGGGGCCATGAGTTGGATGGAGCCTATTTGCATAGGCCAACAACGTTACCACTTTGGAGCTGGGGTTTATTGATGGAGTATCCCTAGGATCACTTCACACTTGATGCACTTGATGGGAAAAGAGGAGGTAAGGAAGATGAGGTAGTAGATGGCGACATCTATTACTATGATGTACTCTTCTTGTCTTGGGTTTCCAAGCTGAGGGAGAGGGTTTGCAGGCAACACTTGGTTCATTTCTCTTCATGGAAGTGTGCCAAACTACTATGTAGGATATATTCATGGATCCATGTGTCTTCTTACTTCCAACATATGGCAAAATCTTTGTTTGTGAAACACAATATTTGCATGCTCTTACCATCTCTTGGCAGTGGATTGCTCCAAAAGTAAACAAGCTCTTGATTTTTCTCCATGACCAATGTTGGGCCAAACCATATGATGGAGACAACCATCTCTTGTATGACCTTGGGCAAGTATGTTGTGCTTACATGTATGTTCAGCTGTTGTACCTAACCTGTTACTATTCATTAGTATACTTGATGACATACATAACCATCCATTTGTTAAAAGACTACTTGCCATACTATTTTATGAAGCAGCAGTTTGGGAAACTGCACTGTAACTACATGGGAAACTGTTGATACTTCCTTGCACCACATGAAACCTTCAGTATTTCCCTCATATTGGTGCTAATCATGACCTATTTTTCTAATATTTTTCTTATCTCTATTGAGATCATGATGGGGAGAGGAAGACAACATGGGGTAGGATATTTTGTCTACCATGTACAGATTTTCAGGCCACCTACTTTGTAGGAGCTCAAGGTGGAGGAAAAATTTCTCGAGTTGCCATGGTGGGAGGTGACTCATTTTGTATGGGTGATTTCTTCGGAAAATATGCTTTTCCAATCCATTTCAGTTCTGTCCTTGCAGTTGCTTGAGGACAAGCAACATTTGGGAGGGGAGGACTCTAATATTCCTACTTAGCCCAAGCTAAGAGGAATATTCAATTTTGCTACATTTTCTGTTGATTGGATAAATGAACCAAGGAGGACATGTAAAAATCCTGAAAACAATGAATAAATCCATGCCTATGTGAATAGAGACAAATCTGGGCCATTTAAAATAAACACTTGCAGGGGTGAATGGGTTTGAGCTATGAGACTGGGTCAACCTTGACCAAATCTACAACACAGTCTAGATACAATGTAACTCATGGAGGGACAACACAGTTCTAGAAGGAGGCCCCTCATGTGAAAGGAGATAATTCATCAAGGTGGTTTAGGGTTTTCCAGAGCTCTCATCTTATAAAAGGAAGGTGAAGGCTCGAGAGAAGGTTGTTGATGATATTTTATTTTGACGTCTGTTTAGACAATTTGAGTTCTCTTGGCTATTTAGCAAAGACTTGTAAGGATTTCCTATTTAGGGATTATCTCTCCTTCCATTGAGTAGCTCTTGGACGGCATTGTGCTTCTTTTCCACTATCAGGCATATGGCCAAGCTCCATCTCCCTTAGACAACGTAAATCCTATTTGGGTTTACTTGTTTCAGTGAGTTGCAACAAGTGGATAATAGATCTATTCAGATCTAGACTATACTAGTGCCTCTTCTCAGTGAGTGAGTATTTTATCCTCTTGGAAGAGTATATTAGAAGTTTGGGCTTCATATATTGATCTTGGCATCAAGCCAATCTGTGCTCCAAGCTTACAATGCATTTTATCCTCTTTGACTATGTTATTTCCAGTTGCAGAGTTGCAGGGAGACTTGGCATCATTTTAGAGGAGAGATCTCTAGTGATTGGATTCTTCCTTTAACTGTGGTGATCCGTGGATTGGCCAATCAATTCATGTTAGTTTAGATCTAATCTGATGCATATGTTATGATTCATAATTTTTTGAATAATTCTACAGATCTGTGACTTAGATCTCAGATCTACTCACTGTTGTTCATGATTTGTTGAGATCCACCAGGGGAGTGTATAAAGGAGCCTATCTTGTATACATATTTGAAATATATCTATCACTTTGTGTACAGATATACTCTAGATATAAGTTGTAATATACTACTACATTGCACTGTGTTTTCCAGATCTAGATTCTGTATAATTGTCATTCTTACACTTGTACCTTTATGAAAACCCTTGCGGGGTCATGTATAAAATGTGTAAAGGGGGTTAATACTCTATTTTTCTCCATGATCTGATGTAATAAAATGTATGTATGTATTTCCCATCAGTAGGAAGGATGGATCAGTAGAAAATAATAGCAATAAAACTCAAAGGATCAAGGAAAACATACCTTCCATCAATACAGATGCTAAAAGTGAAATACTACTACAAGGCAGAGTGTCTATGAACAAGAACTGCACAGTCATGGATGGAGCACTGCTACAAGAAGTGTAAAATATCATAGATCTACATATATATATGGATTATTGATTTTGGTCTGCTTAGACTCTTGAGCATTATTCAGTTGTTGAGTTGAGTACGTAGTGCTATTCAACATAAGGCATTCATGCTTAGGAATTCCTTCTCCTTCATTGGGTGATCTCTTGGAGGAGTTTTGTTCTTCATTTTCCCACATCCAGGCTTGGGCCAAGCATCCTCCTACAACCACAATGTTATTCTTGTAGCAGGGGACATTGTGTTGCAGGGTGTTGCAGTGGGAAACTCACAACACCAACTCCTGATCTTATCTTTCAGAGGAGGAAGCTACCCTGGCTTTGAAAGATTTGTACAGGAGATTCCAGGGCATATTTTACATCTTGGCATGTGGCCAAATCATTTCCCATCCACTACAGCACAGTTCACTGAAGAAACTGCGTCATTTTCTAGAGTGCTGAGGTAGCAGGGTTTGAACCCTTGCTGGCAAGCTTGTTCCTTGGAGAAAGCCCCAAGATATCATTGGTGTTAGCAATATGGCTGGAAGGTTTTCCCAAGCTAATGGGAATATTCTATTTTTCCTTGTTTTTTTTTGCATTTCATGTTGATGAATAAAATATAAAGGAGGACATGTAAAACTCTTGAAAATAACAAAATAAATAAATGTCCAATGTGAACATGGCTAAATCTGGGCCATTTTATAAAACACACTTGAGCGTGAAAGAGGTTGATCACTTGACCAAGTCAACCATGACCATAGCTACAACGCAGTCTAGATGCATTGAACCTCCTTGAGGGACAACACAGTTCTAAAACGAGATTCTACATGTGAAAGGAGCTGAATTTATGAAGTGGTTTAGGGTTTGACAAAGATCCTCAACTATATAATGGAAGAGATGGCAAGAAAAGGGGTTAGATTGGAGATTATATTTTATGTGGTTTGTTTAGAATATTCCTCCCATTAGCTCAGAAAATAGAATGTTCCCATATAGCCATAAAACAACCTAGTGGGCAAACCTCCCAGCCATCTTCGACTGCCACCGCCCCTAACCAATCAACTACTCTTCCTACCACTGAAGTGAATTCTATGCAATTTTCACAAAAACCTAGTGCCAAAAAAAGAAGAAAAAGAAAAATTCTTCTTCTTTGGAAGAGCGGTCAGATCATCAGAATAATCCTAATCATAAAAACGCTGCTAAAAATGACAAAGCGAAAGAGAAACCCATGAAATTTCCTTGCCGAATCTGTGCAGAGGACCACTTGACATACAAATGTCCTCAGCTGTAGGAATGCATAGATTTGATCACAAACAAGGAATCTGGGAGGACACCTCTCTTCCTTCATAATCCCTTCCCTAATCCACAGCAGCAACAACAACACATGATTGCAAATCCACCACAACCCCCGCAAAGGGGAAATGGTGGTACGCATCCTTCCGGTGAAGGATCGTCTACCATTTATGGTGTAGAAAGTATTGAACTCCAAACATGAGCCAAAATTTATGGAAATCCTATCATTGATACTTAGGAACCTGGTACCAGTTCAAATCCACCACTGCCCAACGATTTGCATATCGAACGACCTACTGCTGACCCCACAATTTGTCCCCCTAAAGGGACACTTCGACGCAAAACTCATAATACCTCTGCACATGTCACCCAAAACTACAATATTGTAGAATATTTGGCATAGGCACCGTCAACTATGTTTTCTCTCAAAGTATTGCAAACTTGTCCAGCACAAAGGAAAGCCTTGATTTCGGCCATTGGTGGGATTGACCCCCATGATTCTATGCTAGCTATTTTTGACATGGAGAAATCTAAACCTCACCTCTCACACCAAATTTCATTCCAGGTACAAGTTGTGTCGTAAGGGAGACCAATCCATCGTACTATCATAGATGAAGGTGCTTCGACTTGCATTATGTCAACTACTTGTTGGCTCACTTTGGGTTCTCCCACTTTGTCTCCGCTGTCGAATTCCCTTAAAGCTTTCGATGGCCACACTTTCCTCCCAAAAGGTTACCTTGCTAGCTTTCCCATTTCCCTTAGTGGGAAAATGGTAACGGTGGACATAGAAGTCATAGATCATCATCTCGACCGTAATCTATTGCTGGGTCGCAGTTGGTCATACTCACTGACAACCATTGTTTCTTCGGTTTTCCGGCTCATCCTCTTTCCATTGGATGGGAAAATAGTCACAATGAATTAGTTATCCTTTTGCACCCCTGATTATGCCACATTACCAAGTAGCATTGTACCCCTAATAGGAGGCGTTCCTGACTCATATGTCATTATTGGTACCAGTCTTCTAAAGGCATCTTCCCTGATGGGTTGCTTTCCTCTCCCGCCGCCTAAGGTTTCACATACGGTTGAAATGATATCTACCACTTTGGATAGCTCTATTGACCCATGGATCCTACCGGCTCCTTTAGAAATTGATTCCTATGGAGATCAGATGCTGCTCTGACCAGCTGAGTTGGCTTATCAATCCATCGATATTACATCTAAACCCTCCACAGCTATGGTTTCGACCAATGGTACAAACCTCCTGACCATCACAGTTCTTTCTAAGGATATCCTTGATGAAGTCCTGCCTACGAACGAAGCTATTCAACATATCATGTATTTATAAGAACAACCTTGGGGAGAGTTCCACCATCATGCTTCGATGTTCATTTCGGACTCGATAACTACTCAAATCCCATCTTTTGACCCACCTGAGATCATCTCCTCTGTTTACACGACTATTCAAACTATCGATTCGGAAGGGAACTTGGGAAACCTTTCTAAGACCTTGCTCATAGATATCTCGGTCAAATAGGTATCATGGAAAATATTCAAATTGGAGCAAATTGCAATCCTGAGGAAATTGCATGCTTCACGTCCATTTTTAAGGAATTCCGCGATGTGTTTTCTTAGTCTTACGATGAAATGCCTGGCATAGATCCATCTATTTTTGAACATGAAATCAAGGTTTATGACAATGCCAAACCTATTTGGCAGAGACTTCGACCTATCCACTCGCGCAAAGTAGCCACCATTAAGACTGAAGTGGAAAAAATTTTGAACGCTGGTTTTATCTATCTCGTTCCTTTGACAGAATGGGTTTCCAATCCAGTCCCCGTAGAAAAAAAACAAGGCACCATCCGAGTTTGTGTTGATTATTGTGATTTGAACATTTCTTGTCCCAAAGACAATTATCCTATGTCGTTCATAGATCAGATCCTTGATGATTGTGTCAGATGTGAGTCTTTTTCCTTTATGGATGGTTTCTCGGGATATAACCAGATTACGATTAAAAAAGATGACTAGCATAAAACCGCCTTCATCTATCCTTAGGGAACATTTGTGTATCGTAGAATCCCATTCGGTCTGAAGAATGTAGGGGAAAATTTTAAGAGGGCTATGGACTACGCCTTTCATGACATTAGACATATTGTACAAGCTTACTTAGATGACCTTCCGACTCATTCCAAGAAGCGATCCCATCACCTCGCACATCTGAAACAAATATTCGCTCAGTGTAGGTTGTACAATATATGTCTAAATCCACATAAGTGTGTATTTTTTGTCGAATATGGAAACCTTCTAGGTTTTATTGTCTCCAAGCACAGGATTAGGGTTGATCCTGAAAAGTTTAAGGCAATCGTTGAATTGCCCGCACCTCAATCCATTCTGCAACTCCAACGTTTACAAGGGAAGGAAAACCTTTTATGTCATTTCATTGTGAACTATGCCGAGATGACGAAAGGATTTATGCACTTATTAAAGAAGGGAACAATATATTTGTGGGATGACCAAGCTCAACTGTCGTTTGACACCTTGAAACGAGCACTCGTTTCTTCCCCACTTCTTAATGCCCCCAATTATTCACGCGACTTTATTCTCTACCTGGTAGCCTCACCATCCTCACTTGGCATGGTTCTGGTTCAAGTTCATGTTGACGATAGTGAACATGTGATATATTACTTGTCAAAAGGTCTCATCGGACCCGAACTACGATATTCACATGTGGAAAAACTCTCTCTCGCGGTGGTCTTCGCCGTCACCCGACTTGGACACTATATATTACTACTTCAGACTACTGTTATTGCCATGGAGAATCCCATGTGACACATTTTGTCTCGCCAAGTTATTGGAGGAAAATATTCCAAATGGATAGTGATCCTCCAACAATTTGACTTGGTATTCACTGTAGCCAAAGCAAAGAAATCCCTAGTCTTCACTAAATTACTATCAGACCTTCCTAGAATCGACTCAGGAGATGTAGCTCATGATCCCTGATGAATCCATCTTCTTAATTGATTCTTCTAATCCTTGGTATGGAGACATTTTGTTTTACCTCCAAATTCAACGCTTCCACCCAACTCTCACATCCGACGAACGTCGTCGTATTTGCCACCAAGAAAAACACTACGTCATACTAAATGATACTCTATATAGTCATGGTGTCGATAATATTCTTCGACATTGTCTCACTTTTGACGAAACAGAACACGTTTTAAATGACTTCCATGTGGGGGCGTGCGGTGGTCATCTTTCTGGCATAGCTACTGTTTAGAAAATCTTGCGTGCAAGCTATTATTGGCCCACTTTTTTTAAAGGTTGCATCACAACAGTCCAGAAGTGTCATCCATGTCAAATTTTGACGAAGAAAATGCATGCTCACCCTGCCCCTCTCCACCTTGTTATCTCCATTGGTCCTTTCTCTAAGTGGGGAATAGACTTCGCTACATACAACCCCGCTTCCGTCGATGGACACAACTACATTGCCATGGCAGTTGATTAATTTACGAAATGGGTAGAAGCCATTCCCACTTTTGGTGGTCATGGAGAAACCACCACTCCGTTCCTATTCAATCAGGTTATCTATCGTTTCAGTGTACCCCTTTCAATTGTCATAGATCATGGATCACATTTTCAGAACCATATGATGATGGAATTAACTTCCATGATAGGATTTTGATAAGATCAACATTCGTCCTACTATCCACAAGCTAATGGTCAAGTTGAAGCCATAAATGGCATCCTCAAAACCATGATTCATCGGTTAGTTGGAAATCATAAAACCACATGGCATCAGAAGCTATATTCCACGTTATGGGCATACTGTACGTCAGTCAAAGCTACCACAGGCTTCAAGCCATTCCAGCTCGAATTCAGCCTGGAGTTATTACTCCCAATCGAGTGTGAGATTCCATCACTCAAGCTTGTTGTTGAACTCCTACTCGGCACCACTTCCACGGAAGAGCGCTTGCTCTCGCTCAATCACTTGGACGAAACTCATCGAGATGCCACACTGGTGCTCGAAGCTCACCAGTGCTAAGTTAAAGCTCAATATGAAAAATATGTCAAGCCTCGTTATTTCCAAGAGGGTGATCTCATTCTACTCTACGATCAGAGACATGACCTCTTGGGGGCAGGAACACTTCAACCATTATGGCTTGGTCCTTAGATAGTCACCAAAGTCCTCTCAAAAGGAGCTTATTAACTTCAGGACTGTAATGGAATTCCACTCGCGGAGCCCCGTAACGGGCTCTATCTGAAGAAGTACTTTGCCAAGTTCTCCACTAGGCATATGCTTTGTAATTTTATGTATATGAGTTTTGCCTTTGTTTTGAGGTCTCTAGATATTTTGGGTTTTTGAGTTTCTCTCATACAAACTCTTTTTATTTTTTACACAGATGCCTTCCTCATCCTTATCATACGTCGGATATGTGAATGGTGCTAGTCATCATACGACACACATTACATCAGCTGCTTGCGTCCTCTACATACCTGAGTTGGAACTCCTTGGTTCTGGGGGAATCTTCCTAGGCAATGCCACCAACAACATTGCTGAGTATATGTCGGTAATCCAACTCCTCATAGAGGCTGCCTCTCGTGACATCTCCAATCTGGTGGTCAGGTTGGATTCCAAACTCGTAGTTATCAAGTTAAACAATCATTATCGCGTCCGCCATCCTGTCTTGTTACGTTATTTCTTAAGTGTACGACCTTTAGAATGTCACTTTAAAACCATTGCGTTTGAGCACATTCCTAGAGAATTTAATGCATTAGCTGATTCATTGGAAAATTATGTGTTAGATTGGAATTTTTCACACTTACTATAGAAAGGGTCATACATGAGTATATATTTTTTATTATTTCAGAAAATACATAAACATTAAAAAACACATGAGATAAAAAATCACCAAAGTATGTATATATGTGTGTGTGTGTGTGTGTGTGTATGTTGTGTCTAGTTTAGATTACATCAAAAAAATTCCCAAAAATCGGGTGTTTTACAAAAAATTGGCTTCGCTAAAGCCTCGCTATGACATCTACACATCTATCTACTCCTCCTACTGAGCCTGCTGCTCAAAATAGCAGACAACTGCTCTGGCTATCCTCCTTAGAGGCACCAAGTATCTCTCCGACACCCCACAGTATGTCGATGTAGATGGACCGGGATCTCTCTCATGGGCAGAGGCAACACACCCATACTTAAACCCTCTAGGTTTCTAGTAAGCTCCTGCAAAATCTGTGTGTCAACGACCTCTTCGGCGACTTCTGCAACCTCTGCTGCTGCACCAGCCCCAGGTAGCTGAATTCCTTACCTTGCATACCGAGGGGCTCCGGCAGGATGGACATGTGCCACATTTGTGTCAAGGAACGAAGCTTCATGTAAACATACATTTTCACCCATTAAAACAAAAAAATTTCATAAACATTCAAAAGATACTAAAAAATACTTCAAGACTGCACTGATCATGCTTTTTCTTACCATCTAGACCCCACTGAGTGCCTGGGGGAAATACCAACTCCAGATCTCTTGTATAGTTCATCCCTGCATATGGTTAATCTTCAATCATGATGATCTGGTGTTCAAGCCACTCGAGGAATCCCTCATCTAAACAGTGACGGATTAGACCCTCTCGAGTCCATGGAATCGAAGCTGCCCAGCGAGTCTGTCTTGGCTCCTGCGGGCCCAATGCATATGTGACCATTCTGGGCCTCATGGCTGGCACCCGCTCTAGTATGAATGAGATGATCAATGTACCATACCCAAACTCTCTTTGGGTTCGAGTCTTTCATGCTGTCAACTCTACACGAACTCGATGGACAACCCCTTCACACTAGTCAAATACGTGGGGCTACATATAATCCAGTGCTAACAGCACCTGGGCCTTGGTGGCCACATGCTGACTCTTGGCACCAACCAAGAGAACTATCATCCACAGTAAAGACCTCAACGGTCTCAATGCCACCCGCGTAATAGGCACTCGGTTACTCACTTCCACAGTATTTTTTATGCAGTGTGTATGGATCAAATCGGTAGTGGTACAGGGATCAACCCTAGATCCTGTCAGATTAGGCCTTGGCCCTCGGCATGACAGGCCAGTCAAAAAATAGATATCGTATTTCTCAATCGAGAGCTCACTACCCCCAATATGAAATACTTGTTGGCGGTCATCCCATTGTTGAATTATCCATCTCAGAAGATCCTCCTGTCCCCTCATCAGCTCTAAACAAGCACACTTTAGCAATATGCAGCTACGGAGAACTAACAAGGTATCTGCATTAGTCACCATTTCACGTTCTTCCCGCTCATGCTCCCTCTCGCGCAAAATAATCATGGTAAATAGCTTTATACCTACACAAGAAACCATTTCACTGGATTAGTTTTTGTTTGGAACATCTTAAAATCCTACAAAATGAGTTTCTAAAATGTCTTTGCTGGCTAACGTGGGCCATAGTGCCCAACAGTGCGTGCTAACGCATTTTTTCTTCACGGGAAGAGCGTTTAACGCGGGCACAGCACTCATCACCCCCGTTAGCCGCTTAAATTTTTTAGGGCCTACTAAAATTGACACTTTGAACTAGCAAAAAGACTTAAAAATAGAATGAAATGACAAAGAAGGGTTCAAGCTGTTACCTGGATCTTGCAGAATGAAAAACCGTCGCCTCGATTGTCCACAATCAACAACTGAAGTTTCACCACTTTTTTTTCTAGAGATCTATCACAGCACTCAACAGCGTGAAAATGAAAGTCTGTGGCCTTCTTATAGCCATTCTGGAAGTCAAACTCACTCAGCTAGTCTAATACAAAGGGGTAAATTCATGCTACATTTTGTCCCAACTATTGGTTTTTATAAAGTTCCCGATGCTCTGATGAGTTTTATATGTTTATATGCAGATCCAACCATGTTCGACCCAACTGAGCTTTCTTTTTATTGACTTTTTATAGCTCATAAAATTGAAAAAACCCCAAGTTTCCTTTTTCGGGCTCGTTAAACCACCATGACAGAGACATATGAGCCATTCTTTTCATCTTTTTCAAAGCTCTTTAAACAGAAAAAGTGACCGAGTTTTTTTCATGTGGCTCATTAAAATTTCACAGAAAGCATCGAGTTTTTCCTTGTTGAACTCATTAAAATTTCACAAAGAAAATTGCGTGTCCTCCATCTCCTCGTACTCGTAACAAACTAAGGTGTATGTCCATCGAACATAGCTTTCTCACTCTTCCAGATTCAATGGACTAACTCACGAAAAATGAACTGTTTCGGGCTTACTATTCTCCCTTCGTCGCGCCCGGTTATCAAACATAACAAAGGTACCCCCTGGAGTTGCCTTTTACGGTGTTTTTTAGACTCTCTAAATATGAAAAAACCATCAAGTTTATCCGTCTGGACTTGTTAAACTTCAGACGAGGAAATTTTTTTGACATCATGGATACTTCATGTTAAAGGTTGATTTGGCAGCACAAAATCTTGAACATGGCACTTCTCAGAAAACCCTTTTTCATTTAGCCGAACCATACCATTTATGATTTTAGCCTTTATCTCCCAGTGTTCCTGCATTGGTGAATCTTAAAACTCTTTGGTGTTCATTAAGTCTAAGTTTCCTAGTACCTTGTTAGAGTGCCTTCTATTTTTCAAGAGGATCCCGCTATCTGCTGCTCCCTGTATCAATCAACGTCATCATATGCTAGAACTTATTTGTCGTCAGTTATCCCCATTTTCTCATGATTATTTCTATTAGTATAAAATCATTTTTTCTCGTTTCATGTCAATTGATGTAGGACGCCTCAGTGCCTAACCTTTGACAAATCTCTTCCTATCGACTTCAACATCTTATCTAGGAAGTTGATCCAGAAACACATCAATACCCGGATACTTGCAGACACTAGTGTTAGGTCATCTTGTGTTTGGTTGGGGTTTCTCATTATTGGCTCCCGATAGAATTATTCTATGAGTGTTTGACATCAAAACCTTTTATTCACACTCACTATATTGTACTGTGCATCTTGGGGACCATCATCATTATCGGTGGCCGCCCTCACGTTTGTTAACAGTTTTTGTTATTTACTGGTAATCAAACGATTTCCTGCATGCTCGACTATGACTCATTTATTCACATGTACAAGAATATTCAATTTAGTGAAGCAACGACATAGACCTTGGGTTGAGGGTTACACCATTACATCTGTGTTTCCTCCCCCAAGTTGTGATATTGTTTTTGGGAGACCGCTTTTCAGTTTGATCCTGTTATGATAGACACTTTCACGTTATGCTTATTAGTGGATATACTGTTCATATCTCTGTCCTAGAGAAATCATGTTGATTAGCTACTGAGCATGGGAAATACCCAAATCAAGACAGATACTATATTTTCTAACATATGTTGTTGTTTCAGGTTTTCCTCAGTCCTTCAATTCCTCTTATTCTGCTACGCTTGTTATAAATTATTTCGGCCATCGTCTTCATATCTTACCTCACACTTTAGGGGGCATTTGTTACAGGACAAGTGACCTCCTCATCAGCTCAGAGGAAAAGGTAACATGGAAGGAAGAAAATGACCTAGACAAGACCCATTTCTGCCAAGGTAACACACCCCAGAAGCAGCTAGACAGCATTATAACACACTTGAGACATGTCAAGGGAGTGTTAGTACCTAGGGTAACGCTCTGTCATGCCCGAAGGGTAGTGTTATTTGTGCTTGAGTGTGAAAAGGGAAAATATCTTGCGGAAAAGTGACTGGCACTTACAGCTTTTTCTCATAAAGGACCAGTACAAAATAGAAACTAAAAGGCATAAACCTTTTATTAGGCCTTGCCAAATAAAACTGGACTCCTAAAGAGGAAAAAGCATTGAAGGACATGGAAACATATTGATTTTTCCCATTACAAATTGTTTGAATAGGTTGGCAATGTTTTCCCTCTCCATCTTCTATAAAATGGAGCTGTGGGCTCTTGGTATAAGGTTGAAGGATTGAATATATCTAGAATAGGGTTTCATTGTTGTAGTGTGAGGTTTGAGGATACGCGAAGCTCATTGAGATATTTCTACCTTGAGAATGATTACACTCCGAAATAGAGAAAGAAGGAGAGGAATTGGGAGACTGAGGAGGGCTTGGTACAACCAATGGTTGTAATCCTCCTTTTTA
This sequence comes from Pinus albicaulis, assembly GCA_034641835.2. Classification (NCBI taxonomy): domain Eukaryota; kingdom Viridiplantae; phylum Streptophyta; class Pinopsida; order Pinales; family Pinaceae; genus Pinus; species Pinus albicaulis. The sequence continues at coordinate 1,396,720,415 of CM076580.1, forward strand.
TAAATCAATAGAACTGTATCTGTTTTTTCCATTCGATGCATCAGTGTCACAATTTTTTTTCAATCATCTATGTAGCATGATATGAATGGATCAGATATGTATTTTTTCATGTTTCTTATATGCTAGTTTAATCAATAACAAACTATAATATCATAGAGATTACATGGGTGCTTTGATTGATTGTAGGATATGGATTTGGAGCCGGTGAAGAAGGATCTCTACTTCGCTGCTCGTTGTTCTCCATAGGATCTGATACCACTAAAGAGGTAATCTCTCCATCTTATTTTGTTGATTATAGACATTAGCATGAACATGTATGCAGCTTATTTGTGAACTTTACAGCTAATCTGACTCTCTTCGTCGGGCACCGGAAATCCCTAAGAGGGATATTTAGTAACCACCACCTAAGCATATTACCTTATAGCAAACACAACTCAACCCTCAACAGGATCTACGCTGTAGATGAAAGATGAAGCTTGGACTAAAGCTTGAATGTGGAAGAAAATTAAAATTCTCTTTCAAGAGGCCTCTCAAGGAAAAAGGCGGGATTCCCGATCAGGAACACCCTATGCTAAACAATACTGCAATCCTAGCTAAACATCCAGAGAAAGCTATATTTTCTAAACAAACCACATATCAAAACATAACATATCATAAGCTGAATAATATGGCTACCATCCTCTTCCTTATATAAGAAATGAGCTTCCTAACCCTAAGCCCCATTAATTAATGCCACTACTTCCATGCAAAGAGTCTCCATCTAAAACTACACTGTCCCTCATTGAATGCCACTACTCCATGACAACGTTGTTCATTTGGTCAAAGTTGACCTAGTCAAGGTGTTCCAGCTGCTTATCACACCTAAGGGTGCTCAATTAAGCTACCAAGATGTTTTCTTTTCACATTGCCATTGATTTTATTCATTATTAAGGAGATTTATGGATCTCCATTATCCTCTTATTTATTAAACAAAAATAAAAAGCATAATTTAATATTCCAATTAGCTCATGGCTAATTGCGAATATTACAGTCCTCGCCTCCCAAATGTTGTGTGTCCTCAAGAAACTAAAAAGGTGACTGATGCAACTCTTCTCCTCCATCATTGGTGACACTGTAATATTCGTAATTAGCCCAAGCTAATAGGAATATACAATTTTGTTTTTCTTCCTGTTTTTGTGAATAAAATTGTAAAGGAGGATCAATAAAACTCCTAAATCAACAAAATAAATCAATGTTCAATATGAACAAGGATAAATTTGAGCCATTTTCATAAGCACACTTAAGTGTGAAAGAGGCTGGATTAGTTGACCAAGTCAACCAGGACCAAATCATTAGCGCTGTCTAGATGCAATGAACCTCCTAAATTCACATCACAGTTCTAGTTGGAGGCTACACATGTGAACATAGATAAATCATTGAGATGGTTTATGGTTTTGCAGGATTTATAACTTATAAAAGGAAGAGGAGGACATCTAGAGAAGGTTGTTCATTATTATGATATTTGTGAAGATATTTTCTGTTTAGACATTTCTTATTATCTTGGTTGTTTAGCATAGAATAGTTCTGCTTAGCACTAGGGTGTTCCTGATCGGGAATCCCACCTCTTCCATTGAGTAGCTCTTGGAGGAGCCTTGCTGATATTGTCCACTATCAGGCATTTGGCCAAGCTACATATTCCAACTACAAAATAGATCTTGTTGCGGGTTTGGTTGTCCTTGTAAGCTGCAACAAGTGGAGGCTATATCTATTTAGATCTAGGCCATTTTGGTGCCTCTTTTAAGTGGGAGAGTCTTCTATCCTCCTGATAAGAGAGTATTAGATCATTGGAGCTACATATTCGGATCTTGGCATCATGCCAAACCATTGATGGAGTCAAAAATTTGGTTTCTCTCCCATAACTGTGTTATTTGCAAGAGCAGAGTTGCAGGGAGTTTTGGCATACTTTCAGAGGAGAGATCTCTAGTGGTTGGGGTTCTTCCCTTCACTGTGGTGATCCATGGATTAGATTTCTGATCCATGTCATGTTCAGGTCTGATATTAATTCTATTGTATTTACTGCATCATTTCTAAATACTACTGCAGATCTACAACTTTAGATCTCAGATCTACTCTTTGTATTTCATGTTTTGCTCAAAACCCAAGGGGAATGTGTAGAGGAACTCTTCTAGTGTATAGATCTGATATGGGTCTAATATTTTGTACACATATTTGTTCTAGATCTGATATCTAATGTACAGTTGTTTCAGCTCATAATATAACATTGTCAAGCCTTCTTACAGCTAATACATTGTTGCAACACCTCATTCTTGAGGGTTTCTTCTTCAAAGTTCTCCATTTTTCTCTTTTACATTGTATGGGCCCTATTATAAACCTAATTTGATGATGTATAAGTGGTTAATGAACCATTATATTTATCTCCTACATATATTGGGCTAAACTGCATTATTTTCTGGGTAGAGTTATTTTGTATTGCTGCAGCCCCTTCTTTAGGAATTTTCCAACTGCACTAGGTGTGGGGAGACCTATTTAACCCACATAGAAGGATTTGTTTTTAAATCCATCTTGGATTCAGGTCTTAGATTTTCATATCTAAGGGATCTAATGGTTGGATTCCAATCCTGTAGCAGCCATTTCTGAAAAATGTGTTTTTCAAATATGCCTAGTTAGCAGTCCCAATTTGGAATATTACAATGGTATTAGAGCATGATATTTGGCTTAGCTTGTGAATTCCAGCTATCAAAAAGAGAAATATCAAAATTATGAGGAGAATGAGATTACTCTCATCACTTTTTAGATATAGAAATAACCTCTCCAAGGAGGTTAAGCAGATAGAAGAAGGAGAAGAGGAAGGACCATGCACTTCCTACACTCACAAAGAAGAAGACAAGAAGCATGAGGGACACTTGGATAATTAGATTCTAAGTGAATAACTTATTGAGTATGAGTCTCAACCTAGAGCCTTTAAGGATACTCTAGCCTTCCCATAGTTCATTCAACTGGAGGAAGAGAGGAGACCATGCAGCAAGGGAGAAATCAAGGGCAATAGGTTTCTATTGTCCACTTTTGATGGGACATCTGCAGAAAAAGCTTGAGAAATAAGACTTAGTGCATTCTTCCTACTACATTCAGTGGTAGAGAAATAAGTAGTAGAGATTGCAGTGCTGCACCTTAAGGGTGAAGCAAGAAATTGGTGGTTTAGCAATGTGAGACATGCAAAAGTATCTTCTTTTGCATATTTCACTCAAAGGGTGATTAAGAGATTTGATAAAGAGAAATCAGAGGAAGAGAAGCCCTCACCACCTCTTGAGGATTTTTGTACCAACACTGTCATAGCCTTGGAGGAGAAGCCTTCAACATTAGCAATTGAGGGAGCCAACATGGTAGAAGAAGGAACTCTTGCAACCATACAAGATTTCCCAAAGTCCATCAAGGTATGATTGAGTTTCCACTTTCTATTATTACAGCAAATATTTTAGAGGATTGTGGAAATTTGCTGTTGCATGACCCAGAATCATCACTTACTACCAATCTAGAGTAGCAGAGTTGCATTCCGCTATCCAAGAGCAGAAGTGAAGAAAGGAGGACCCATTCCTCATGCGAGAAATCAAATATCAGCTTCATTCAGGAAGCCATGAAGAAAGAGATGACAAAGGTTATACATCTTGAGATGAGAAACATTTTCTCCTCCCTAGATGACACTTTCTCAATGAGCATGCCACAACTCAAAGAGAGACTTATACTTGCAGCAGATCCAAGACCCCACTAGTTTTGGAAGGCCATGCATGAGGAGGAGGTCTCATCAAGAGATCCCATGGGAGGTGCACTTCAATATTCCATGAAGTGAAAAGTTCAAATATTTGAGAATATTGGTTTCCTACAATGGGAGGATACCAAATATTTGCAGAATGAGGTCCATGATCCACAAGTGATTGAGTGGATGTGGATGATGAGCAAGAAGCTAGAAATCTACTTGCAAATTTATGATACTGGGTAGCACGAGGCTTGGCTGCATTGGCTACTCTTGAAAGAGTTTGGCCATCATCCTCTTTCTAAGGGTATGTGGGGGAAAGATGTGTGGCAGGATGCTTGCATGATTGGGCATCAAGGAGTATGGAAACATTGTGTTGATATGAAATTCTTCATATCAATCACCATGTTTTCACCACATGATTTGTATGATGGAGGTATGGGGAGGCAACAAAATCTTTTGTTGCTTTGGATATTCTTGGGAGAGCAAGGGTAGATTTTCTCTCAGACTTTTCATGATGTTGCAAGAGTAGGAGGTGGCACTATCATGGTGCAAAGGGGCTACTCCTTAGCCTTGGATGATCCGGAAGTACTTCCCCTTTGGAAGAAGCTTCTAGTTTTTAGCAGCATTATGGAAGATGTCTTTGACAATGAGCATGTCAAAGAATGGAGCTATGAGTTGGCAGGAGCCTATTTTCATAAGCCAATAGTACTATCACTTGGGAGCTTGGGGTTATTGATCGAGTGTCCCCATGATCACTTCACAATTGATGCACTTGGTGAGCAAGGAGGAAGTGAGATTGATGGAGTAGTGGATGGAAACATCTATTACAGAGATATGTTCTTCCTAACTTGGATTTCCAAGTATAGGAAGGGTGATCTTCATGCAGCATATGGTTCATTCCTCTTCATAGGAGTGTGTCATACCACTATGGAGGAATTATTCATATACATATGCATCATCTTACTCTCAACACATGGTAAGAATATTTTTTTTGCATCCATTGATTGTCTAACATAGTATTTGCATATTATTACCATTCCTATTCAGTGCATTGCTCCACAAGAAGGCAAGCTTTTCATTGAGCTCCATGGTCAACATTGGGCCAAATTGTATGATGTAGAGAGAATCTCTTATATGGCCTTGGGAAATTTTTTTCTTTCATGTATGTTCAGTTGTTGTATCCAAAATTTTTCTATTTATCAGTAGATGTCATGACATACATAATTATCCATGTAACAAAAAACAACTTGCCATGTAATTTTTTGAAGCAACGGTTTGGAAAATTGCACTGTGACTATTGGGAAAACTGTTGGTACCTTCCTGCACCACATGAAACCACCATCATTTCCCTCATTTTGATGCTGATCATGATTTCATTTGCTGATATTGATCTTATTTGCATTGGAAGCATGATTGGGAGAGAGACACATGGGTTGGATGTGTCCTTTTGGGAAGAGGATTCCCACACTTTCTGCATTGCATGTTCTAATGGGAGCATGGGAGGAGATATGGCCACCACATCCAAAAAATTGTTTCTTTTTGAGGTGGGCCATGTGATTGATGGGATTCCATATAGTGATTATTTCCTATCCATCACATATGGAATGATTTGGGCCAGCTTGATTCACAACATTGGGGAGGAGATCTTTGGAGATCTAGTCTTCATTTTTCCACTTGAGGAAAACATTATTGCAGCCCAAGATCTACACAAGCTCTACACTTATCATAAGTGGAGAGAAAGACAGCGTGGGGTAGGCTACTTTTTCTACCATGATCAAATTTTCAGCCCACCTACTTTGCAGGAGCTCAAGGTGGAGGATAATTTTCTGGAGTTGCCATGTTGGGAGGTGACTCAATTTGTATGGATGATTGCTTGGGGATGGAGGGTCCACTTGGGAAAGATGTTTCCAAACACATAGCAGCCTCCATGCCTTGGGAGGGAACTCTTTAGTTCTATCATTGCAGTTGCTTGAGGACAAGCAACAATTGGGAGGGGAGGACTCTAATATTCCTAATTATCCCAAGCTAATAGGAATATTCAATTTGTTTTTGCTTCCTGATTTTATGAATAAAATTGTAAAGGAGGATCAATAAAACTCCTAAATCAGCAAAATAAATCAATTTTCAATGTGAACAAGGATAAATCTGAGCCATTTTCACAAGCACACTTAAGTGTGAAAGAGGTTGGATCAGTTGACCAAGTCAACCAAGACCAAATCATCAGCGTTGTCTAGATGCAATGAACCTCCTAGATGCACAACGCAGTTCTAGTTGGAGGCTACACATGTGAACAGAGCTAAATCATTGAGATGGTTTAGGGTTTGGCAGGATTTATAACTTATAAAAGGAAGAGGAGGACATCAAGAGAAGGTTGTCCATGATTATGATATTTCTGAAGATATTGTCTGTTTAGACATTTCTTATTCTCTTGGTTGTTTAACAGAGAATATTGTTGTTTAGCACTAGGGTGTTCCTGATCGGGAATCCAACCTCTTCCATTGAGTATCTCTTAGAGGAGTCTTGCTAATCTTGTCCACTATCAGGCATTTGGCCAAGCTACATATTCCAACTACAACATAGATCTTGTTGACGGTTTGGTTTTCCTTGTAAGCTACAACAAGTGGAGGCTAGATCTATTCAGATATAGGCCATTATAGTGCCTCTTTTCAATGGTAGAGTCTTCTATCCTCATGATAAGAGAGTATTAGATCATTGGAAATGCATATTCAGATCTTGTCATCAGGCCAAACCATTGCTAGAGTCAATAATGCTGTTTCTCTCCCATAACTATGTTATTTGCAAGAACAGAGTTGCAGGGAGTTTTGACATACTTTCAGAGGAGAGATCTCTGGTGTTTTGGGTTCTTCCCTTCGCTGTGGTGATCCATGGATTAGATTTATGATCCATGTCATGTTTATATCTGATATAAATTCTATTGTATTTACTGCAGTATTTCTGAATGCTACTACAGATCTGCAATTTTATATCTCAGATCTACTCTTTGTATTTCATTTTTTGCACAAAACCAAAAGGGGAATGTGTAGAGGAAATCTTCTAGTATACAGATCTGATATGGATTTAATATTTTGTACATATATCTATTCTAGATATGATATGTAATGTACAACTGCTTCAGCTCATAATATAACACTATCAAGCCTTCTTACAACTAATACATTGTTGCAGCACCTCATTCTTGAGGGTTTCTTCATCCAAGTTCTCCATTTTTCTCTTGTACATTGTATGGGCCCTATTATAAACCTGATTTGCTGATTTATAAGTGATTAATAAACCATTACATTGATCTCCTGCATATATTGGGCTGAACTGCATTATTTTCTGGGTAGCGTTATTTGGTATTACTGCAGCCCTTTCTTTGGGCATTTTCCAACTACACTAGGTGTGGGGAGACCTGTTTAACCCACCTAGAAGGATTTTTTTTTGAATCCTTCTTGGATTAAAGTCTTATATTTTCATATATAAGGGATCCAAGGGTTGGTTTCCAATCCTGTAGCATCCATTTCTGAAAAATGTGTTTTTCAGACATGCCTAACTAGCAGTCCCAATTTGGGGATATTACAGACACCTCCATGTGATAAGCTTCCCTCATAAGCTAAGTGTCTCCCAATCCATCCCTCCATTAAATTCTCCTCCCAATTTCTCATGAGATGCAAATGATTCATCCCACAAGGAAGCAATAGATCTAATGAAACAATCATGGTTTTCCCAATGTCCTCCCTGAAACATGCATCATAATGAACATGGAGAATCTCTCCCCCAAAGGGCACTTCCAGTCCTCCCATCCTCCCTCCAATCATTCCCATAAAAATAATAAGTACATCATCAATGTATGGGATCAAAACCAAGTACATAAAAATAGAAACATGCAAAAATGGAGGTGGTTCATAGTCCCACATGTGGAACAAGCGCAAAATATCTCCTGATTGCATCAGATAATGATATGGTAAGTGGTTTCTGCACCGCTTACTTGTTGTCGAAGTCTTCTCACAATTCCTGAAAAGGTTAAAAATGTTTTGTGCCTTTGGATTGCACCCAGAATGATACAACATCTCCCTATATCCTCCAGGGGAGTGGCCATGTTCAGAAATGTTTATGGACCAAAGTTGGCCATGAAGATTATGTGGAAGAATGCTCCTCCTTAGAGAAATGGCCTACATATACATGGTAAAGGAGTGCAAATAATAATAAAATGAAACATCATGCACATAAACATGTTCCTTACCACAATATTTGCTCATAGAAATGGAGTGGTCCATAGATAGATCCCCTCTCATTCCAAAAGAGAAAAGATGTGGTTGTGATAACTCCTTCATAGAATTATGTGTCTCTCCCATCTCCACATGATCCATACATCTCTTCAAATGCTGATAGACCTCCTCTTCAAAGCCTTCCCAAGTGTAGCTCTCCAAGATAGTGTTGTAGGCTCTCATAGAATAATTATGGCTAAAGAGAAAAAATTCATGAGCTCTTTGTAGCAACTTCTCCTTGAGCTTGGAAGCTATAGATAAGAATATACTACCAAGATAATAGATGAATTAATCTTGGAATGAATATCCCTCCTCTTGAAGTTTGTCATCAAGTATCATACGTGTAAAAGTATCCTTGGAATAATCCACCAACAGCTAGGATTTCCAATATGGATCTATCCTCCATAGTGACAGCGTTGATGTTCTATCACAAAGAACATCTGTCATATGGCTACCGTTTTATTTGACATCTCCCTTTCCAAAGGTACATTTTGGAAGGTTTCTATCCTTCCCATGTTGCTCCTCCCACTACACAGAATCTGAAATGAGAGTGGGTAATGATGATGTTGGGAGAATGTCTCCCTCCTCCTTGAGTCTACCCCAGACTCTCAACGTTGTATCATGACCTCCGAGTGCCCCCATTCCTCTTAGCTCAATGAATGGTACATCATGATGTGAGACATGCCTCACCAAATTTGGATCAGGTGGCCTCCTAGATGTTTTTCCATAAAATAGTGATGTCTCATGGGCCAACCTCATATGCATAATAGATGGGGCTACCATTCCCTTGCTTCCATTGCGCAAATCCAACTTTTTTTTTTTGTGGAAGCTCCATGATGATTGGTTACCACTCTTAATGATACAAGATTACCTCTAATTGGAGCAGTTGCTCCATCCTCACCTTCTAGTGTGGTGGATCATCTCCTGCTATTCCAATGCTATGATCCCTTTCCTTTTCTTCTTCTTCTTACTCCTCATCATCTGAGAAGACCTCTATATAGTGTGCCTTTCCAGCTGCACATCTATGTCCGGGTGCCCATGATTCTTGGCATGTGAAGCAAAGCTTCCTTCTGCTTAAGTCTCTTCGGACATCATCACTAAGAGTTTTTTATTATTATTTTGGCTCTCTTTTGAGAAAGGAGACTTCTCATCTTTTCCCTTTGATGGAAAAGAGTGCTTTTGATGAAATTTTATTTTTCTTTTGGAAATGCATATTGTAGATCTCTATCCATTTCAATGGCATCTTGAAGGGTAGTGGGATTGGTAGACTTTTTTGGACATTGGGTTCAACGTTCCCCATGTGTTTCACAACATGGATTAACTGCCTCTTTTGGATAATAACTCTGGTGATTGTCGCAGAGACTAACACCTGCGGGTTTTGGTATAATGGAAATCGTGATTCCAACAAGTGGTATTAGAGAGATAGGTCTCGAGTTTGAAACTCACTCAACATGCGTTGGGGGGGATATTGTTGGAAATTGGGTTCAACGCTCCTCGTGTGTTTTGCGACATGGACTAACCATCTCTCGTGGATCCTAACTCTTGCGATTCTAGCGGAGACTAATGACTGTGGGTTTTGGTCTAATGACAATCATGATTCCAATAGACTTATCCAACCCATGAAGAGGTTCTTCTAACCTATCAATGAACATATAGAACCTTCTTGTTGTAGATAAATCAGGAACCATAACAGAAAGTTTTAAAAACTCAGAAATATAAGTTTCTGGATTACGTGATTATTTGAAATTTTCTAGCCCCATGAATTGTGCCTCAAGATCTCTTCTATCAAAAATCTCCACCAATCTCCTTGTGAGCTATGAATATGCAATCGAATTGGCATGAACCAATGTAGACAAGCCATGGAACAACCAATCATGTGCTTCACCCTGAAGGTGTAGCGCTGTTATCTTAATGGCCTCCATCTATAGTACTTTTTTCAGCTGGAAGTAGATGTCAAACTTCTCTACCCATGATTTGGCAGTGTATTTAGATGACCCATCAAATTTGGGTAAGGAAAATCTTCCCATAGTTCAGTGTAGATCATGATTCTGAATGAATCCTCCACCTCTATTGTGATGCTTGGGTCTCCTATTGTCCTTGATATGAAAAAATTATTGAAAACTCAAGTGGTCCTTGAATCTCTGATATTGAGACTCATACTCCATGAAATAGTATTCAAGAGTTTCTTGTTCTTTAAACGCTTCATTTCCCACTGCTAAGAATGTAGGCATTGTAGAGCGTTCAGAAACTTGTTGCTTTTGCACTGGTTGATCACTCCAGTGAGGAGAAATGCTGGAGCCTTCACCATGTTGAGATCCTTTAGGGGATTCCTTGTATCTATCCCTCCTCATCTCCTTTATTTCTCTAGCAATGTCTTGCATGGTTCTAAGAAGGATCTTAGGGAAATCCTTCTCTTCATCTTCTCCTGATAAAGCGGTTCTACCCTTGTCTTCTTTGTCATTTGTATAATAAAAATTTCGGTTCATTCTTCTAAGATGCTTCTTCTCTCTATATGTGAGAGGATATCCTTCTTATGATGACATATTGGCTTTTCAAGATGCACAGGCTAAGCCAAGGTTGTGCTCTGATACCACTGTAAATTTTCGAAATGGGAAAAGCAGGAATATGGTGCAAATCCATGGAAATAGAAGTGTAAAAAATAGATCGAAACATGAGGCCAATATTGAGACATTCCACTCATCATAACGGTAGCATATATGTATAAAATAATGGGCCACAAAACATACAACAAGATAGAACAGGCCTCCAATAGCAAAAACCCTCAAAAAAGGTGCTGCTACTATATAGAAAAATGTCAGAAGGCTGCTACACTGTAGTCATAAAGTGAAATACTAAAGAAAATGAACATACAAATATATATGGCTGTTATATGCCTCAAAGGATACAACAAATGTGCATCTAGGCTCTATACAATGTTTAGAAAAGAATCCCCAAAGGGTTTTCAGATATACACCAATGTACAAGATGGGAATCAAAGCCCTAGGGCTGAAAATTCACTACAACAAATAAACTAGAAAGATAGGGCTGATTTGATATAGAAAATAATGCAGCCTCCTCCAATAAATCATTTAGATGAAAGGTTAATCCCTTCACTAGAAAACTTCCTCCCCAAATGGTGTACTAAAACCACCCTGCAACTCCTCCCTCAAAATAATGCAGTCCAAGACAGAAAATGCATTGTAGGGGAAATAAATAAGTGGCCTGATGCCAAATGATGCAATAAGGCTCAAGGGCCTTCCTTATTGTCCTCCCAATGGAAAGGAATCCTTCTCCACTAAAAATAAGCACTGAAGTGACCCAAATATGTTCTCCACTGCTCGAACCTGCAACATAACTCAACCCTCAACAGGATCTACGTTTTAGATGAAAGATGAAGCTTGGCCTAAAGTCTAAATGTGGAAGAAAATTATAATTCTTCTCTAAGAGGCCTCTCAAGGAAAGAGGCGAGACTACCAATCAGGAACACCCTGTGCTAAACAACACTACAATCCTAGCTAAATAGCCAAAGAAAGCTATATTGTATAAACAAACCATATATCAAAACATAACATATCATAAGCTAAATAATATGGCTTCCATCCTCTTCCTTATATAAGAAATTATCTTCCTAACCCTAAGCCCCATTCATTAATGACACTACTTCCATGCAAATAGTCTCCATCTAAAACTACATTGTCCCTCATTGAATGCCACTAATCCATAACAACATTGTTGATTTGGTCAAAGTTGACCTAGTCAAGGTGTTCCAGCCCCTTTTCACAGCTAAGGGTGCTCGATTAAGTTGCCATTGATTTTATTCATTATTAAGGAGATTTATGGATCTCCATTATCCTCTTATTCATTACACAGAAAGAAAAAGAAAAATTTAATATTCCAACTAGCTCATGGCTAATTGGGAATATTACAGTCCTCCCCTCCCACAAGTTGCTTTTCCTCAAGCAACTGACAAGGTGATTTCTGCAACTCTTCTCCTCCATCATTGGTGACACCTCCATTTTATAAGCTTCCCTCATAAGCTAAGTGTCTCCCAATCCATCCCTCCATGAAATGCTCCTCCCAAGTTCTCATGAGATGCAAATGACTCATCCCACAAGGAAGCAATAGATCCAATGAAACAATCATGGTTTGCCGAATGTCCTCCCTAAAACATGTAGCATAATGAACATGGAGAATATCTCTCCCAAAGGGCACTTCCAGTCCTCCCATCCTCCCTCCAATCATTCCCATAAAAATAATAAGTACATCATAAATGTATGGGATTAAAACCAAGTACATACAAATAGAAATATGCAAAAATTGAGGTGGTTCATAGTCCCACATGTGGAACCAACGCAGTATATCTCCTGAATGCATTAGATAAAGATATGGCAAGTGGTTTCCCAACAAATTACTTGTTGCCCAAGTCTTCCCAAAATTTCTGAAAAGGTGACAAATGTTTGGTGCCTTTGGATTACACCCAAAATGATACAAAATATCCCTACATCCTCCAAGGGAGTGGCCATGTTTAGAAATGTTTATGGCCCAAATTTGGCCATGAAGTTTATATGGAAGAATGCTCCTCCTTGGAGAAATGGCTTGCATATACATGGTAAAGTAATGCAAATAATCATCAAATGAAACATCATGCACATAAACATGTTCCTTACCACAATCTCTTCTCATACAAATGGAGTGGTCCATAGATAGATCCCCTCTCATTCCAAAAGAGGAAAGAGTTGGACATGATAACTCCTTCATAGAGTTATGTGTCTCTCCCATCTCCACATGATCCATGAATCTCTTCAAATGCTGACACACCTCCTCTTCAAAGCTTGCCAAGTGTAGCCCTCCAAGATAGTGTTGTAGGCTTTGATAGAATAAGTATGGATGAAGATAAAATCTTCATGAGCTCTTTGTAGAAACTTCTTCATGAGGTTGGAACATCTAGATAATAAGTTACTACCATGGTAATAGATGAATTCATCATTAGGGGAATTTTGAGGTCTAAAATGGGCCTCATAAGAAAAATGTACAACAAAAATAAACTTTATAACAACCAATAGGATTCAAGATGATGATGTCATCCATAATGGATGATTCACCATTTTTGGAGTAAAAAAGTAAAAATATTAAAAAATAATAAAATAATAAAACTACTTTTTCAACTCATATTTTAAACTTATCTCCCAAATTTTTTACTCAAATTTCGAGCGGGAGTACTCGTTGGATGCGGAATTTAATTCCTCATCCAAGGAGTACCCATGTTGCATACTTTCGATGAACTCTTCTACACGAAAAATGAGAAATACATAAAAAACGTGATTGTAATCACGTTTTTTTATTTATTTCTCATTTTTCGTGTAGTAGGACCCATAGAAAGTATGCAACATGGGTACTCAAATAGTTGAGAAATTAAATTATACTCTCACTCAGAATTTGAGTCGTTTTGGGAGATAAGTTGAAAATATGAATTGAAAAAGTAGTTTTTTCATTTTTCCCTCTAAAATTTGATGGTGTCATCAAATCTTATTAGATTTTTTCCACTATTATTTTATAATTTCCTTAGGAGGCCCATTTTAGACCTCAAAATTCCCCTAATGCTTGGATTGAATATCCCTCCTCTTGAAGATGGTGATCAAGTACCATGCATGTAAAAATTTCCTTGGAATAATCCACCAACATCTGGGAATTTCAATATGGATCTATCCTCCATAGTGACAGCGCTGATGATCTATCACAAAGAACATATGCCATACAAATTCCCTTTTCTTTGACATCTCACATGCCAAAGATACATGTTGGAAGGCTCCTATCCTTCCCATGTTGCTCCTTCCACAGCGTAGAATCTGAAATGAGAGTGGGTAATGATGATGTTCGGAGAGTGACTTCCTCCTCCTTGAGTCTACCCCAGACTCTCAGCACTGTATCATGACCTCCCAATTCCCCCATTCCTCCTGGATCAATGAATGGTGCATCATGATGTGAGACATGCCTCACCAAATCTGGATCAAGTGGCCTCCTAGGTGGTTTTCCATAAAACAATGATGTCTCATGGGTTAACCTCATATGCATAATAGATGGGGCTACCATTCCCTTGCTTCCACTATGCAAATCCAGCTCTGTTTTTTGTGTGGAATCTCCATGATGATTAGGTACCACTCTTAATGATGCAAGAGTCCCTCTAATTGGAGCAGTTGCTCCATCCTCACCTTCTGGTGGTGGTGGATCATCTCCTGTTATTCCAGTGCCATGATCCCTTTTTGTTTTTTCTTCTTCCTCCTCCTCATCATCTGAGAAGACCTCTATATAGTGTGCCTTTCCAGCTACACATCTATGTCTGGGTGCCCATGATTCTTGGCATGTGAAGCAAAGCTTCCTTATCCTTAAATCTCTTCAGACATCATCACTAAGAGATTTTTTATTTTGGCTCTCTTTTGAGAAAAGACCATTCTCATATTTTCCCTTTGATGGAAAATATTACTTCTTTTTTTTGAAATGTTTATTTTTCTTTTTGCAAGGCATCTTGTAGATCTCTAGCCCTTTCAATGGAATATTGAAGGGTAGTGGGCTTGGTATACTTAACCAACCCATGAAGAGGGTATTCTAACCCATCAATGAACATATAGACCCTTCTTGCTACAAATAATTTTGGAAACATAACAGAAAGTTTCAAGAACTCAGAAATATAAGTTTACGGATTACCTAATTGTTTGAGCTTTGCTAGCCCCATGAATGGTGCATCAGGATCTCTTCTATCAAACCTGTCCATGAATATCCTTGTGAAATCTAAATATGCAGTCACATTGGCATGACCCAATGTAGACAAGCCATGGAACCACCAATCATGTGCTTCACCCTCAAGGTGCGGCGCTACCATTTTAATGGCCTCCATCTCCAATACTTTGTTCATATGGAAGTAGATGTCAAGCTTCTCTACCCATGATTTGGCAGTGCATTTAGATGACCCTTCAAAATTGGGTAAGGAAAATCTGCCCATAGTTCAGTGTAGATAATTATTCTAAATGAATCCTCCACCTCTATTGTGATGCCCGGGTCTCCTATTATCCTTGATATGACAAAATCCTTGAAAACTCAAGTGGTCCTTGAATGTAATATCCCAAAAGGAAGAATGCAGTAATAATAAAACACAATATAAGAAATGTAGCAAAGTAAATAATAAATCTATATACATATCAGAATGCACATAAATAGTTGAGCCATTTTATTATATTGGAGGTGCAAAAATAAAGTACAACAATGCTCAAAATATGAGACACTCAAGCCACAAGAGTAGCCTAGAATGACCCTGCAATGATATCACAAGAGGGACTATGTAACTGTTGCTCTGCTGGAAGGTAAACTGTGATGTCCCTGTTGCAACTGTAGGGATTGTAGCTAACTAAAATATATAAATTCAGATCTAGGGAGAATGGGAGCTTCGATGATGGTAAAATTGTAGATCTAGGCTCAATGATTGATTCCCAAGATAACCCATGAGGGGTTTCTCAGATCTATAATTCTAAGACAACCTTTCTCTTAGGGCTTCACATATATGCTATTGGGAATGTAGATCTAAATCTTGATTTGATAATATGATGGCTGCAATGATGTAAAATAAGAACTATGCAATAAGGGTTGATCCTTTCACTAGATTCTTGGGCTAAAAGCTCAAGATCTAGCTCCTCTAATCTCCTCCACTGAATAGTTGTTGGATGAACAACAACTTTAGAAAAATGCGCCGTTAGAGAGGGAGGCTCCTTAGCCTACTGCTATATGTGTCAAATCAGCTCCTGAGTGATGGAAACAATAGATCCAATGTGAGGAGGTTTTCCCTCACAGGATTTCCAGTTGAAATACTAGAAACTTCCTTCCTCCAACAGATCTACATGACTGAAATGCGCAATCCTTGAAGGGAAGACTACTGCATGGACGTAAAACCCAATGGCCTAAATGTCGAATATAGATTTGCTACTCCTAAAAGGCTAAATATGAAGAACAAAGTGGTCGGATGAATCCTCCACTGGTTTCCTAGCTGAATGCTAGAAACAACCTCCTGAAGATGGCACCAATGCCTAATAATGAATGAATAACAATCCTCTTTCCAGATCCACTCAAAGAAAGAGGTGGGATTCCCACTCGGGAACACCCTCTTCTAAACAGCACTGCAAACTCTGCTAAACAGCCCAAGCTTGCATAGAAATTTCCTAAGACAAATCTGGATCTAAACAGATCAAGAAATGAATAATCCAAATCATGTCTTCCATTGTGCCTTCACCTTCATTATATGCATGAGCCTTCCATAGCCTAGGCCCACTCCAAAGCTGCACTGTACATGTGGAAAAATTTTCCATGTTTGACTGCGCGGTTGATCCATGTCTTCCATCATGTTCATATGGGGTGATCACCCTCTCCATCATGCATGCATTAAATGCATCACTTCCTCCACTATCTTATCATATGTGCTTTATGATCTTCTTTGAATGTTTTATGATCTCATTTGACGTTAAAAAATATCCTTATGATTTTATATTTAATATCCATGATCTTATTTAACTGTTTCATCCTCCATAATCTATCTCATAAATGAGACATGATCTCCATTAATGGAGTTGCTCCACTACTCCATGTTTTTAGATCTAGATCTAGAATTTCAACATTCACACATTAAAAGTGGATTTTATTCATATTTGAGGTTTGTGGGTCCCTCCACCCTTTTATTTGCTTAATTTATTAAGAAAATCAAGGACTCTAATATTCCAAATATGATGTGAAAATTTGGGAATATTACAGCCCCCCTCGGCAAAATGTTGCTTGTCCTCAAGCAACTCCAAAAATAGATGCAAAGCCATTTATTCCCCTACAAATGGCATCCACATAAGGAAGGATTCCTCCATTTTCTGCAATGTGTTATGCATGTTTCATTCCAAAGTTGTCTATTAAGAGAGAATAGTGTAATATCCCCAAATAGGGAAAATCTACAACACTGAGAATATCTTAAGATATTCAAAAGTTGGAGCTACAACAACACATGAAAACAATATTGTAAACACAGAAAATATGATCATGTCATGAGAGAGAAAAATATTCAGCCATCATCTTATTAATGGATCAGCAACAAAGTACAAAATATCAAGAGGGACCTGCCACTCAAGCCATAAGAACAAGTCTCCAATGATCAAAACAATAGATACATGAGATGCTACAACCATATAGAATGTCGGAGAGCAGTGGATGCAGATTCTATATTAGTTTAGCTACTGCTGTAGATGTAGATACATGAAATATGGCTGAAGGAAACAAAATAAATTCCCAATAATGAAGATATGGGCTCCAATACAAGATTTCTAGCCAACCCGAAAAGGATTGCTAGAAATGCCAGAAAACATACAATGTGACAAATAACCTTGGGGTTAATGTGCCACTGCAAACTAGATATGATATAAAATAAGGCTATGAAAGATCTAAAATACTGATTTCCTCGTCCAATTTTATTTCTAATTATAAGGCTGATCCCTCTACTCAGAAATAGGCCTTCTCGATGAGCTCAATGAACCCTCCCAGCAATTGCCTAGAAAAATAATGCAGATTTGGACTGAAACTATGCTATGAGGGATGTTAGATGTTTGGTATGATGCCAAAGATATGAAAATATTCCCGTGAGTCTTTCTTTCTGATCCTCCAATGGATAGAAAAGCTCTCCATTGAAAAACAAGACCAGAAATGACTCAAAGAGATCCTCCTTTGCTGCACCCTGCAACACAACCGAGCTCTAAATAGAAACTGTGCTATAGCTGAAGGAGGTAGCTTGGAAAAAAGGCTGAAATGAGGAAATTTAGCCCAAATAATCTTTCCTTCCTTGAGGATGAGGTAGGGATTCCTGACTAGGAACACCCTTGTGCTAAACAACACATCAACCCTGCTAAACAATAAGAGGAAGAAAAGTCTAAACAGACCAAAACAAATAATTATCAAAGCATCCCCCACAATGGCTACCATCCTCTCCATATATAGCAAGTGCTCCTCTCCACAATGGGTCCCATCCATATGTGCCACCTAGCCCATGCAAGTTTTCCTCCATTAAAACTGCACAATCCATCATGGAGATACAATGTATCTAGGCAGTGCATGTGGACTTGGTCAAATATGATTGAATCAACATGATCTAATCTTGTTCACACCTGTAGGTGCTTAATACAACTACTTATTCTTACCATTTTCACATGAGGAATGTTATTTTCCCTTCTAAAGAGGTTAATGGTCCTCCCTACCCATTTCATTCATCTACCAAAAGATAATGCTAACTATAATGTTCCTTTTAGCTTGAGGCTAAAATTTGGGAACATTACAGTCCTCTCCTCCAAAATGTTTCTAGTCCTCAAGAAACTGTATAGGGAGAGAAAAATTCCTCCCCTTATCCTCTTATGGACTTCTCGTCAATAGTCCCCACCACTACTCAAGATAATTTGCAACAAATCTTCCCTCCAATGTCTCCTCCCAAAGATGCATAACCAAATGGCTCACATCATGAAAAGGTGGAAGGTGTAAATGGAAAACTTCTTGCTATCCCATGGCCTTCTCAAGGTGGGAGTGATGATACACATGGGGAATCTCATTCCCAATGAGTGACCCTCTCACGCATGCTATCATCCAAATGAAATGAGCCATCCTCGGTAGCTCATCAAAGAAATCTACAACCTTGGGTTTATGCAATGTGTTGGGGCTGAATGGAGAGTTTATGTTTTCCCATCCAAGTAGTGTCTCTCTCCATTTATGGTAAGTATGGGGGGGTTGCTGATATTGGGCTGAAATGTCATCGCCCTAAAAAATGGCCCAATCTACCCCACAAGATAAGTCAACCATGAAGTGCCTCCTCCAAGAATGCAAGTTCTCCCAATGGCTCCTCCTACATGAAGGAAAGAGGTGTGTTGTGGTAATCATGGTGTGCCCATTTCTTCTCCTGAAACATACAATATGTAAAATAGGGAGAATCATACTCCCAATGGGAATCTCCATCTCAAATTCCACTCTCCAAACAAAGCTTCACATGAGTATAAACATATCAGCAATATATGGAAGCAAAATACTATGAAAACAAGCTGCCAAATGACAATCGGAGAGTGAATCAAAGTTCCACACAAGGAACCAGCGCAGTGCATTCCATGCTTGCCTTAAAACAAAAAATAACAATTTCTTCACAAACGACTTGTTTGCTGCCACAGTCATCTCATAATATGGAAACATGAAGATACAATGTGGTGTCAATGGTGCACACCAAGAATCATGTGGTTTCCCCCACAAACCACCAATAAGGTAGCCAAAATCAATGCTACAAGTAGCTACAAGTACATCATCATACAGTATATAAGAAGGGACAACCCTTCTTGGTACAACATGTTTCTCATCTAAAGAAAAGAAGTACAAAACATAAAGTGAAATTGTACATCCTCCATCATGTACTTGAGATCTTGAGCTGAAATGGCTCAACTTGAAATTTTCCCTCACCTCCAAAGAGTAGGGAAGTGGATGTGACCTCCTCTCTATCACCATCTGGGCTATGCATCTCTCCATATGATGAAATATGTCATGCTGGATGCCCTCCCAAGTGAACTCCTCTACCAAAGAAAGATATCCACCATAATGCATGGAAAGGAAGTCCTCATGTGCTGCATGAAGCAGCTTCTCCTTGAGCTTAGAACCTCTAGTCAACAAGACTCTACCATAAGAATAGATGACCACATCATCAACCATATACTCATCATCTCTATTCGGGTCATCAAGTATCATACATGCACCTAGATCCTTGGAGTACTCTACAAAGAGTTGAGATCTCCAATATGGATCAATCCTCCCAAGAGACAACGTTGGTGATCTGGCATGTGAAGCTCTCCTCATGTTGCTACCTGCTACTTTGACATCCCCCATGCCAAATTTTCCCTCCAAAATCTTCACCTCTCCAAGATCCAGGAGTGGTGAACCCAAAGAAAATATGTCTCTCATCATCTCTAGATCTGGTGGCCTCCCTGGTGGAATGCCTCCATGTAGTGAGACATCAAAATCTGAAGTGGACTGTATATATGAGTGGACTGAGTTGTCCCTCTTTTCACTGCACAGTGCAGTCCCCTCCTTATGTAAAAAAACCTCCTAAAATAGATAAGGGTGAATTCTCATCATCCCTTGATGCTGATCCTTCTCCTCTTCTTCCATACATGAGAATTCCTCATCCTCAATGAGAGACCCTTGATCTTGGTCATCTATTGAAGGAGGAAACTCGATGTCTTCACAAATAAAAGAGGGCTCTTCAAGAAGTGGGGATATTTCCCTTGGAAAACTATCATGCATGTTTTTATCCCCTTTATAAATATGGAGTGGAGTTGGTTTAATAGGTCTCTCCAACTCATGCAAAGTGTTTGCGTTTTTTTTTTTAACAAATGATGGTTCACAATGTTTTCTATCAAATATTCTCAACAATTCCTTAGTGAAATCAACATAAGTCTTTACATTTGCATGAAAAAATTAAGTAGAATCATTAAACAACCAATCACGGGCCATAACTTTGAGGTGAACCACTGCTACTTTGATGGCCACCTTCTCTGAAACTGAAAATAGGAATCTAGCTCTTCTACCCAAGCTTTGGTTGTGCACTCTGTTGATCCATCAAAGTGAGTTAGGAAGATTCTACCTCTCTTACTTCTTTTGTGGCTACTGGATCTTGCCTCCTTGAGTTTGGAAAACCCTTGGAAGTCCAAGTTCTCATTGAATCTCCATGATTGAGATTTATACTTCTGAAGATTGTCACTCAAGGTCTCCTCCCTTGGTGTATCTTCTTCCTCCATCCTGCTTGCAGTAAATGTGGGAAATAAAATGTGCTTTGGATATGCATGTGTGGCTGAATGCTCACACCCATCATGTGAATATATAGGGCTTGCTTCAAACCCTCTCATAAATATTCTACACTCCTCCCCTTTCATCTCCTTGAGATCTTCTTTGATATTCTTCATAGTTTGGAAAAGAAACAAGGAGATCCTCTCTTCCTTCATTCCTCCAAATAATGGAGTTATGCTTTTGTTTCTTCTTCACAACTTGTATTTTTTGTGATAAAATTCTTCTCCTAATGGCATAATGTCTTGGATGCACAGGCTGAGCCAAGATTATGCTCTGATACCACTGTAATATCCCAAAATAGGGAAAATCTACAACAATGAGAATATCTTAAGATATTCCAAAGTTGGAGCTACAACAATACATGAACGCAATATTGTAAACATATAAAATATGATAATTTCATGAGAGAGAACAATATTCAGCCATCATCTTATTAATGGATCAGAAAAAAGTACAAAATATCATGAGGGACTTGCCACTCAAGCCATAAGAACAAGTCTCCAATGATCAAAACAATAGATACATGAGATGCTGCAATCATATAGAATGCCAGAGAGTAGTGACCACACAGTGTATATTAGTGTAGATGCTTCTGTAGATGTACATACATGAAATATGGCTGAGGGAAACACAAGAAATGCCCAATGATGAAGATATGGGCTCCAATACAAGATTTCTAGCCAACCCGGAAAGGATTGTTAGAAATGCCGGAAAACATACAATGTGACAGATAACCTTGGGGTTAATGTGCCACTGCAAACTGGATCTAATATAAAATGAGGCTATGAAAGATCTAAAATATTGATTTCCTCCTCCAATGGTATTTCTAATTAGAAGGCTGATCCCTCTACTCAGAAATAGGCCCTCTTGATGAGCTCAATGAACCCTCCCAGCAACTGCCTCAGAAAATAACGCAGATTTGGACTGAAACTACACTGTGAGGGATGGTAGATGGTTGGAATGATGCCAAATATATGAAAATATGCTCGGGAGTCCTCCTTTCTGATCCTCCAATGGATAGACAAGCTCTCCACTGAAAAACAAGCCCAGAAATGACTCAAAGAGATCCTCCTTTGCTGCACCTTGCAACACAACCTAGATCTAAACAGAAAATGCATTGTAGCTGAAGGAGGTAGCTAGGAAAAAATTCTAGAATGAGGAAATTTAGGCCAAAGAACCTCTCCTTCTCTAAGGATGAGGTAGGGATTCCTAACCAGGAACACCCTTGTGCTAAACAACACTGCAACCCTGCTAAACAGGAAGAGCAAGCAAAGTCTAAACAGACCCAAGAAAATAATTATCAAAGCATTTCCCACAATGGCTACCCTCCTCTCCATATACAACAAGTGCTCCTCTCAACAATGGGTCACATCCATATGTGCCACCTAGCCCATGCAAGTTGTCATCCATTAAAATTGCGCAGTCCATCATGGAGATACAATGTATCTAGGCAGTGCATGTGGACTTGGTCAAATATGACTGAATCAACATGATCCAATCCTGTTCACACCTATAGGTGCTCAATCCAGCTGCTTATTCTTCCCATTTTCACATTAGGAATGTTATTATCTCTTCTAAAGAGGTTAATGGGCCTCCCTACCCATTTTATTCATCTACCAAAACATAATGCTAGCTATAATGTTCATTTTAGCTTGAGGCTAAAATTTGGGAACATTACACATAGAATAACATCCAACTGTGTAGTTAAATTCCCTCTTGTCACCATGAAGTACCAAGAAACAACCATATGATGCCTAAAATCATCATCGATACATGAGATACATAAAAAAAAGTGGCCCTTTCCACAAAGGAAAAGCTCCATATCACAATATATCTCTCCATCCCATGCTTTATGAATTTGATTGAGCATTGATATACTCTAATCCTTAGCCCTATTGGCCTTATTGGATCCAAGAATCATTCCAAATTTATGCAAAATAAGAAGGAAATGAGTTATATGGGTATAAAAATATGTCAAACCATATTCTCCTAATAGTAACCACCGGAGTAAGGCCCTTTGCTGCCATCCTCCATCTCCTCCATGTAAGATGGACAAGCCAAACTCCCCTAAAAGCAACCAAAGAAACAAGAGAAATTGCTTCTTTCTCTCCTCCTCATGTGCATCATGGAGCACAAACATACTGATTGACATGTAGAATGTCACATCAGCCCAATACAAATAAACACCATCAATACACATCCTAAGAGCATCATGCCAAGCTTTTCCCAATAAAAAAAACATAGACATAGGAGATGTCATGTGGTGGCCAAACTCTCTCAAGGGAAACAAAGATGAACATACCTTATTTTTCTACATTTAGTCATTGATATACAAGGCATGAATCAAAAAAATATGAGCCATTGGGTGGTAACCATACTCACCCAAGAGCAGCCAGTGCAGCCATGCCTCCTTCTGCATTTCATAAGTTTTTTTCAAGGCATGGATAAAATAAATAGGAGCCTTCGGGTAGTGAAAAATATCTCCCAAAAGAAACCAATGTAACCAAGCTTGCTGGCCCATTTCAGATATCTGCAAGTGGTCATGCAACCCCTTGCTTATCATCCTCACCCACTCATCCCAATGTGGATGATGAGTGATGTGATGCATAATCATGGTACCCTCCCTTTGTAGAATACCATCCTCCCCAAACTGATGAAAAACCTTGCACTTCATGAAATGTTGAAGTGCACCTCAAATGATATATCTCAATGAGATCATCGTTTCACCAAAGGACCTCCGAAACAAATGAATTTTTGGATCTGCAGCAGGTAGAAGTTTCTCTTTGAGCTATGAGATGCTCATTGAGAAAGTGTCAACTAGAAAGGAGAAAAGATTCCTCATCTCAAGATGTCTACCATTTTTCATCTTTACCTCCATTTCTTCATGAGTGAAGCTACCTTCAGAATGCTCCAAGAATGATGGGGCCTCTTCATTTCGACAACTACTAAGTGAAAATGCTGTAGATCTGCATGGTAATACATGTGTTGTCCCCAAACAAGGTACAATACTGATCTCACAACCAATTGTTGTACATAGGATCATTTCCATCCCATTTTCTGAAACTCTACACTTCAACTCAAGGGGTTGAATGTAGCTCGACAATGGTGAACTAGGATAGTTCTTAATCTCCTCCATGATTAGATCAAGGGTCCTTTGTGCTATTATATGTTGTTGCATCAAATCAACATTTTGTTCTAACGCTTGTTTATGCATTGGACCTGATGGCATGTCCTCATAAGTTTTAATAAGATATACTGAAACAATATGTGATGAAATTTCATGCATACCCTGGATCAACTGATGTGTGGAAATTTCTTGCCAAAATACAAGAGTTCCTTCAACATGGAAAATAGTGTCTCCAACTATTGGTAAGAGTGATGACTTCTCTTCTCCAAGTGTACCAGCGCTAGAATCTTTCTCCTCTCCCTCATGCATCTCCTGAATCATGCATGGGACTCTATATGTCAAGAGCTCAAGACCATCTTGAAGAAATACAAGGGTCTCTTCTCTAGATGCAAGTACTTCTACAGCTGGTGGTGAATGTAGTGACTTCTTGTCCAAACTAAAAAGATTGGCATCCTCCTTTGTTTCCTTATGGAATGTCACTTTGTGACACATCTTTGGTTTTCTCACATCAAATTCCTTCCTCAACTTGTGAAAGAAATCTAAATACTTAGTCACCTTTGCATGCTCCATGTGACCAAACCACCAATCATTGGCTTCACCTAAAAGATGAAGTGCTGCAATTTGAACAACCTCTCCTTCAACTATAGGATGTAGCTTGAAAAATGAATCTAAATCTCTCCTCCAAGCCTTAATAGTGCTTGAGGAAGATCCATCAAATGTAGGAAAATAGAATCTATTTTGCCTCTTTCTTCTGTTGTTGCTATAGGATCCTCCTTATTATTTGATTTTGAAGATTTTTTGGAGGGTTAGCCTCTCCTTGAATGCTCTAGACTGTGCTTTGTACTCTTCAATATATAGACTAAGAGTATCATGTGTCTCAATTTCATTCCTTTCTTCATTTTTACACCTCTCACCTTCTCCAAAGAAAGTGGGCATAGTGGATCTATGAGGAGATCTAGTATTCTCTGGTTTTCTTCTTTGCTGATAGGAAGTGCTTGGACCTTCCTCATCACATCTTCTTCTTGGATCTTCTTTATGTCCTTCCTTCTTCATTGGACTGACCTCCTTGGAGAGATATTGGATGGATCTAGAGGTAGGAGTGGCAGAATTATCATCTCCATGATAGATCTCATCTATCTACTTCTTCTTTTGATGTAAAAGATGAAGTGTCCACAAGCTGAACCAAAGATCATGCTCTGATACCACTGTAATATCCCAAAAGGGAGAATGCAGTAATACTAAAACACAATATAAGAACTACAGAAAAGTAAATAATAAATCTATATACATATCAGAATGCACAGAAATAACTGAGCCATTTTATTATATTGGAGGTGAAAAAATAAAGTAAAATAGTGCTAAAAATATGAGACACTCAAGCCAAAAGAGTAGCCTAGAATGACCCTACAATGATATCCCAAGAGGGACTGCATAACTGCTGCTCTGCTAGAAGGTAAACTACGCTGTCCCTGCTACAACTATAGGGACTGCAACTACTTGAAATGTAGAAAGTCAGATCTAGGCAGAATGGGAGCTCTGATGATGCTGAAATTGTAGATCTGGGCTCAATGATGGATTCCCAAGATAGCCCAGGAGGGGTTTCTCAGATCTATAAGTCTAAGACAACATTCCTCTTAGGGATTCACATATATGCTACTAAGAATGCAGATCTGAAGCAAGATCTAATAATATGATGGATGCAATGATGTACAATCAGATCTATGCAAGAAGGCTTGATCCCTTCACTAGATCCTTAGGCTAAAAGCTCAAGATCTAGCTCCTCCAATCTCCTCCACTGAAAATATTTTTTGGATGAACAACAACTTTAGAAAACTATGCTGTTAGAGAGGGAGGCTCCTTAGCCTACTGCTATATGTGTCAAATCAACTACTGAGTGATGGAAACAATAGATCCAATGTGAGGAGGTTATCCCTCACAGGATTTATAGCTAAAATACTGGAAAATTCCTTCCTCCAATAGATCTATAGGACTAAACTGTGCAATCCTTGAAGGGACCACTGCTGCATGGAGGTAAAACCCAATGGCCTGAATGCCAGATATAGGTCTGCTGCTCCTGAAAGGCTGAATCTGAAGAACGAAGTGGTAGGATGAATTCTCCACTGGTTTCCTAGCTGAATGCTAGAAACAACCTCCTGAAGATGGCACCAATTTCTGATAAGGAATGAAGAACAATCCTCTTTCCAGAGCCACTCAAAGAAATATGTGGGATTCCCTCTCAGGAACACCCTGTGCTAAACATCACAACAAACTTTGCTAAACAGTCCAACCTTGCGGAGAAATGTCCTAAGAAAAATATTGATCTAAACAGATCAAGAAATGAATAATCCAAATCATGTCTTCAATTGTGCCTTTACCTTCATTATATGCATGAGCCTTCCATATCCTAGGCCCACTCCAAATCTACATTGTACATGTGGGCAAAGTCTCCATGTTTGACTGCACTGTTGATCCATGTCCTCCATCATGTTCATATGGGGTGATCAGCCTCGCCATCATGCATGCATTAAATGCATCACTTCCTACACTATATTATCATAAGTGCTTTATGATCTTCTTTGAATGTGTTATGATCTCATTTGACCTTATCAAATATCCTTATGATTTTATATTTAATATACATGATCGTATTTGACTGTTTCATCCTCCATAATCTATCTCATAAATGAGACATGATCTCCATTACTGGAGCCGCCCCACTACTCCATGTTTTTAGATCTAGATCTAGAATTTCCAAATTCACACATTAAAAGTGGATTTTATTCATCTTTGAGGTTTGTGGGTCCCTCCACCCTTTTATTTTCTTAATTTATTAAGAAAATCAAGGACTCGAACATTCCAAATATGATGTGAAAATTTGGGAATATTACTTTGAATCTCTGAGATTGAGACTCATACTCCATGAAATAGTCTTCAAGAGTTTATTGTTCTTGAAACCCTTCATTTCCCACTGCTAATAATGTAGGCATTGTAGAGCGTTGGGAAACTTGTTGTTAGTGCACTTGTTGATCACTCTAGTGATGAGAAATGTCGGAGCCTTCACCATGGTGAAATCCTTTAGGGGATTCTTTGTATCTATCCATCCTAATTCCTCATCTCCTTTATTTCTCTAGCAATGTTGTGCATGGTTCTAAGAAGGATCTTAGGGAACTCCTTCTCTTCATATTCTCCTAATAAAGGGGTTCATTCTTCTGAGATGCCTCTTCTCTCTATCCATGAGAGGATCTCCTTCTTTTGATGAAATATTGTATTTTCAAGATGCAAAGGCTAAGCCAAGATTATTCTCTGATACCACTGTAATATTCCCAAATGGGAAAAGTAGGAATATGGTGCAAAACCATGGAAATATCAGTGTAAAAATTGGATCAAAAAATGAGGGAAAAATGGAGACCTTTCATTCATCATAACAACAACATGTGTGTATAAAATTATGGGCCAAAAAACATACGACAAGCTATAACAAGCCTCCAATAGCCAAAACCCTCAAAAGAGGTGCTGCTACTATATAGATAAATGCCAGAAGACTGCTACAGCGTAGTCATAAAGTGAACTGCTACAGAAAATGAACATACAAATATCTATGGTTGTAATATGCCTCAAAGGATACAACAAATGTGGATCTAGGCTTTATACATCCTTCAGAAAAGAACCCCCAAAGGGTTTTCAGAAATACACCCATGTACAAGAAGGGAATAGAATCCCTAGGGCCGAATATTCACTGCAACAAATAAAATGGAAATATGGGGCTGATATGATATAACAAATAATACAGCCTCCTCCAATAAATCCTTTAGATGAAAGGCTGATCCACTCACTAGAAAAATTCCTCCCCAAATGGTGTACTGAAACCACCCTACAACTCCTCCCTCAAAATAACGCAGTCCAAGACAAAAACTACATTGTAGGGGAAAATAAATAAGTGGCATGATGCCAAATGATCCAATAAGTCTCAAGATCCTTCCTTACTATCGTCCCAATGGAAAGGAGCCCTTCTCCACTGAAAATAAGCACTGAAGTGACCCAAAGTTTTTCTCCACTATTGCAACTTGCAACACAACTCAACCCTCAATAGAATCTGCGTTGTAGATGAAAGATGAAGCTTGACCTAAAGCTTGAATGTGGAAGTAAAGTACAATTATCTTCCAAGAGGCCTTGCAAGGAAAGAGGTGGGATTCCTGATCAGGAACACCCTGTGCTAAACAACATTGAAATCCTAGCGAAACAGCCAAAGAAAGCTATATTGTCGAAAAATACCATTTATCAAACATAACATATCATAAGCTGAATAATATGGCTGCCATCCTCTTCCTTATATAAGAAATGAGCTTCCTAACCCTAAGCCCCATTCATTAATGACACTACCTCCATGCAAAGAGTCTGCATCTAAAACTATGTTGTCCCTCAGTGAATGCCACTACTCCATGACAATGTTGTTGATTTGGTCAAAGTTGACTTAGTCAAGGTGTTCTAGCCCCTTTTCACACCTAAGGGTGCTCAATTAAGTTGCGAAGATGTCTTATTTTCACATTGGCATTGATTTTATTCATTATTAAGGAGATTTATGGATCTCCATTATCCTCTTATTCATTAAACAGAAAGGAAAAGAAACATTTAATATTCCAACTAGCTCATGGATAATTGGGAATATTACAACCAGTGAAAGGATACACGCATAAGGGTAGAGGGGAATAATTTAAAATTTTTCTCATCTTAGGCATAGTCATAAGTCCTACAAACAAAATAAAACTAAAACATGAAAGTGTGGGGTTCCTCAGAAGCTAAGCCATGGAAGTGTGGATTTATGGGCTGATGTATTTCATCTTAGTCTCTTCATTGGTTTCTATGATAGGAAATACATCTTAATTTCTGTTCTCAGTCATAGCTTGAACATTTGAATTATATTCCTCTACTTCCCCAATAGGTTCTTCAAATGTTTTAGGGTGCTCACTTAGAGGGTATTCTAACTCACGGTCACTAAAGAAGAGTGAAGGTTGAATATGTGGGGATATTTGGGTTTTTGGTATAATTTTTCCTTGGCTGTCCCTAATCCTACGAGGTGTGAAGGACACTTTTTTTTGTTTCTTTTCACTTTTTCAAACTGTATACAAAATACAACGAAAAACAATGCTCAAGCAGAAACGTGCATCTACTTAGACAGCTCTCCGATAACGATGCGAGAAAG
This sequence comes from Pinus albicaulis, assembly GCA_034641835.2. NCBI lineage: Eukaryota > Viridiplantae > Streptophyta > Pinopsida > Pinales > Pinaceae > Pinus > Pinus albicaulis. The sequence continues at coordinate 1,396,749,643 of CM076580.1, forward strand.
TGGTGAGCTCTATGTTGCACCAAGAATGCAACAACTACCAAAGGCTACTCAAATATAATTATCAACCTGAGGTTCATACAAACTTAGAGGTGACAATGCTATATGCACAATAGATGAATTCTACTGATGCCACCCTCAACTAGTTATTTTTATTAGTAGTACTTCTAGGCCATTCCTCCTAATTTATTAAAGTGAAATTAGCTAATGTAATGCAGATAATTACTTATAATATAAGACAAAGAGAATGTTTATCAGACCTCTACTTGAAATTGATAGTGAAATAAAATCATAAAAAATTAACATGGTTGAAAGAAAGGAAACTATGATATGGAAATCAATCATCTAACTATCCATTCATTTGTAGTAAAGAATTTACTCTATCATCACACACTTCATCAAACCATAAAATAACTTCTATATGCTTCTTCACTCAACTTATACTTATAGTTAGATTGTTGTCTTACTCAATCTAATTCTGAAATAAAATCAAACACTAATGCCTATTATGTTTTTGCTGCAAGGAATAAAGAAGCTTTGGAGTTGCCTAGGGGTCTCTTCTGACCATGAATTCAGATATGGGGGTAAAATGCATATTATTCTAGGTTAAAATGGAAAAAAAGAGAAAAAACATAGTGGGAATGGTGACCCACAATTCTACTACAGGAAGTTGCTAAAGGATATTATGTATTGCTACATGAAGTCTTGAAGTGCTACAGGAAGCAGGAAGAGAAGGATATAAGGATCAAAATGGTGGAAGGAAGGTGTGGAGAGGTGGGATAAGGTGGAAGTAGGTGAGAAAGGGGTGGCCAACACCTCCAAAAAAAATCAGAACCATTGGAAGGCTTATTTTTCACTTGGAGGGCTGCTCACAATGGTGATGAAGGTGGTTTCACAAAATAGGGTTTTGGTGGCAGAATTAGAGGTTGGAGAGAATATAGACGAAGTCCAATATGAGAGTGATGAAAGGGGTCCTTTTCCTGCATCTATATATAATCCTGCAATGCTACACACATCCATGCATTGATTATTGGGAAACTAACAAGTTTAAAAGTGGAAAAGATGACTTGAATAAAAAAGTGTGCTTAACCAATGCAAAAATCCTATATAAACACAAATCCATCTTCTAATTTATAGTAATAATATGATGAACATGATAATCACAATATTTAGCTTTCCAAGAAATCATAAAAAAATATTTTTGATCCGTGGTTGGAGATCCTTCTCCTCATGCCCCCATGAGAGAGGTGAGAAAGAGAGGCTACAAGCATATTTTTGATATATTTTTGTTGCTACTACAATGCGAGGGAACTAAACAAAGTTTTGAAAAATCAAAAGAGAATATAAATACATAAGAGGTACTTAGCCAATGCATTGGGCCCTAATCAAATATAATCATCCCTCTGAGACTAAATCAATGATGGAAAAATTAGATTCTCATTATCATTTCATAAAAATGTCTAATGCATAAATGAAAGTAAAAAATAACACTAAATTAGAGCTAAAGAGCTACCTAACTAAAAACAAAGGTTGAAACCAGAACAGATATTGGACATGCTTATTTATCCAAATGGGTAGCTACCAACAACTCCCTAAAGAGTAGAAATATGGTCTCCTTAATCTCGAGAAGAGTGGAGCTTGGCTCCTCATTGTTAGCCTCCACAATTTCCCAAGGTTGAATGGATATCGATGGAGGTAACCTCAAACCAAGATTTTAGTTTGGCAGCTATCCCTACCAAAACAAAGAGGGATCTCTCTATGAAAAGAAAAATCCAAGGGTTTGACTAGTGTAAGAGTGGATTTTAGGCTAGATAGCTCTGATCTAGGGTTATGAAAGATTTAGGGTTTTTTTTTTGGATCAGGGATGAAAACCAAGGAACTGGGTCAAAGTATCAAAATCTATAATTGCAAGAGATATGGAGGAGCAAGATAGATATGATTTTGTGATGGATTTAGAATTTTTTCAATGTAGTGTAGGGTTTGAAAGAGAAACCAAAACCTTAATGAACATGTTCACCATGAATTCATTAAACAGGGAGGAAGACTACATAAAATGGAATTCCCAACAAAACAGAGCTTTCATGAAAGAATTATGCTTATAAATATCTTCGGAAAATCAATAAAGAATAAATAAACGGTAAGGAGAAATGTATATCATTCATATAAAACTATAAGAGAGAAAATACAATATCACAAACTCACAACAGGAGAATTCCTGAATAATAGCTGCAACTGTTCCTTCGATTTCATGTATAAAAGATGAAATATAAGCTACAGGATTTCTACCCTCTGATGTCCAACCTTGAGCATTAGCCAAAAATAGATACATATAGACCATATAAAACATCTTCCTCTCTCCTAGGGTTGAATTTCTCAGTTTAGAATCAGCTACACAAAATCCTCCAACTAAAACCTAAAGACTACGGAGGTTAAAAAAAACTCCCAAATTTGCCTAAAACTAATACATTTGACCAGAAGAACCTATACAAGAATGAATATACTAAATGTTTACTTTAAAAAGCATAATTACACCTCAATGCTTCATTACAAGCCAAAAAATGACAAATTACATCAGTAAAAGTCGAATTGGACTGAGCAAACAAAGAAAATGAGTTCCAGCCAAAAATGTAGTGAATTGCCTGAAGACATAGCATGCTTGGAGTAAACGTAGCATGCTCCTTGTAAGTGACTTTTGGAGGGTGTCCTGAGGTCCAAATAAAGATCCAAAATATGGTGGAGAAATATGCACTTGTCTTCTACATCATAGAATCTTCAAGGACTAAAAAATACTGCTTCTAGCCCTCCAAAAATCATTTCTCCAACAGGTACTAGAAAAACGTAGAGTGCCTCTAAAAAACATGGCAGAAAGGTTTTTTTTTGGTAGTTTTTTGACTCTCCACATATCCAGTGAAAATGTGTTTTTGGTCTGTAAATACAAGAAAATAAATTTTCCCCACTAGATGTAGCAAATCAGTAAAAGGATCCTCAAAAATATGAAATGTTACCTTGTCTTTAAACTCATTAGAAACACAAGAACACCTTTCATTTTCTAATCCTGGAGGAATATCATCATGTGCAAGAGGCTCTAATACAACCTCTTTTTTATCAGTGCTCTCTTGATATGACTACAAATTTTTGGATTCACTTTGTAATGATACTCTTGCTGAATAAAGCAGTGAAGCCAGTTGCCTGATCAAATTTTTATCGTCTCTGTTTTAAATATCATAGCTAGCTAATCAAGAATGAATTTTACTAAAGATATTATGCAAAAAATCATCTATTGGATCATGGAAAAATTGATAAGACTATTGCAACTTGTTATAAATTGGTTCCAATGAGACTTCACGATTTTCTATAGGCTTGTCATCCTTTGCTTGAGAGATATTATCAAATTTTTTCCTCAAAAACTAAAATTCATCAAACCTTAATGGTACAGAATTATCCTGCATCAATTCATAATATGTTTCAGGTTCTATGCTTTGATCTGTGGTATGAAACTCAATTTGACTCAGTGGCTGTGATTTTGGAGTGAAATAAGTTTCAATATCAGAAGTCACATCTTCAATCAATTCATGAGAAGGATGCTTGTTTATACGATTGGAAACTCACTTATTTTCTTGTTTATAGTTCTCTATTATTTTCTCAAATGAGGAGAGACACAAGGTTAAGGAGTCCTGATCAAGAATTTCATTGTCTTCTCCATGCTCCATATCAAAACTGAAATATTGTTGATTTCTAATATGAGGAAAGTTTTCTCTCAGTAATTGAAATGAAGCAAAACACAAGGGAAAAGTAATTTCACTTACATTTAAAGTTATGCATTCTCTTCATCGCTGTCGTGATTGATATGTACAGGGTGAGTGCTATATTTCAGTTGTTGTAATTGAAATTCCTCCTCGCAAACACATGTCGATGATTTCCTTCAAAATTAGGACTTGATTTCAACAACATAATCATCATCATACTGATCATACTTGGGTAAATCATCAATATAAGGAATTTCAGCAAGCATACACATTATATCAATAGATTGTTTCTCCAGAGGCTAATATACAAATCCATTTTCATGACTATCCATAAATGAATACAAAAACAATCATTTTTTGATCTATGGTAACTGGAATTAGCAGGAAAATGGATAGGGCCAACAACCTCTTCTTCTTCTGCAATAAGTGGGACATGTTGGACAAAAAATTCATATCTCATGATGATATTTTGCATCATTTATTTCATTTTAATTACCAAAATGTTGAGTTTCACTTCTGAAGATGTCAAGTACCCCTTCTCTATGTTCTTCCTCTCTTCTGCTTCCAACTTTGACCTTTTGACCAACATATTAGCATCCATAGCTATCAAAGTGTCCTGCATTTTTTTGATTGATGTAGTGTTCCATTCTCTCAATTGAAACTCCATTTCTGGATCAAATCCATCTGTGTAGTGTAAGAGATTTGAACTGGGAGGCGGTTCTATATCAACAAATATTGAATTGTATACTTGACGGAATCTAGTTGAAGAGCGTTGCAATATTTCTCCCGGATATCTTTTCGAATGATTATATTATTCTAAAATGAGAAAATGATTCCTCTTGATAACCCACTTATCCAGGAACATTTTCTCAAACTGATGGAAATAAAAAATTCTTTTAGCTGGCAAGTTTTTGAACCATTTCTTAGCTTCACCTTGCAAAGATAAAATAAACCTCCTCATAATCACATCATGTTCTTCAACCTCAAAAAGGTCGAGAAATTTTTAAAAACTATGAATTTGTTTCTCAACTAATATGAATTTGATTGTTAGTTTTGCTGTGCTAATTTCATCTTCATATTTATAAATATTTTGTTGATCTTATGCTTTATGTGCATAAGCTTCCTTGGTTTTTATGAGCGTAAAATAGGTAAATAAGCTGAGTTTTAAAGTTCAATTCAAGAGCATAAAGCATGAAAAGAAAATTCTGAACAACATCAAAAACAAGTACAACAAACGATCACAATTGATCCATTAACACAATGTTTTGATGAAGGATTTCACCCCTCCTTGACTACATCTCCCTGGTCCAACTTCCATGGATTGGGCCTCTGTATTAGATCAAATGTGAAAAAATTATTGTTTACATTCACCTAATTCTCCTGAAACTTGCTTCAATGTGTCCAGAATGTCAAAATCATTCAGAAAGGACTCTTCTTGTTCTCAATTTGGTCGAATTTTGCCAAAGATATGGCTAAAACCAACTTGCCTAGTAAACTACCTCCAAAATGGCGAAGACTCCAATTAGGGCAGCCAAATTTGGGGGAAACTCCTAAATTGGTGGGTCCGCCGAAAATTCTCCCACCCTAAACTGCATTTTAATTAATATTTAAACATTTTTAACTATGGATAAGGGTGATTACCACTATAAGCGCAGATTTACACTAATACAGATTTAAAAATGTATTAGCACATAATACTTGTTTAGGGGTAATTAACCTCGTATTAAAACTTAAATCTATGCTTCACAAAATCCCACTCCACCCTGTTGGTCTTGTGGATTGGTCGTATGGGGAGGGGGTTGTCCCCCTCCAAACCTCCGCCATTGAAACTTATCAAATTTAAATATATGTCGAATTCCTTAGTAATCAAGGAACAATGTTGTGGTGCAGTGGTATGGACAACAAGTGGGCTGCGAGAGGTCGTGGGGTCAAGCCCCGACCTCTGGCCATCTTGTGTGTTAAATGTTTCCCACCAAATATCACTAAACTTGACCTTTGAACTTTGGAAATGTACGGTAATGTTTAATATTCAAACTTTGGATAATGAAAATTGCGCCCATATATATATATATATATATATGCTCGGAATTTGCATATTGATGCTATCCAACCTTTGTATATTTTTTTAACTGCCCATTAAAACATCAATTCAACCAACCTTACACCATATAAGATATTATTAGGGATTTTTCCCATAAAATTCAATTCATAACATTGAATAATAATAAATTTGACCTTCGCATATGAATTTCATCCAACCTTGGTCCACTAGAGGGGGCATGTGGCAGCCCCTCGCTGCATCATGTATCAACCTCTGGTTGGACTATCCCCATAATAAAAAAATTCAAGTTCAACCTTAGGAGCAAATTCATAAAAAAATTTCACCTTCAAACCAAACTGATGAATCCTACAGTCACACTTGTCATAGTGTCATTAGGAAAACTAAATAATATTCCCAGAATATTCTTGTACTGATGACTGGGCTGCCATGTCATCGTTCTGTCATGTTATGAAAATTTTTTAGCTGTTTAGGAAAATAAAAAACATGTTATATCTCCTTTATCTAGAATTTATTTTTGATGAAAGGAATTGCCTTAGATTCTTGGTGATGAGCTCTGCGTTGTCGTTTAGTTTCCATTCAAGTTTGAGCACTTTCATTTTTGAGCTTTTACACTAAGCACCTGATAATTCCTCCCACTAGAAGCCTTTTGGACCCCAAAATATCTTTTATTATTGATCATGTGGATGAGGGTACTGTTCCCTCACCCTTCTAGTCTCTATCCACTGAAATTTTCCCATTTTCATTAAATTTGGCTTTTCAAAAAACTGAACTTTTTCCTTAACTCTTGTGACTATCTCGCTATCGTAGAAAATGTCATGATGCAATTCCCATGAATTTTCAGACAAGCGAGCTATTATTGCAGAAACCAACTTGTTCTTACCTTGGTCATCAATCAAAGGAATTTTAAAAACTATCTCACCTTGCACATTGTCATCATGGTGATTCTTAATTGATCTAGATTTGTACTTGCACCGATTCTTGACCAAGTATATTTTCCATTGCCATGTACCCTTTTGAAACCAAAAAAAATAATTTGTGGAACCCATGCCTTCTATTATAGGTCAATTTTGGCATCATTCCCAATGACCTGGTCAAACTAGACATCATCCCCAGGACCAATGAAATAGGGTTTATCATCCCTTATCATTTCAGTTTCTACATGCCCTAGAACAAGAAAAAATCATCCATGAATTATATTGCAAGGTTTCCAAGATTTGAAATATATGTTATATCACCTAGGAGCTCACAAATGCAGCCTCTCAAGGGACTAATTGATTTTCATATGCAGTTACCTCCATTCAAGGGTGCTCTGCAAATAAATTCCCGACATTTAAGAGTGTGTTGGTCAAATGGGAGCGAAATTCTCATTGTTCTGGAATCTCCACATGGCCAGTGCCTTCTAGAAGAGTCCATATGTGTCAAAATTAAAATCCATGTGTCCATATAACACCTCTGAGCTTGGGAACGTGTCTTGCCTATTATTAGAAAGTCATTTATTGGGAAACTACCTTCAGTTTCCCTATAAATTGAGCACAAATCCTAGTGCTAGGGAAGGAAGAAATTTGGTAAAGAAATGTTGTTGGATTCTCAATTGAGTGTGTGATAAGAGTGATATGCTACTGGTGAAATTTTTATTGTGATGAGGCTGGGATGATGCTGGAGCTAGTTACATCAAATTGATCGCTGGTTGTAACCTCCCCCTTCTATCCATTAATAAATATTGTTGTTCATTTTCCCATATATGTATATGTTTATGTTTCTATTTTCCGTATCATGTATTATTAACTGATATATATGTTTCATGTTTCATAAATTTAACTAAGTAAGATGAATAACCATCTATATATTGGAATCTCTTTGATTTTTAATGTTTCTACTTGCAGGAACTATTCTGGCGGTCAAAGTTGGGTTGGAAGCTAAAATAAGAGCGAAAAAAGGAGAATAGGAAGCGCTTGGATCGAAAGTAATTTCCTCTATTTTTCTATGTCTATGTCCTCTTAGAGAAATTGCCTGCAAATTCTTTGATCTGTTGTTCTAAATGCATAACACCACATTTAGGGAATGTGTTTTATCCGTAATCCATAATTCTGCATAAAACATTGTTGACTTTGCTGGGGAGTTACCTTATCATTTATGGTGTTTTCTCCTCTTCTTATCCACCGAGTAGCATCTACTGTCAATTATTAGAGTTTTGAATTAAATAATTTCATTAGAAGTGTGTTCAACAGCTTCAATTTTGAATCTTTTCTATGCCCAATGCACTATTGGTCAAGACACAGTGCTTTGCATAGCACTGTCTCCCACTTAGAGGTGCTTTGCAATGCATTGTCTCCCCTTAGAGACTGCGTTTCCCCCTTATCCAACCAAATTCCCTTTGAATTTGTTATTTCCATCACACTCAGCCTTTTGTTTGCTATTTTTTCAATTCTTTGATACCTCATAGAGACCTGTGAATTTGCCTGATTCTTCCTCGTTTGAAAATTAAGTTTGTTCAATGTCTCTTAAAGTGTTTTTATTTATCATTGAAAAATCAAAATCGAAGAATTTATTTCTCCATTAGATCCATTTGTTTTATTAAAGGAAAATTTCGTTAAATTTTTCGTTTCCTGTAGGAAAAATTGTAGGTCCATTCTTCATTTTTGCTAAAAGAGAAATTGTTGTTAAATTCATAGTTTCTCAAAGAAGAAAGCATTTGTTTTTTGTTGATTTGAAGCATATAGTTTCCTTTTTGCATTCACATTAAGGGGACTAAAAAGAAAAACCCGCATTTGCATCTAGTGAATTATGTGTTTTGCATAGGAACAAGTTAGGAAAGCTGCATATTAGTTTGTGCTCTTTATTGTTTTCTCTCAAAACTGATTGCTCTTTCCCTTTAGTAGCTAGGATTTTCATTGAAAAAGATAAAATTGAAAAGTTTTATTATCATTTTATTTTGCATTTTAGGAATTTCCATCACATCATCGTGGTGAACCTTGAAATTAAAATTGATAAAGAAGATAAACTTAAAATTTACATTAATTTACCTAAAAAAGCATTGGAACCATAATGATAACATTTAGAAGGTCTAGGCTAGAGACGTGTTCCGGCGTCGTAAAAAATAGCAGCTGTCATTAATTTTCTACGATAAATTTCGAGTGTGATACCTCACTCCATGTATGTAAGTATATCATAACTCATCCATGTACCTTCGGGTATATCGAGCGGTGTTATAGTACGAAAATTATAAAAGGGTTCTCTCACTGTGCAGTTTCGCATTAGATAGTGCTAATAGACTTGAGCCTCCATCTACCTTCGGGTATATTTTGGAGAACAAATTTAGGTTTCTATTCATCCATAGTGAACCGAGTTGGCCACCTTGTAAATTATGATACACCAAACACAAAATTCGGGGAGATTTCCTACTCGTACTTCTTGGTTCGCCAGGAGGTATTCTACAGTTCACAGTTTCTTGGTAAACCTTTTGCCTAGTATTTCCCTTTTATTTTTTTTATTTTTTTTTGGTCATAAAATAAATCATTCATTGTGGAAGAATAAAATCCATTTCCCCGTCATTTGTGTAGACTTTCATTGAAACCACCTTTACCACCGGAAGTCACTTTTGGTCGGCAAAGACGACATCGCTCTACCAAAACCATTACCATCAGCACCTCTGCTGAAGCATCATATTCACATATACCAAATTTGGCATAATTTTTTTCTACAAATCCTCGTTTGTCTACTGTTGTCAAGACGGAGTCCTCACAACTACCCAAGGTCATGTTCCATCCAATCAGTGAGACCATACCTCCCGAAGCCAATGTTGTTCAGTTGGAAGTTGATCCAGATCCCATCATGCTTTAGGGGGAAACTGTTATTGGTAAAACTGGACATCATCCCCACGACTAATGAAATTGGGTCTATCATCCCTTTATATTTCAATTTCTATATTCCCTAAGTGGAGCACATCTAGATATCGAAGTCGAAAACCCGGAAGTTGTTCCTGTATTGGTTGCTCCACAATACATTGTAGCCATTGGGTATCCCATATAGCACAGCCAACCACCTAAAATATACTTCAGGCCTGACAGCAAAGTTCTTCCACCTGGTCTGATTTCAATTGAAGAAATATCACAAGATGAGACACTTTTAACTCCCACTCATTTTTTGGAGGAGATTTACCTGTAAAAGTCTTTTCCTCAATCACCTTCTTGTGATTTTGTTGATCCTCTTTTACTTAAAGTTCCTTTAGATTCTATAGGGTATACACTGGGTCATTTGACAATGGCTAAGACAACATCCCAAACTGAACCATCTATTTGAGCTGCAACAACATCTATTGTTGCTTCATCTTTGATTTTTTTTCCATTGACTTCACCCATGTCATCATCTAGAATCCTATCTAGTTTCTCCCTTATGAGTACTGAATGGCTTGATCATTTATTCACATCTTCAGTGCAATATGAAACTGGTCCCATTAGTTATTCTCCTTGGTGGCTAGTGATTTCATAGAAATTACCCTCTAAAATTCCAAAATTCAATGAAAAATGTGGAGAAGACCCATCAACGCATGTTATAACTTATCATTTGTGGTGCTCATCAAACTCCTTAAATGATAACTCCGTCAGACTACGTCTTTTCCAGCACACACTCACTAATTCAACTGCACAATGAGGATGGTTCTTTTACTGTGTCAACGTCGTTAAAAAATGAAACATGCCATGAGCATAGTTATTTTATTGTGTCAAGCTCGTTAAAAAATCAAACAAATCCTCCCCTATAATAACCTTCATTCCATCCAGCTCTTAGGAACAAGTAATATACTTAGGTGAATGAAATGAAGCTTGGGGGAAATCTCCTCTTGTAGGGGGCATTCAAAACATTCTTACCAATTGCACCCAATCAATAGTTGAAGTTCAGGGGAAAAAATAGGTTCAGATTTCCAAAATGAAAATGGTAACTTTAAAATGGTAAAAATGAATAGTAAACTATTTTAATTATTCATTTGATTATTTTCAAATGTGACTATGGTTTTATTCAATTTTTATCATGAAACAGAAATTTTTAATCCATTTGATGTTGTTCGAAACAAGTTTACAACTAATGAGCAGATTACTTGTGCACATTTATTTCAAGAATGATTTGACCACAAAGCATAATTTTACCCTTATTTTTCAATATTTGATAAAAAATGTAAAGGGAATTGAAGCGCACTTTTATCTCTTTTTCAAGCTTCGATAACAGCAAAAGAGGAACCCCTGGAGTCTCCTTTTAGCTCTTTTCATATTCTAATAATGTGAAAATATTGTTGAGCACTTGCATTTTTGAGCTCGTAAAAGTAAATGAATTAATATCTACTCAGTGTAAGTTTAAACCTTTTCCAGACTGAGATATATTATTTACGAAAAATGAATGCCTTAGTCGAACATGGCTAGGAGGTTCTCTTATGTATTATTTTACACTTTTTCGGATCTGAGTGACAACTTTACAAAAAATTACTTATGGAGTTTTCTTTCGTCCTCTTTTTCAAACTCTCTAAATATAAAAAATGACCGGGTTTTCATTGTCGTTAGGCTCGTTAAAACATAAAATAGTGATAGACTTGTCGATCATGGAAAGGATTGAGTTTCATTCATCGCTAGACTCAATAAATTATTAAATAGCGATACATTATTCACCTGAACGGTTGAATTATAGATCAAGCATATGTTATCATCCTCAAGCTTGTTAAAAAATAAATAGGTACTGGTTGAAAAATGACCCTGGAAAATTTGGGAAAGTGAACAAAAATTTTACGGTAGCAAGTCGCTCTTGAACATGACACTTCATTCCATCATCATGACTATTTGGGTTGGGTAATATTCTTGACAATTCATTCATACCTATGGTTCATCATACCTTCACTTCGGTTTTGGGTCAATGCTGCCAACTCATCTTAGTGTCGCTGATATGTTTAAGAGAATTCATCTAGTGAATACTCATCCCTCTGTAATACTCATAAACCTTCATTCTCATGATAATCATCCCTGAAAAATGCTATAGCAAGTCATATTTTGTCTCTGAAATCATTAACTCCCGTTTGGTAATAAATTAGCTTTATGTCGACATAAAATCATCATCGAGGAAGTTTACTTAGAAACATCATCTTCCAGTACCATGAGGCTTATTACAACATCAACAAGATCCTCACTTTCAGACTTTTGATCGAAAGATTTTGTTTGGCATTCGACATCAAATCATCTATTCACACCTTACAAAATCTACTGTAGTACCTTGAGGACCAGTAACATTAATGGTGGTTCTCTCGTGTTTGTTAAAAACTCACATAATTGGATGGTAATCAAATGATGTCTTACCATGTTCGACTAAAAATCATATATTCGCATGGCTAGAGTTGTACCTAAACGATTGAGTGAATGAGGTAAGAAGGCCCTGGATCTAGTTTTATCCATCTGAGTTGTGATTTCAGGATTGTTTTACACATCATTTGTATGGTGACCTTACATACAGATCTTCATTCGAACATGGGTCCATATCTGTAGGCATGAATGTATTGGGACAAATTCCAATGTAGACGACTTTCTGCACTATGTACATGTTATTAGATAGTTTATGTGCTGATCATGGGAATGCCTTCCCTCAGAAATTCATGATCAAGAGGATATATCATGATGTAATGTATTGTAAGATTGATGCACATCGCCACTCTGCTTCAGTTCCAGCCCATCACAACGTAAAACATCTCATTTAGAAAATATTGTTATTATTCTGACTTCATTCTTTAGGGGGAAGCTGTTATACATCAATTTGGGCATCATTCCCGATGACCTGGTCAAACTGGACATCACCCCCAAGACCAATGAAATACTGTCTATCATCCCCTATAATTTTAGTTGCTACATGCCCTAGAACAAGAAAAATTCATCCATGACTTCCATTGCAAGGTTTCCAAGATTTGAAGTACATGTTATATCACCTATGAGCTCACCAACGCAGCCTCTCAAGGGACTAAATTCTTTGCATACAAAGTTACCTCCATTCAAGGGTGCTCTGCAAAGTACTTCCCAACATTCAAGAGTGTGTTGATCAAATGGGAGAGAAATTCTCATTGTTTCGGAATCTCCACATGGCCAATTCCTTCTAGAAGAGTCCATATGTGTCAAACTTCGAATCCATATGTCCATATAACACCCTTGATCTTGGGAACATGTCTTACCTATTATTAGAAAGTCATTAATTGGGAAAATACCTTCAGTTTCCCTATAAATTGAGCATAGATCCTAGTGCTAGGGAAGGAAGAAATTTGGTAAAGAAATGTTGTTGGATTCTCAATTGAGTGTATGATAAGAGTGATATGCTGCTGGTGATATGTTTATTGTGACGAGGTTGGGATGATGATGGAGCTGGTGGCATCAAATTGATCATTGGTTGTAACCTCCCCCTTCTATCCATTAATAAATATTGTTGTTTATTTTCCCATATATGTATCTGTTTATGTTTCTATTTTCCATGTCATGGATTTTTAACTGATATATATGTTTCACGTTTCATGAATTTCACTGATTAAGATAAATAGTCATATGTATATTGCAATCTCTTTTCTATTTAGTGTTTATACTTGCAGGAACTAGTCTGGCGATCAAAGTTGGATTGGAAGCTACAACAAGAGTGACAGAAGGAGAATAAGAAGCGCTTGGATCACAAGTAAGTTCCTCCATTCTTCTATGTGTCTATTTACTCTTAGAGAAAGTGTCTACAAATTATTTGATTTGTTGTTCTAAATTCATAACACCACATTCAGGGAATGTGTTTTACACATAATCCATAATTCCGCATAACACCTTCCTTGTAAAATTTATTTGTCGCTTTCTCTTTGACCTTTGCACTCTCTCGTACCGACATCTTGTTTCTAACATTGCTCAACACTGATGTTGACTATTGCAAATTTTTTACATCTTGTTCACCTCCTTTCAAAGGAAACATTTTAGAATCTTGAAACATCTCAATGCAAGCATAAGAAACCTCAATGAAATCAACTTGTTCATTTGATCCCTCTTTTTTAAAGGTTTGATTCAAAACATCTCTATGTTTGACCATTAACAATGTTAAATTTTGACTTAAGACAAACTCTTCATTTCTCCTGCATGTATAAGAGACAAACTTGTCTTCTTCTTATGCACTCTAATTATATACTCAATTCCATCTTTAAAAAAGTGATACTTATTCTCATGGCGATGAAATACTTCTTTCTTATCATAAGGATAACGACTTCCCAAAACAATACCTGATATCTCAAGTGACACCACATGAAGTTCAACTGCATCAAGAAAGTTTGAATTGATGTCGAACATTAGTATGCACTTCCTTATAACCTGCAAGTTTTCATTCTTTCATATCCACCCTTACGGATAAGGTCTTGGATGTCTAATAGTTTCAAGGTTTAGCTACTTAACCAAGTATTCAAAAAACATATTAGCTTGAGACCCACTATAAAAAAGTGTGTCTATCTTTGTATTTTTAAAGATGACTCTAATATGGAAAATTTCTATTCTTGTATCTTCATCTTGAGTGACATTGGAACAATTTGAAGAACTAGTGCTTTCTATGTGCTTACCTTTCAAACCCATGGCTATAATCTTTGTCTCATCTCCTGAATTTGAACCTAAGTCATGTTCAATTATTTCAACAATTTTCTCCTATTCTTTTGCTTTCAGTTTGTTTGGCTTCAACTCTAGATGAAGTTTCCAACAATGGTTTTCATCATGGCCATTCTTCAAACAGTTTTTACATGTGATTTTCTCCTTCCCTCTTTTGACAGAGCTATTTCTCTTTCCTCTTCCATAAAACTTTCCCTTTCCTTTACCCTCACTATCACTTTTCTCAACTATGTTCTATTTCCCTCTTTCTTCTAAAATTGTGGCTTGAACACAAACCTCATCTATGGTTGTGGAGTTGAACATGAGAATAGTGTACCTAAGGTAATTGTGCAAACCTACAATGTACTTTACAAACATTTCTTGAGAATACAAATTAATACCCAAAATACGAGCTCTTCTCCTAAATTCATGAGTATAATCTTGCACACTTTTCCCTTTCAATTGTCTAATTTTTTTCCAGTCCATAATGGCCTTTTTCATGTAAGAGAATGGATAAAATTTCCTTTTAATGGAAGAAATAAAACTTGAACAAGACATAGAGATATTATTGTAGTTTTTAATCTCTTCTTAAGTCCTTGCTTCCCACCATACAAGTGCAGATCCTTCGATCCTGAAAGAATCCAATTGAGTATTTATGTCATCTTCATGAAGGTTATGAATTTTGCAATACACCTCCAATTGACATATCCAATTGTCCAATTTATTTGCATTTATCTCGCCATTATACATTGGAAGCTCAAATTTGACATCAAGTTTGAGTAAGGGAGTTTTTCCTTTTGGAGCTTTTGAGCGAGCATGTGTGGTTTTGGTGGTGGAAGTCGAAGATGATGCTGATGGAGAAGATGAGGATGATGAAGATCGTGGATATGGAGGTGTATTTCCTCCACTACCCTTTGAATACTTTTCTTCATCCTTCTTATCATAGGAAGTTCCTTCGCCATGTGGAGTCTTAGAACCTTCTCCTATCATCCAAGTAGTAAATGCATCAAACATAATTTTAACCATCCTCTTTATGTCATTGAAGTATTTCTTGACATCATCCTCTTTTGAATGACCTTCAGTTTCTCCAACACTTGAAATGATGACTATGGATTCAATCTCAGCTTCTTGCGATAAAAAGTGAGGTTCTTCAAGTGCAGCTGTGAGTGGAACTTTGGGTGGATATGATGGCATTGTGGCTCTCCTTATTATGGTCCTAATCTCAGCACTTGCAACCAACAATTTCCCTTCACCTCTCTACAATTTCAACATTGTAAGCATCACAACTTTGGAACCATTAAAAACCTACTTGCACATAACTCAAGCAAATATCAAGAAAACAACCTTTGAAACCTTTGCTCTGATACCAACTTGATCTAAATTTGAATGTTAGTTTTGCTATGATAATTTCATCTTTAGATTTATAAATATTTTGTTCATCTTATGCTTTATGTGCATAGGTTTCCTTGGTTTTTATGAGTGTCAAACAGGTAAATGAGCTGAGTTTTAAACTTAAATTCAATAGCATAAAACATGAAAAATAAATTTTGAACAACAACAATAACAAGTACAAAAAATTATCATAGTTGATCATTTAACACAATGTTTTGATGAAGGAGTTCTCCCCTCTTGGGCTACATCTCCTTGGTCCAACTTCCATGGCTTTGGCCTCTAGATTAGTTCAAATGTGCAAAAAATTCTATTTACATTCACCTAATACTCTTGAAACTTGCTTCATTATGTCCAGAGTGTCCAAATCATTCAGAAATGAGTCTTCTTGCTCTCAATTTGGTAAAATTTTGCCTAGTAAACTACCTCCAAAACTGGAGAAGACTCCAGTTAGGGCCGCCAAATTTTGGGGAAGTTCCTAAATTGGCAGGTTTGCCGAATATTCCGCCAACTGAAATTGTAGTTTAACTAGTATTTAAACATGTTTAACTCTGGATAAGGGTGATTAGTGCTATAAGAGCGGATTTACAATAATATAGATTTAAAAATTTATTAGAGCATAATACCTGTTTAGGGGTAATTAACCCCATATTAAAACATAAACCTGCACTTAAAAAAATCTTGCTCCCCGCCGTTGGTATTGTGGATTGGTCATATGGGGACGGGGCTGGTCCGCAGGGCTGGCCCCCTCCAAACCCCTGTCATTGAAACTAATTGAATTTATATATATGAAGAAGTCCTAAGTAATCAAGGAACAATGTTGTGGTATAGTTTTATGGACAACGCGTGGGTTGCGAGAGGTCATGTGGTCAAGCCCTGACCTGCGCCTAGCTTGTGTGTTAAATTTTTTCCACCGAATATCTTTAAACCCAACCTTTGTATATGTTTCAAGCTACTCATTAAAAAATTAATTCAACCAACCTTACACCATACTATATATGCTTTGGGATTTGTACCATAAAATGCAATTCGGACCCCTGAATAATAATAAATTCTACCTTGGCATATGAATTTAATCCAACCTTGGTCCACTAGAGGGGGAACGTGGTGGCCCTTGGCTGTACCATGTGTTAGCTTCTGGTTGGATTGTCCCCATCATAAAAAAAATCGAAATTCAACCTTACGAGAAAATTCATAAAAAAAAATTCACCTTCAAACGAAACTGGTGAATCCTGGAGTGACACTTGTCACAGTGTTACTAAATTGAAGAATATTCCTACAATATTCCTGTTCTGGTGATTGGGCTGCCATGTGACCATTCTGTCTTGTTCTGTTATTTTTTTAGTTGTTTAGGAAAACGAAGAGTAGGCCCTATCTCCTTCATCCTGACTCTATTTTTGATGAAACAAATTGCACTGGATTCTTGGTGAGGATCTCTTCATTGGCATTCAATTTCCATTCAATTTTGAGCTTTTACACTAAGAAAATAATCATTAGTAGTGATCTTACCATATTCTCCATCAAACCTGGGAAGATAGTTGTAATAATTTTCAGAGAAATCATGGAGTATAGGAGGTAGGATGAGTGGCTTATATCTATTATTTTACAAGGTATAGGAGTATGTAAAGAAGTTGTTAGATTAGTCTTGATTTCTTGAGGCTTATCATGCTAAATATGGTCAACATAAGTTTTAGAAGAAGGATCTTGACCAATATCAAAATCTTAAGGATAAATTGTATTCACAATTTTCAATGGAAAGGAATGAAATATAGGTCTGGGATATTTTCTTAAATACAATATACTTTGAAAAGGCTTCTTGACATTCTCAGGAAAAGAGAAAAAATTATTTACGAGAAATAACATGATGTATTGGATGAAAGTCCAAGTTGAATACCTGATCTTCCCATGTTTTCCTTTCATGTTTCTTTTGGTAAGGTTCATACTCCAATGGAGCCTTTGGATTTGATTTTGAAATAATTTCAAGTCACCAAGTGGAAGATTTCAGTCTTCCTGTATCTAATCACCATCCACAATAAAGAATCAGATGTCATCCATTTTATGATTTCCTAGGTAATATCTGTCACCTCATTCCTCGATAACGGTGCCAGAAATTTTAGCCTACAAACCATCCCAAGGCTGAAAGGATATCGACCGAGGTAACCTCAAACCAGGATTTTAGTTTGGCATTTAGCCCTACCAAACCAGAGAGGGCTCTCTTTATGAAAAACATAGCTGAGGGTTTGGATAGTGCAAGAGTGGATTTTATGCTAGATATCTTAGCTCTAGGGTTTTGAAAGATTTAGGGTTTTTCTGCTGCATCAGGGATGAAAACCAAAGAACTAGGTCAAAGTATCAAAGGTTACAACTCTAAGAGATATGGGGGAGAAAGATAGCTATGTTTTTTTTTATGGCTTTAGAATTTTTTTTGTGTAGTGTAAAAATTGAAAGAGAAATAAAATCTTAATGATAATGTGCACCATGAATTTATTAAACAAGAAATAAGATTACATAAAATGACATTCCCAACAAAACAAAGCTTTCATGAAAGAATTTTTTTAATAAATCTCTTAGGAAAATAACTGAAGAAGAAAGATGTGGTAAGGAGATAAGTATATCATTCATATAAAACTATAATAGAGAAAATACAATATCATAAACTCACAACACGAGAATTCCTAAATAATATATGCAACTGGTCCTTTGATTTCATGTATAAAAGATGATGTATAAGCTACAAGAGTTCAACCCTCTAATGTCCAACCTTGAGCATCAGTGAAAATTAGATGCATATAGACCATAGAAAACATATTTCTCTCTCTGAGGGTTGAATTTATCAGTATATAATCAGCTACACAAAATCTTCCAACCAAATCCTAAATACTAGGGAGGTTAAAACAAACTCCCAAATTGGCCTAAAACTTATTCATTTGACCATAAGAACCTATACAAGCATGAATATACTAAATTTTTACTTTGAAAAGAATAATTACACCTCAATGCATCATTACAACACAAAAAATGACAAATTACATCAGAAAAATCCGAAATGGACTGAGAAAAATGAGTTCCACGTAAAAAAATATCAAATTTCCCGAAAACGTAGCGTGCTTGGAGAAAACGTAGTGTGTTTCTTGTAAGTGACTTTTGGAGGGGTTCCTGAGGTCAAAATCAAGATCTGAAAGGTGCTGGAGAAAGCTATACTTGTATACTACATTATAGAATCTTCAAGCACTGAAAAATACTACTTCTAACACTCGAACATGCATTTATCCCATAGATACTCTAAAAATGTAAAGTGCCTCTGAAAAACATGGAATAAAAATGTTTTTTGGTAGTTTTTTGACCTTTTCATCCAAATGAATGTGATAAAATGGCCCTCTTAATAGATGAAGTTGATGTACAGGTCAAAATAAATCCATAAATGCAATTTTTTTTTCATTTGGATGCCCCCCCAAAAAATGCAGCATGAGGCTCGCTACCCTTTTGGACCAAAAACTGTGCAAAATTGCCAAAATACCAAGAAAATTCTAAATTTATCAAAATTTTTCCATTTTTTCTCAAAATTATTAAAAAATTGCTCCTTGAGGTGAAATAAGGATGTGTTGGTCCATGAGAGAGGCCTCATCTAACAAATCAATCCTATCCTTCTCTTTTTTCCTCATTAGGGTTTCTTTGAGCTTTTTCTTCAACTGCTTGATTCTTATGTGAGACACCTGATTTCTTGGACTTTGGTGGGATCATATCTAGTTATATTTCCTCCATTGTGCCTCTTATTCTCAGTGGTTTTTGAATCCATTGCTAACCCTAGCTCAATTGGAAAGGGAATTAGGGTTCAGTGAAGGGAAAAATAGGGGATTTGGGAAGTTTTTGGGAATGAAGGGAGATGAAGGGGTTAAGGGATTCCTAAATTCATGGGAAAATTTAGGGGGATAGAGAGATATATTAGGGAGTAGGGGAAAGTGAAATTTTAGGGAATGAGTGAGGGGAAGGTGTCCAAAGAGGGAAAAAAGAGTCGTTACCTAGAAATGCCTAGTCTAAGGTAGGGTTTGTGGGAAAATAATTAAAATGAGGAATATGAGTGATGGGAAGTGATTAGGAAGTAGTTTAAAAGGTGGGGGAAGGTGAGAGATCTTCAATCTCAGGATTTCACTCAGCAATTTACCAATGAGAACATGAAAGAAAGAAAATGCACTAAAAACCCTAGAAAAGCGGAATTTCTCTTTCCAAGCATGAAATGAAGACACAAGAGGTGATTTGGGGGGCCCACTTATTTGTCTCTGATACATTGGACCCTATTGTTGATTAGGAATCCCTTTAAAATGATGATTTGGCTCCCTTGAAGAAAACACAGCGTAGAGGAGAGATGGCACTCTTGGGCATAGAAATTGATGTTCTTAGGTTGCAAGTGGTTTTTCAAGTTCGAGAGAAGTCTCTTGAAGATGAAAAGAGAAAATGAAAGCTCTTTTTGGTCTTTTGTAGCTTGAAAATTGATTTTCTCCTTTGGTGGTTAAGTGGTTCCCACCAAGTCATTTTTTACCTTTTGATTTGAAATTGTAGCTTTAGAACCTTATGAAACATATTACATTCATATTTGAAATGAAATTACAGTTTAAAAGACTTTATTCAGCATTTTCCATATTACTACTCCTTCAATTCCATATTTATTGGTGAAATGGAAGATATTTTATGATTTTGACCCTAAGACCTAATGGTGACAATTCATGAAATGAGCTGAATGATTCCGATGGTGGTGTGACTAGGATGATAATGAACACATTTCAGTGTTTACTAATTCAATGGAATTATGGAAATGACTAAAACATCAATTTTTGAAAGGAGTAATAACAAAACTAGACACACTAGCGAGTGACCAAATTTTTATTTGAAGACCAAGTGAAACCATAAAATTTTGACCTAAGACCCTAGAAAAACCTTGTAAGAGCACATTTTATCATTGGTGACTCACAGGACTGGAAGACACTAACACTCATAATTTCCACTTTGCTTGGATACCTTTTCCTTCGAGCTTTTGGGAGAGATATAGGTGTGATCTTGGTCGATTGAGAGAGTTAAGGAGGTGGAGAAACACCTTAAAATCTCCCCTTGCGTTCTACTAAAAGCCCTTAGGTGGAAAATATCTCAAAAATGGCTTCATTTCTTGCAATAAATTAGATTAGGAAATAAGGCATGGCAAACATATTTCACCCTTATCATTAAGCTTTATATGAAAAAAATGTAAATAAATGTGAGAGAGGTAACTTAATAGGCTAAAGGATAACATTTTAACCCCTTAAAATATACCTAATGATGGGCACCATCACATTTGCAACATATATCTCATGAATAAGAAAGCTTTGGTGGAGAAATCAAGTAGAATATTTGGTGATTGGTCACATCATGGGAAATATTGTGAATTGGACATAACTAAACGAAGCTTTTATTGCACGATTTGGACCAGAGAATGAAGAATGGGTGGTAAGGAATTACTTCAACGAGTTGAAGCATAATAGGAGTATCCAAACCTATATCAAGGAGTTCTTAGGTATTATGCTGGAACTTAGATAAATGCATGATAAATGATGAAGCAAGGTGTCCAAACTATTGCAACAAATATCACCACAATAGAGAAGCTCCTATACTACTCTAAATATGGGAATGATAAGGAGGATAGGTGGAATGATAATAACAAGAAGTACCAAGAAAATGGGGAGATTTGAAAGGAAGGAAAACGAGCATGTGTGGCTAAATATAGGATTCCCATAACATGTTAGACCTATGGAGAAGATCACTTAACAACAAATTGTTCCATGGAATATTTGGAGAATCAAGAAGCAAAAAGATTTGGGATGTTACAGATACTTGAAGCAGTATCTTCCCATAAGAATAAATAAAAAGTTAAGGGCGAGGAAAGAACCCAATTGTTGCTTTTTTGGGGTAGAACTATGAGGCATCGAAGCAAGAAAGTTGGTCGAAAATGGACCTACCCACAAGTTTTTGAAGGAATAATTAGTAAGGAAGCCTGGACTTAGGGTCAAGCCTAAGAATTCCTCCTTTAAGGCAATCAATTTTGAATATATGTGGATGATTGGTTCGATTTAGGATGTACCTATCCACATGGGGGATTGGTAAGGAAAGCTGGACATTACAATAGTGCAACTTGATGATTATGACTTGATGTTGGATTAGGAATTATAAATTGTTGAGAGAGTTGTCCATGTGACTCATATTGGAAATATGTTAATTCTTCTAGGACCTGAGATGATTATAGTAAAGACTTAAAGAGGATACTTGAATTTAGTAGTGAATATGGCCACCATATTTGAATATAAGGTGTAGTTTTCTAGAGATACATGACAAGATATGAGAATCTTAATGATGTATATTTTATTTTCGCGTGACGTGGATATTATGTCCACTCTGATAGACATGATATAGAAGTTAGAGAAGAGGATGATAAACGTAGATCAGAAAGGGAAGATTTTGATCGCATCAATGGTTAAGAGGTGTGACCAAGGAAGTGTGGCTTAGTATGTTTAGGCCAAGGAGAGAATTGAAACATTAATGTTAAGCTCAGGAGGTTTGCCATGAGACCCTGAGATAGACAGATTTTTTTAGAAGGTAGAGGGAAGGATAGAGTCAAATCCTCTTTTTCTAACCTATGTGACAGGGAAGTATGGAGGGATGCTTCTAGGTGAAAATATGGGAGATGTAGGTGGAAGTACCCATGACCAACACTCCTTCTGATCACATTTAGCCATGAGTTTATGGCTCACTGTTGCAGTTGGACGACAAGCTAAGACCATGGGGGTGCCTAGGATATTGCTTCTACCACAGGCACACTAATGAGCTTGGATGATTTTAAGTCAAGGTTATTGCACTATGAGTCATGATTTCTTATAGATATTGGTGTAAGTCAAGGTTATTGCACTATGAGTTGTGGGTTCTTATAGAGATTGGTGTAACAATCAGATTAGCTACCTGATTAGCTAAGAAACATGAGGGGATTGAGCACATCTTGTTATGCAAAGGTGATTTCCGAATTTTTATTTATAGACATCATCTAGAGAATATATGCATCATTATGTCGATATCTAGTGGGAGATGAAGAGAGGGTTGTAGCCAGACTATTTTTGGGATGAAAATAATTTTGAGCTGGGGAGGATGTTATGCCCTAGAGTTGGATGCACGTTTAACTGAGGCACATAAAAGGGGATACAACCCATAAAAATATTTTCAATGAATATATTGCAATAAATGTGAAAAAAATGGATGTTGGGTGAGGGCGCATGTGTCAGAAAACTGAAAATTGGGGTTTCCATTAAGGACAGATGTATGGTTTGGGGGCACAAGGGATGTGGCATGACCAAGCACCCAGCCCACTTGAATGATAGGTGGAATATGAGATGATAACTATGTAGTTCATGGCATCAACACCTTAAGGTGTGGCATGGCATTCCCTCGAGACAAGTTGGTTGAGTGGAATTTAACTGAACAACTATAATGACTCGAGGAAATATGGTGCCAAGTAGTGGAAGAGCTTGTGAAGTGATGGACTGAGACAACCAAGAGAGCATTTTTAGTTAAATGGTGTATAGGATGGAGATGAGGAGGGACTAATTGGCGAGTTGAATGACCAAGCGAATGGAATCAGTGGTTATGTTCATGTGAAGGTAAAATGAGGAGGCTCGGTGCAACATAAGGTGCATGACACATGAGACGAGCCAATCCATCGATGAAGAAAAGTGACATGAGTGAGGATTCAACTGTGTGCCATATATATAACCACATAGAGGAGTGGAGTAAGGAAACCAATAGGCTTGGGAGACATGGAACTCACAATTGAATGACGATGAGTCACAAGATGAGCAATGAAGTACAAAGAAGGGTTGAGATGAGTATGAGGTATCTTGGTGGTTTGTGGCCATGCAAACTTGAGCAAGGAAGGAGCAGAATCGAGAGATAGATCAAGTTGGGTGGCAAGGAAACCATAGTAAGGTCATTCGGGTGAACATTATTTCTTTGTAGTTTTGTATGGGTTTTCGCTATGTACTCTCTATAAACAAAGATTTTGTCTCAAAGGATTGATTTATTATGATTCATTTATAAAATAAGATGACCACAAAGAAATTTTATATATTTTATGCATGTATATGATGATACTATTGTTGTTTTGGTAAATTTCATATAATGCTCATGTATGGTTTATAACTGAAGTTTACATGAAGTAGAAGTCACAATAATATTTACTTGCCCTATATTGAAGGGTTGTGGTATTTTGATAAGTAACCAATAATATGAATATTATATAAGTCTATGTGGAGGATAGTCTAGGTGGAATAATGCTCGTTTACACTAAGGAGTTATGAAACACATGAGTGACACATGCTTAATGGGTCACAATGGACCCAAAAAGGAACCTTGTAGCTGTCACGAGTCCCTAGGATCATGACATGCTCATTAGGCATATCATGGGTAACATAAATGGGTGATGGTCATGACCAATTAGCGAGGTCATGTTGATGCAACATGGGAATTAGGATTTTTGTGTGGTTTGAGATGCTCAAATGGAATGAAAATTCTAGTCCTATGAAAAATGGTATTAGATCCATGTTTAAATGTGGAAATTATTGATATCTCTCTGCACCTCATACACCCCTTTCATCAGAGACTTCTTGATTACAACATCAATAATTCAAGTGGGTGTTAATATTTGGAGTACGTCAGTCCGCACTTGAGGTTCCATGGATGATTATACAATTTTAGGGGATGTTGGGAATACTGGAAAGTTGCATGGGGATTCCATATGCTATGGGAGTCTTGGTGATAATATGATTGATGAAATTATTAGGATAATTTACTAGGAATATTATAGGAGAACCAAGGATGTCTCATGGAGTAGGATAGATGACCAATGAGGTGTTACATTTAGAAGACATGAGTATAACATGATATGGTTGTCACTGTGATATATTGTGTGTTGTATGTGGAAAGGAAAAAAACATGATAATTGCATTGAAGTTATGTGAATTCCTAATTAAAGATGAATGAGTTAACATAGATGGATGATATCGTTCTCTTACGTTGGAAAATGTTTATTCAAATTTTATTAGTGATAGTAGGATGCATATAGTTGAATGGTGATGATTCAACATGCCTAAAATGACTAATTCAAAAACTTGGGTTTGATTATGAAATCTTGGCTAGATGTATTCCAAATGATATATTTATTTGATGGTCATGCATATGTAGCAAGATCGGTTGGGGGTTGCATGGTAACTAGGGTTTTTCAATGACATGGGATGTTCCACTTGAATTAAAACTATAACTGAATGAGAAATTCCTCTTATTCTCAAGGATTCCCTCATTATTAAATGTTTTTCCAACATTCAAAACAATAATGTTAAGTATTTTTATAAAAAATAAGTGAAACAAAGAAAATGTCAAAAAACCTATCATAATGAAAATATTTTTTCTATTATTCTTCTTCCTTTAGTCAAAATAGTCTTCATTTTCTATAATCCACAATTTCTATAACTCTACAACTTGATAACATGACTCTATGGATATTTTATATAGCAGAAATTAAATTATTTTCGGAGGTTTAATTACATTTAAAGGATAATTGGAATCTTTCAAAAAAAAATTATATAATTTTTAAAGAATTTGACATAGATTTTAATTTGCAACTCAACTTGAAGTATGCATTTGGTAAT
Source organism: Pinus albicaulis (assembly GCA_034641835.2). Lineage (NCBI taxonomy): Eukaryota > Viridiplantae > Streptophyta > Pinopsida > Pinales > Pinaceae > Pinus > Pinus albicaulis. The sequence continues at coordinate 1,396,775,162 of CM076580.1, forward strand.
CAATGTCTCAATCTAATTTACAAAAACTCATTTAGTACTAGGTTTTCACATAATTTATTGAAATTGATAAAAAAATCAATTAACTTGGTGAGTTAATATTCTACTAACAACAATCCTTATAGTTATGTTATAACTTTGTTTTCACATTTTAACTTATAAATATTAATATTGATAAATATCAAATATCACTTATTATTATATTATTTCCTTTTAACTGTACCATTATAATAACTACATTATATTTATTATTCTCTCTAATACCTTCTCAAATACTCTATATTATATTTTTAATATAAATTATCCTAAAAATATGATAATTTAGAATTAGTTAACCCATTGAGTTGACCTGTATTAATTAGTTTTTCAAAATTTAAGATATATTAAACCTTAAAAACTGATATCATCCATAGGCAAGGTAAGAAACTCTTGACTAACCTAAAATCCAAATATTATTTAAATTACAAATCAGCACAATAGCCCAAAATATATATAAACAAGAAATATATAACAAAATCCAATTCACTCATTTTTGTTGTGACATTTTCGGAGGGTTTGATTACATAAGTAGTCACATATATAAGTTGGATTTGACTACATACTTGTTCGCAGACCAAACAACAAATAAATTTTCTGTATTTTTTGCATGTATATGATGATACTATTGCTGGTTTAGTAAATTTCATATAATGCTCATGTATGGTTTATAACTGAAATTTACATGAAGTAGAAGTGACAATAAGATTTACTTGCACTATATTAAAGGGTTGTGGTATTCTGATAAGTAATAAATAATATAAATATTATATAAGTAAGCGTATTGTGAGGCATAGTCCAGGTGGAGTAATGTTCCTTTACTCTAGGGAGTTGTGTAACACATGAGTGACACATCCTTAATGTGTCATAGTGGACCCAGAAAGGAACCTTATAGCCTTGAGGAGTCCCTAGGGTCATGACATGTTGATTAGGCATATAGTGGGCAATATAAATAGTTGATGGTCATGACCAATTAACAAGGCCATGTTGATGCAATATGGGAAATATTATTTTTTTGTAGTTTGAGATGCTCAAATGGAATGAAAATTCTAGCTGTATTGCAAATGGTATTAGATCCATGTTTAAATGTAGAAATTACTGAGATTTCTCTACACCTCGTACACCCCTTTCATCGGAGCCTTCTTGATGACAACATTAATATTTCAAGTGGGGGTTAATATATAGAGTACGTCATTCTTTACTTGAGGTGCTATTGACGATTGGACAATGTAGGGGATGTTGGGAATACTGGAAAGTTGCATGGTGATTCCATATGCTATGGGAGCCTAGGTGATAATGTCATGTTGACTGATGAAATTATTAGGATAATTTACTAAAAATTTTCTAGGAGAACTAAGGATGTCTCATGGAGTACGACACCGATGTGGAGGCTGCAGTCACTACTTCTGTTGCTGCTCGCGTCTTCGAGATAAGGGTTTCTACGTTGCCCCACCCCCAAAATGGTAGGAGGCTCCCAACCTCGAAGCCTCGCTTCAAATTCCAAAATTACCTCATTGACCTTAAAAATGACCTTAACAACTGTCTGCTCCCCAACACCTTTGAAAACAAATATATGAGATAATTAGTGAAACCTTGTGTCGAGATTTTTCGTGAATACAGTGAAAGATGTGGAGAATGGGATTGAGCCGATGCCTGAAGAAGATAAAGGAATGGCCGAAGCTATCAAACTGTATCCGGAAGCTATACGTTACGACCAGAAATACAATGTGTGGGAGGTGTCGCCCTCATGACTTGGGGAAAATAATAACAAAACTTATTTTTACTCACTATCCCATCCTTATGTTTACAAATTATTGACTAAAAATACAACAAAAAAAATCGACAAAAAAATAACAATATTAATATTTTCCTTTACCGAGGATGGAACTCCAATTCTAATGTGTAATAATACATTTTATTTTCAAATCTCCTTTGTTGCTCTCCTCTTGGTTAAACCTTTAAAATATTTTCGTTCTATATTTTTATTTTTTAGTTATATTATGAATTTTGTTAAAATTATGAATTTATCATAAATTTTTAATAAAATTTATTAGTAAGATATATGAGAAATTTGAAATTTAAATTTAATCAAGTATATTAAGATTTATAAGTGAAGAACTAAAAAAGAAATACCAAAAACAGTAAGAAGGAAAAATTAAAAATATCATTAACTTGGATCAAATTTTATGAGGTATAAACTTCTGGTAGAATGTAAAGCTTGAAAAAGGGCTTGCACCTGTAGAGGTTGATTTGATCCTTCTTGACATGTGATAGATTTATTTGATCCCTCTTAACACTTGATATAACAGTGATTGACATCTATGTTTCTCTCCCTCTCTCCTTCTCTCTAGAGTACACATACCATGTGTAATTTCTCATTGTTTAGATTATATGTTTGAATGCATAAATGTATTCAACTACTTGAAAAATGAGATCTTCAATTGCAAAGTTTAAATTTTAAGTTCCAATAATTCTTTAATAGATTTTACACAAAATTTATAGAAAAATATAATTGAAAATGGAAAAAATATAAAGTAGTGATACTTGAAATGTTTTAGCCATAAGAGTTTTACTTTTTTGAAATACTTTATATAATATATAAATAGACTTTTTTTTCTTAAAATAATATATAGTATATACATATCTTCTACATATTAGACTATAGAATACAACTCTCAATGCAATTATCCATTGTTTTAAATAAATATATGCAAAAGATATTTATCTAATATGGAAAATTACCTATTTATGATTTCCTCTTGTTAACATCACTACCCCAATCCATATTAATGTATCTTACCCAAAATGGATGTGATATTGTGATGGAGTATGAATGCGACACAAGATTATTTTAGAAACCAACTAAAAACACTTGCTCATTTTTTAATAAAATTATGAACTAAATTAACTACAAAAATAAATATTTGAAAAAAGGGTGTTAAATAAATTATATAACAAAAAATTTACCTATATAATATAGCATCCATTTTCTTGGAAGAATATTATTTCGTAAGATTCACTTCATATTAAAATGGAGTAAAAGTAATTTTTTGATTAGGCATTCTGATTTCATTAGAACTTCTAGTACATGTTTTGATTGTGAAAGCAACAATGTATCAAATAGTTTACAAATTTAGAACATCTAGTACATGCTTTGATTGTGAAAGAAACGATGTATCAGATAGTTCACAAAATTAGAACATATAATACATGTTTTAATTGTGAAATATACTTTAAATAATTCACACACAATGTTTTATTTGAAAGTTTGGATCAAATTAATATTTGAATAGGAAATTATCAAATTATCTAATTAAATAAATATAAACATGATAAGAAGTTTTTTAATTAAAATTTCATTGCATGTGGATTTAGATTTGATTTTCATTTTGGAACCCATATTGTTGGAAATACATATCTAATTTTTTATTATATTCCTTTGAAATAAGTTTTGTCCATGGAGTGGTCTCTTCAACATAAAAACAAAGTGATCATGTTTGTGTTTTTAAGTTTAATCCATAAAATGGTCTCTTTAGCTTACAAACAAAGTAAACATGTTTTTATGCATAAAAACTAGGTTGTTGTTCTACATATATTTCTTTAGTAAAATTCACATTCAATAATGCATTATACATAGAGAAATAACTTTTAGACTAGTACTCAAACTTATAATAAAGTGTGAATGTTTCATTATAATCAATAAATTTTACCATTAAAACCTTTAGGTACTAATCTAACTTTCAATTTCTGTATGATCCTATTTGAATTAATTTTTTTCTTATAAATTCATTTACAACTTATAACATTTATTAATTTAGGAAGAGGAACAAGTTCCCATGCTTGGTACTTCATCATTGTATCATATTATACATTAATGGCTTGCCATCAATCAAGTTATTTCATGAAAATTCCTCAAACTAGATCAATGATTTGTAGAACTTTATCATAAAGTCATTATCATATTCCTATTTTGTTGTACATATATTTTGGTAATGCTATCCACTCTATGTTTAGAATAATGATCATCATGTGGTCACCTTTTTTATTTATTTTAAAAAATGTAAAGAGTTGAATAAATGAATAGAAAAGGCTCATGAAACTTTATATATATATATATATATATATGTTCACAAAAGCCTACTTTTGTACTCATGATGGGTCTTTCTTTAGACTCAAAACCTAGACTTAAAAATGGATACTATGGAGATTCCTAATTCCTCATGTCAAAACCCACACCACAAGAATCTTCAAAATAATATGGCACTTTCTAAAGTTATTCCTTAGAATTTATTACAAAAGTCTAAGCAAAATAAATAACTCAAATGAATATTATAGAATTTAACAAATATATTAGCATTCAAACTACCAATTCTTTTACCACTTTGGAATTTTTTAAAGACATTGAATACTCTATTGTAAATCGAAATAAGATGCATTGGTCTACATAGATCACTATGAATTCTCACTATTGTTTTCTATTAGGATAAAACATAACTTTTACAAATTATTTTGGTTGAATTTTTTGTGGAAAATATAACCATGTTTTTGTTTCTTTGTTAATTTTTATTTGATCCTCTGGCTTCAGAAATATCTACCCAAGTGCATGTAATGCGTCAAAGTCACTTGGGGATCACACCCAACCTAGCAGTAGAGGATTTTTTAACATGTCTTCTCCCCATAACACAGGGCACAACCATCCCCCTTGAAGTTTGATCCTTGGTCACCTTGCTAATGAGGCTCATCCTCAACTTGTTGTGCTAGTGGGACTTGAAATAAGATATAACCATGTTATTAGCTATCACATTTTGCAATTTTCTATAACTTAAATATCTAAAATTTGCTCCACCACAATTTTGATATATAATATGTGTGAACTAAAACATTAAGCACTATGTTATCATCAATATAACCAATTAACATAAAAAACTAACATTGTGGTAAATGATGTATATAGCCATAATTCTATTTAAGGCTTATTTTTTTTAATAAGAACCTATATTAATTAAAATAGAAAATTTAAAACCAATAAATATATAATTTATCGGTCCCTAGCATCCATGTTAGTAATTGCTTTTTATTTTGCATTAGATCTTGCATAAATAAACATTTTATCCCAAATTTCTTATTTTCTTATTTGGTATTTCACAAAACATTTTAAGTGAATCTATCAAATAAATACACCCACCTTTTTTTAACAAATATAAATTTTCATGATCTTATTTGGCCTCTTCCCAGGCACCCATCTATATTCTTGATGTATTCCTTAAGTTGAAAGGGTTTTCACCATTCATATTTTTTCAAATAAAAGTAAGCTAAGTAATGTGAGCACTACTTCGTTAGCACTAATTTTTTTTCATAATTTTTTTTTATTTACCTAAACATCTTACTATTAGGACTTGTCACTTACAACCACATGGCTATCTGCATGTAGTCTGGGTTGACCCCATTCGAGTCACTTTTCTGGAAGCCAAGTCTTCAAGGTATGGGACAATGAATCTTCCTTTGTCTTCAGAGTCTTGTCATCAACACTGCATAGGCTCTTCATCTCCTGTATTATGTAATGAACCTAAGAATGAGTACAACATACTTGATTCTATTTTACAAGGCTGGTAGTCTATAATGGCATTCACAATGCTACCTACTCTTAGAAGTTGGGCCCTACAATTGAAATTTATCTCTATTTCTGTGCCCTATGATTTCCCTAAAATTGAAAATTGCAATTGAATACCATATATATATAAATATTATGTCATGAACCTAAGAATGATTACAACATACTTGGTTTTATAGTGCATGGTCGGTAGTCAATAATTTCATTCCTAGCACTACTTACTCTGAGCAGTTGCGCCCTGCAATTGAAATTTATCCTAGTTTGTTTATCCTAGCTATTTTATTCCATGTTGAATATCCTTCATATATAAAGTATTTCATGGTGAAACCAAGAATAAATAAAACATACTTGGTTGTATGATGCAAGGCTAGCAGTCTATAGGGGCATTCCCAACACTACTTACTCATACCAACAACACAATGCAATAGAAATCAATTTCAATATAAGTATACTCAAAGGAAATTATGTTTATGTAGGATTATTTTTTTTCTAAGAAAAAAATGGTGTGTTAGAGCTTTAGAAATAAGGAATTACTAGAGAATGGGTTGTTGGAGCTTCAAATACAAGGTATTATCATCTTTTATGGCAATGAAGAAGAAGAAGGTAGAACCAGAGGTATTTTTATTTCTATTTTTCTTTTAGTTGGATGGTTGGGGTTTTATATGCATTTTGTTTTGTTTTATTTAGTTTTTATTTATTTTTTTCAAAATTGAAAATGGCTATTGTTTTTATTAAGTATGGTTATTGCTGCATTATAGAGCAAGTTATGAAAAAAAAATTTAATTGAATTATGTTATTGAGAACTTATGTGTATTTTGATTGAAGATCTTTACATTTAGGGTGAACACTTCACACATCTTCAAGCAGAGGAAGCTTAGCCTAATATAGGAAGAGTTCATACCATGAATGTATAAATAAGGAAAATTATAGCCCTTAAAAATGATCACAAAGACGAAGAAAAATATGAAGATAATTGAATTCAAAATTAAAACTAAGTTTTTAGTGGAAATTTAAGGGAATAAATTGACTAGGTCACGAGTTAAATGAAATTAAGAATTAATTTAATATAAAATAATTAAATAAATTGAAACAGTCATTATAGAAATGGAATGAAGTATTGATGATTTAATTAATTCAAATAGATGGATAGATTAAATTTAATTTTTAGAATTATTATTCATTTAAAATAAATAAGTTAATTATTTAAGAGGATTGTGATTGAGGTAATGATTAAAATTATATTGGATTAAATTTTTTTATTATAAATTTAGGAATGAAAAGATTAAAATAGGTAAACTAAAACGAAAAAAGTAGAAGATAAGGTGGGGAGAGAGAAATTTAAAATTTTTAGTTTTATAGGAAGATTTTAAATAATCAAATTAGGAATTGTGGAAACAAGAAATAAGGAGAAAGATGAAAATAATGGTGGGAAATTTTAACAATCACAACTGAAGATGGGGTGAAAGGAAAATTAATATGAGTAAAAATGAAGAAAAGTTAAATAAAGAACACGAATAGAGGATTTTATAAAGAGGTGGGGGACAAAGGGAAGAGTAAAAAATTAAGAAGGTTTAGACATGGGAATAGAGGAAGGGTATTTAGAAGATAGAAAGTGGTGAGTGGGCTTCCACGAGTGACTCAATTGATAACCATCATCGTGGTTATTTTTATTGGGATTATTTTCAATTTCGAGGGCTTCTAGAATGACCCAATTGGAATGAAAGGTAGTAGATGCTAAGATCTTGGATTTTTCCAAACAAAAAAGGTGTTTGGTAGCTCAGAAATGGAATATTTTCCAATGCTATTATGGTTAGTGTTAGCCATGTGTTCTTTCAAACCACTTCTGAAGGATCACCTAGTTTGACCTATGTAAGATTTGTAGACTCTGAGACCTAACATAGGTTCTCTAATATCCTTGGATGATATGAAGAGTTGGATCTATGAGACTTAACATGGGGTCTCTAATATCCCTGGATGATAAGAAAAGTTGGATAAGGGTTCGTTGTGACTTGAAGAAGGTTTTAATATTATTTCTAGAGAGGATCCTCGATAGATGATAGATAACTCCTTGAATGTAAGGAATGGTTACCTTTGCTAAGAGAGGGTAACTCCTCATGGTTAGTTGAGGTTACCTCCTAGCCCCCCCCCCCCCCCTCTTCTCGTCAACCTATCTTCCCACCCACCCTCCTTCATAGTGTGTTGCGACATTCAAATCGAATCCATTTATGCTTTTCATTCTTATCATAATGATAATATATCATTCAAAATAAATAAAAATTTTGGGATCCAAAATGCGAGATTTTATTGAGAATATCTTAATAACAATAAATCCTCCAAACCTTTTGATTCAATTTTTGAATCAGTAAATAATAATAAATATTTTTTTGATAATTCCTCTTCCCCTAATTGTAATTAGTCTTTCCTTAATCCTTATCCAACTTGGGTCCTCATATAAACTATCATTTTTTATTTAACCCCAACCCTAGTTGTTCTAACTTTATTTATAACTTTTCTAACAATAATTCTAATAAATTGTATCTCATTATTAATACTTATAATTCTCCTAACGATAAGTCTTCTCTCATTATTAATAATTCTAATTCTCCCTCTCCCCCTCCTAATCAAAACCTTCCTAGCCATATTTCTCCTAGATTCCTCCCTTCCACTATCAATCCAAACCCCACACCCTCCTTCCCCTCTTAACTCAAAGGTGTTTAACCTCTCAAAGGTAGTTCTTGATGCCCTATCATTAAGCATTCTTGAGAAAGGTTTTATCTTTTCCCCTATTCTTTATTCCATTCCCTAAGAGGACATCACTTTATCTATCGAATCCATCTCCCATTTCCTCCCCTCCCATTCATCAAAAGAGCTTGGCCAAGAATGTGGTCGCATTATTCGAAACTCCAAACTCCCCAAACTTAACCTCTCTAAGGATGAGTTTATGGCCCTTCATCAGCTCAACTCCAACCCTAATATTCTCATTCTTAAAGCTGACAAAGGTAATGCCCTTGTTATTATGAACTCCTTGGATTACCATTGTAATATGATTGATATTATTTTCTCCTCTTGCCATCCCTTATCTAAAACCCCCCTCCAATCCATTTCCATAAAGGTCACCAAAGACATTAAATCCTCTTCCCCTGACCCCGCCACCCAAAAGTGCCTCATTCTCCTTTACCCCATCACCCGTTGAATTTATGGTCAACCTAAAAATCATAAGCTAGATATCTCCCTTAGGTCTATGCAATAGGAGGTCCCACCCATGCCATTTCCAAATACCTTTCCAAGAAGCTTTGCCCCCATTCTGGCCGTTCTTCCTCCTTTATGAAATACTCCATTGATTTCATTAAGCACATCGAGACACTTAAACTTGATAAAAATGAAATCATGGTTAACTTTGATGTCGTCTCATTATTTACCAAGATTCCTATCCCTAAATAAATTAAACTCATTTATAAGCTTGTTGATTCTGAAACTCTCAACCTCATCAATATTTGTCTTTCCACTACCTTCTTCACCTATGACAGGGTGTGTTACGAAAAAACTGAGGGCACAACGATGGGATCCACTCTTTCCTTTTTTATCACCTCTCGCATGTATCCCTATCCCATCAGGTCTAGTGCAAAAAGACTCATATTGAAAGATACCTTCATGAAAACTCACACCATCATCTTGCACAAAATTCAGATGTTATCAAAACCCTAGTGTCCCGAGCCATTCAAATCTCCTCATCTGAATAATTTCCTAACAAAAAATCCCATAGCTCAAGATCTATTAAGTCTAATGATAAATCCTCAGCCGAGATTAATAAGGCATTTCATTCTTGTTTCCATCCCTTTCCTAATAAAACTTCAAACTCCCCTCCCTTAGCCAAGGTAACTCTTCCATACATTAAAGTCGTTACTGATGATCTATTCAAAATCCTCTCTAGAAAGAACATTAAAACCTTCTTCAAGCCCCAACGAACCCTTAGCCAGCTCTTCAGATCAGCCAGGGATAAGACTGACCCTATGTTAGGATCCATAGTCCATGACATCCCCTACTCCTCTGGAAAATTTTACATAGGTCAAACCTAGCAATCCTTCAAAACTATGTTGAAAGAACACATGTGTGACACTAACAATAACCGCATTGCAAAATTTGCCATTGTTGAGCACTCCCATTCTACCAAACAACTAATTTTTTTGACAAATAGAAGATCATAGAATATCTCCCTTTCATTCCAACTGAGTCATTATGGAATACCTCGAAATTGAAAAGCATCCTAATAACTTTAACCATGATGATGGTTATTAATTGAGTAATTCCTTGAAGCCCACCGTCCACTTTCTATATTCTAAATGACTTTCCTCAATTCCCAAGTATAACACTTCCTAACCCTTTCTAATCTATTACTCTCCCCTTTTCCGCGCCCCCCCCCCCCTTTATTAAATCAGCTATTCTCCTTATTCTTTATTTAAATTTTCTTCATTTTTACTCATGTTAATTTTCAATCCATCCCATCTTCATTTGTGATCGTAAAATTTTCCCATCATTATTTTAATCTTTCTCCTTAGTTCTTATTTCGATAGTTCCTAATTTGATTATTTAATTCTTCCAATAAAACTAAAAATTTTAAATTTCTATATCTCCCCTCTGTATCTTCTAATTTTGTCGCTTTAATTTACCTATTTTATTATTTTCATTCCTAAATTTTTAATAAAATTTTTAATCCAATTATAATTTTATCATTACCCCAATGAGAATCCTCTTAAATAATTAACTTGTTTATTTTAAGTGAATAACAATTTAAAAATTAAATTTAATCTATACATCTATTTGACTTAATTAAATCATCAATACTTCATTCTATTTCTCTAAGGGCTATTTCAATTTATTTAATTATTTTATATTAAATTAATTATTAATTCCAATTAAGTCATGACCTAGTCACTTTATTCCCTTAAATTTATAATGGATAATAACTTAATTTTAATTTTGAATTCAATTATCTTCATATTTTTTTGGGCTTTGCTATAATTTTTAACTACTATAATTTTCCTTATTTATATATTCATGGTTTTCACTATTCCTATATTACGGTAGTATTCCTCCTTCGGAATATGGGTGAAGTGTTTGCTCGAAAAGTTGGTCTCTTCAATCAAAATACACATGTTTCTAGAAGTTATCAACAAGATTATGTTTCACACTATTGAAAAATTCACACCTTAATTAATTTCAATTGTTTGAGATAAGGGTTTCAAAAAGGCCCAAATTTCAAAATGATAGCCTACTATTTTTGTGCAACATAGCTATAAATCTTTCTATTGATTTTTTTTTTTTGGATGAAAATCATAACACTTAATAATAAAACACATATGATACTCTAATAAAGAAAATATCTAGACTTCGTCAAATTTGTCACAATCTTCCGACACATTGGGTCTTAAATTTTAGTCCACAAGATTCACTCCATGATATTGAAAGAACCCGTACCTCCCATCCCCATTCAATATTTCTCATAAATTCTTGCTCCATGGAAGATCATTCAAGATTTCTAGTGAATCCTTTCTCCATGGTAGATCTCTTAGGATGTGGCAGATTATAGTGTAGGGCATTCAACTACCAATTGCATCTATTGATCCCTCACTCGAGTTGGATATGGAAATGAAATTACTTTGGGATATGAGATGTAGCTAGACATTTATTTGTTTTGATACAATAGAACCCCAACCACCCTACCTTGGAGCATGCGGGTGATCCATACAAGCCCATCGCAAGAATCTACATGTAAAGATACAATCCCGAAATTGTGCCTTCCCAATCCAATTCATTGAAGGCATTGTTATTCATCCATGCCTTGGAAACTCCTTCACTATATAAAAAAAATAGCTAAAGACTTCTCCACTGCTACTATTGGTGCAATGGTGATGGTGAAGAACATAACACTTTGCATATAAGGAGATCTAAGGTCTTGAGAGCGAGATGAAGATTTTGGATCTAGAAGTGGCACATGGCTGCGTGCAAGTCCCACTTGATAGTCCAATTTATTTTTATGTCTTATTTAACTAATTTTATTAGTTCATTTTATTAATTTTTTAAAGTTAATTAAAGTTTTATTTTTTATTTAAATATATTAAAATAATATACAAGAGTTTCAGGGAAGATAAATTCGACTTGCATGTCTTGCATGTAGGAGAGATGTCTACCTCATTCTTTCTTGAAATGAATTATTTTTGGTAGAACATTTCTAGTCAAAATTTCTTTAATTTTTTCTAATTTCCACTGCCTATGAGCCTAGAGGAATGATAGTGTAGCATGAGAAATTTAATTTAAGAAAAAAAAGCTATAAAATGATCCTTGTGGTAGGTTTTCCTGTATGCCTTGCATCTTCCTATGCTTGGGTTTTTGGAATTATGATGTATGTGTTGTTCTTGATGGCAACCCACTTGTAGCAAAATAAGTATGTGTTGACAGGATGAGTACAAAGGCCAATTCAGAGGTGACAGAGTGATTGATCAGAGCAGCAAAATGATTGGAAAGAGGTATGCAGGTCTGATACAAAATAATTATAAAGGTGAAAAATTGATGAAATATACAGGGGTTCTATGAAGAAAAGTCGCGTACACACGCGGGTTTGAAAAATAAAAGGGACATAAATTTGGTGCACTATGATTCACTAAATACCAAGGGTCTTCACCATTATATTAGCCCACAATATTTAGTGGAGTAATGACTATTTTATCTCGTCAAAGTTTACTATCGACACTAGTGTGGTTTTGGTTTGTGGTATTGGCTAAGGCCTACGCTATATAAGTAAGTGAAGATCAAAGTGGTATGGTGTGCATATGTGAAGGTGATTGATGAATACTTCGATTGATGTATCATTTCATGGTATGGGATACTTATGAGTAATTTATATGAAATAAGTATGCACCCAGTGACACAATGATGGATTAGGATCAATAGACCTGAAATTAATATGTGTTGTATAGTATGCTTTTTGGTTGGTTAAATATGGGATTTTACATGTGTTTATTATTGTTTATGTCGTGATCTCATACGTATGAAGTTTTGATGTGAAACTTGTGAATTGAAAAATTGTATATTTGTATGCAGGTTTGTCACAATTAAGGCGCGTATAGACACAGGTTCTGTTCTAAGAAGTAGCGTATATGCAATATTTTGAGATCTATACGTAATTTTAGTTCTTGAAAAGAACGTATACATGAGGAAATTATTTATCAAAAAGAGCATATGAAAGTCAGGGTTTCTACTGAAGAATATGTCTGATATGTCTATATAATATTATTGTATTTTTTTTGTATGTCGATGAAGTATTCATGTTGATATGGGATTCATATTGATGTCTAAAGTTGAATTGATTGAGTATTGATTTGTTAAAGAATTTCCATGATGAAGCTAACTATTTGAGGTTCAGAGATCAATGATCTGGCAGAATGTTTCAACATGTGTGTGAGAAATTCATTGTTTGGCTTAGATTGAAAGTAGTTCAGAATATGGTATGTTGAAATCAGTACACACATTGCATTCATGAAAAGAGCGTATATACACAAGTTTGTTTAAGAAAAGTAGTGTACATATTTTTTCATATGATTGATCAAGGTTGTACTTGATTCAATATGTTGATGCAGTGTTTTGGGTTCAGTGTTGATATCTGGTTACAATGATCTCATTGTTTTGAATGTTTAAGAAGAGGTTGGTTGATTTTATTTGGTGATTGTTTGATTCAGTGATTGATTGGTTTAGTGGTTATTTGATTCAGTGATTCAATAATTGGATGAATGATTTTTTACAATGGTGTTAGCTCCTTATATTATTAGTGTAGTCCCTTATTGTTGTTAGTGTAGCCCCCTTAATATTATTTTTGTATCCCTGTAACCCCCAGGTTGTTATTTTTGTTCCCTTAAATTATTATTGTTAGTTCAGCTAGGATTATATTGTGACCACATGCACTCCTATATATAGAAATATGGTTTTTTCATTTGTATCATCCAAGAATTTTTCATTAATGTAATGTAAAGGAGGTTTCCCCCTCGAAGTGGCTTACTTCTAAGGCATTGATCTCTATTTTCTTCTATTTTTGGAGCTCATTTCATAACATTTGGTCTAATAGGTTTGGATTCTAGGGTTTCGCTGCTTCAAAGATGGCATCGTGGCTTGTTTGATATGAATTTTTTTATATGAGGCAAAAAAAGAAAACCCATTTCGAAAAAATCCTGAGGCACTTTGTGTCAAAATGTTAAATCTTGGTTCACAATATTTTCAGAGATATGATCCATGGAAGTTAGGGTTTTGGAAAGTTCACAAATTTCATCTAAAAGAGGTGACCTAGGGAAAATCATCATAACTCTTTCTCAGAGCATCGGATTGGAAATCCGTAAAGAGTGGTTGAAATTTCATAGAATTTAGTTTCCTGTATATCAATTTCAGAGCCGAAGGAGGAAACAGTTACACATGGAACGCTATATAATTTTTCTCTACTGAATAAGTCCATAATTAGGGAATTTTGGGAGATTGGTCATAAATTTGTTTTGAAGAATCCAAATCAAGTCAGACCTATGGCATTGAAAAGAAGATTTAGAGGGCTACTACAGGAAAAATTATAAAATCTCATGAACCCTAAATTACAGAGATACATCAGTTTCAATATCAATCTCCTCAAAATCAAGAAAAAAGTGTGTAATTTTTTTTCAAATTGCATAACTCTTGTTTGAAAAATTTGTTTGAAGTGATTACAAGGGCATATTGAAGCATATATATTAGTCTTGGGTTCTACAATCCCGCCTAAAAATAATTCAACACCCATTAATACCTTATAATACTCTACTATGACTCATGAAGAGGAAGAAGTTCAACATGATATATCAAAATTACAAGAGCAAGTGCACCAAATTTCGCTCTCGCAAAGAGAAAAAAAATGAAATGGAAGTTTTGTAGAAAGGCATGGAAGCTATTAGCACTGCAATTTTTCAAAAAAAAAGTCAAAGAATTGTCTTCATTGTGAGTTGTGTATTTGATCCTCTCTTGTCTCTTAGCTTATGGTGAATAGCCCTAGAGGATTAAACTGTATGAGTCTTTATCAATTTTTAATAAATCCCAAAAAGTATTCTAAGTCTAATAGTCTGTTTTTGTTACAAAGTCGATAGGGTAAAGTATCTTTTAAATAGGTCTTTTAACCAATTTTAGTGTTTAAGGTCATGAGTTTCCATTTGAAAAGGGGTCTTATTCTTTCATTATCATTTCCTATCCAAGGTCAAAGGTAGAATGTTAGAATTATGAGTTTTGTTAAGAATAACACAAGAATTAGCTGTTCTTTGCAAGAGAAGCAACTATATTTTTCAAAAGCTATGGTTTTTACAGGAAAAACTATCTTTTTCAGAAAGGTATAAATTACCTATAAATTAGTATAAAGGAGAAGAGGAAACATTATTCAAATGAAACTAGCATTGCTATTTGAATATTGATGATATGTTAAAGCAAGGGGGTGTTGTGCATCTAAATGATGTTTGTTTTTCATCGGAAGATGCATTAAAAGGGTGTTTATTTTTCTACTAAGGTTGTGCAATATATTGCTACTCATTTAAGGTTATATGTGTCAAAGTGTAGTACGAGTAGTAATTGTTAAGATATGTGATGGAGTTGGTGAAATGAGTTGGCAGTATTTTTAAATAATTTCTGTGTTTGTGTCATTCCTATTCACTGAGTCCTAGGTCATGGATAACTCTCCCTCTATCCACTCTTGTGACAACTACAGTTACTATTTTTATTCTCTATTTTAAAACCATTTGTTAACAAGTTCCACCAGGTAGGGTTTCATGGAGGGTATTCCTTGTTTTATAGTTGTGCATTGGAGGTTAGGTTAGCAACAAGTAGGATGGCCAAAGGAGGTAACATGAACCATTATGAGCCAGCTAATACTTGTTTTTTGGATCATCGTGCTAAGGCCAAGTTCAAGGTAGTAGGTTGGTACCAATTTTGAAGGAAATTTTTAGGTGAGAATGTGGCCATGGCTCAAGCGTTTCCTGAGAGATTTGATGTAGAAAAGGTTAGGATTGGGTCTCAGACCTTCAAGGTTAATAAAACCATCATTTCTAGGGAAACTTAAACTTCGGAAATAGGTGAGTCTTGGCATAAGAATAGTGTAACTCTCCTTAAAACTAATTCAAATATGTATTTAAAGCCTGAGCATGAACACATTGGTTGGACTCCTACGATTCACATTTCACACTTTAAACCTGAGTGGCAACATGTCATTGCTACTGTACAACAATAAATAACTTGTGAGGGTAGGTTTTCAACTGTCCACAAATACCAAATGAGGTTTTTTATCCCATAGCTCTGGTTCCAAAACTATGAATTTACCATTTTTCCTTCACATATCCCTATTATCAATTTCTCAAAAGATATAGAATACCTGAGGCTACTCACTTCATAATATATATCATAGAGGATTGATTAAGATATTAATAGTTTATCACCTGAGAAGGAAAAGGCCTACATGGGAGAAATTTATAATAGATGAGGGATTTAGCAATGTTTATTTAAGAATAAGAGTAGGGAGGCCCGGTAACATGAAAACTCAAGAAAAACAGTCAAAACCTACTCATACATCAAATACCTCGCAAGCTGTCCCATCCTCAATGTCATCTAGTAGGAAAACTATGAGCTTAGCCAAGAAGGATAGAAACACTAGATATAAACCAACAACACAGCCAGAAAATGAGGTCTAGACTAGCAGTTCATCGAAGGAGCCATAGAACTTGAGGTTATTCATGGAGGAATATAGAAAGAAGCTTAAAAAAGGAGATACCCTTCTTGATAGAAACACTTTGTCTAAAATCAAACAGGAGGAAACTTCCTCTTCTAGGGGTAAGCATAGGGGAAGGCTCATCATGATAGAGGGACCTTCAGTGGAAGTCAACCCTGAAGCCCTGACATCTAACCCTATTCTACCTTTAGAGGAACTCATCCCTAAATCCATGATATCAAACCTTGTTTTAGAGGATATATACTAAAGCCAACAAAATAGTGACATTTCATTTAAAGAGCCTACTCTTTCACAAGTATTTTCCTCACTCAAGAAGAGAGAAAGTAAAGTTTCAGAGACTATAAAAATGGAAGAACCTACATTAGATCAACTTTTCTCATCTATTGGTTCTTCAGCCAAGAAGAGGAAGAAAACTATAATACATTCATATTCATCTTATGGGGAGGATATCAGTGATACAAAGTACACCAAGTCAGATTTTGAAGAAGGAAAATCAAGCACATTCATACATGGTGTTGAAAGGTCTATATATATTTCAAACCCCTACATTCAAATGCCATGCAACAGGCCTAAGAACAAGCTCATATTAACAAGTAAGATCATTACCAACCCTACTCTTAGGGATGAAATCATAAACATTGATCATAGCGTAGAGAATAAAGCCAAGAGGAAAAAAACTCAGTAGAAAATCAAGCAGAGAAGAGGAGGTCAAATCAAATGGTAACTAAAGCTGAAGCTATCAGAATCTTTGCCTCCATATTAGACCTCTGATAAATGAATATACAGAGCCTTGAAAATCATATGGAGTATTTCATTTTGGTTTATATTCATTATTTTCAGATACAACTACCCTTTTGAGAAGAGGTAGCTATTATTTTCGGATTTAGTATATGGAGAAGAAAGGCTACTTTTTGGTTCTATTCTCACAAGGATGACACTAAATATGATGAATTAAATGTAATATCTATGATGATGAGTTCCTTTCAGGTGTCATTTAATCAAGATAACTTCCAGTTGGTTAGCCACTCCTATATTTTTGCAGATATGTATACAGGTATTCCTTTGAGTTTATGATTTCCACCTTTTATGGAGGCAATTTTTGATAAGCTATGAGGGCACTGAGCCAAATTTACTCAGTTAGTTTCAGCTCCATGATTCCATGTTTTACCTTTATTTCTATTCAATTTTCCTCTTTAATGTTTTAGATAAACTCTAATATACATAGAGAGTTGCAATAAATTCGCAAAAACAAATTTCGAATTTTATTGGAGGTTTCTATGAAGAATTCCTATTTTTTATAAATATTGTGTAATGAAAATACATAAAGGTTTGTTGGTTGTATTTTTCAGAGCATACTACGTTACATATTTTTAATATATAATATATCAGAAGCACTCTTGAGGACTTATGAAAGCTTGGTGTGTGTATTGTTTATTTATCTCATGTGCTTTCATATCTTAGTTCTTCAATTCTAGACTGTGATATTAACATTGTTCCATGTTTTTGTTAGTGTCATGATATATCTATGCATGATTATCTAATTTTATCAGTATTTCCTGGAAATATTTATTGATAAGATATGTGTGGTAATTTATCCATGAGAATTCCTTTTAACATATATCTTTAGGTGTACAATGAAATTTTTGTAAGACTTGCAAAAGTTTTCTTTCATTGATGCATTACCAATCTAGATCTTGTGTTATTTTTCCATCCAAATAGTGGAATTATATCCTATAGACCCACTATCCTTTTGCATATTCTCCTAGCCAATAGATTACATGTTTACCCTTGCTACCACATCAAGCCTTAGTACCCTCATATGTGTGAAAGAGAGTTATTTGTCTGAAACCTTTTCATAAAATGAAAGATTAAACCACATTCCAATAATCAAATTCAAGTCCTAAAATAACCCTTGAGCTTAATATGTGACTGGTTAGACACTTATCAGAATTGAAGTGTTGATTCCAGCGCTAACATCTTTTGGTGTGCCTCCCGAGAGACGAAGATTTTGAACTTTGTATTCTCCTGAAATTTTTGCATGAATGCCTGGTACTAGTTTTTAAAGGTGAATAAAAACTAGTCCCTATTTCTGATTGTAATTGGTTCACCTCACGACTCCACAAAGAGGAAAATAGGTTTCAAGACGGCTTATCAGAAGAAGAAATTAGAGATCACCTCCTGTGATTCGAGTCTCTGAACCAAAGAAGATAATAAACGATGCTAGAGGGAAACATAAATCAGTTGAAGCTATATCAAATTCAGTGAAAAAGCTATGTTTAAAATACATTCCAAAAGAAAAGGTACCATCATGTGCTTTACAACCTAATTTTTTTTAGTTTCAAAGCAATCTCCTGAAATATTTCAAGTTGAAACAATTTCCATTAAAGGAAAAGTAGATGATGTTAGCCTAGGTTCAGCTGAAAGTATCTCTCAGTCATCTAGTAAATCAGAAAAAAATATCTTTCTAGTGAAAGAAGATAAATAAAAGGTTTTAGGTAACAGTGAAGAAAACCAAAAGTGAGAAACCTTTGTACTGACAGAATACAAATTAGAAAAAGTGTTGGAAATTTCACCCTTCCTTGATAGATATATTTTAACTGAGGAAGACATAAAAAAAATTCCGAGTTTTCTTCAAAGTCATCTTGAATATGAGTTTTCTTTTAGTCCATAATAGGAAAATTTTCCATTGTCTCAAAACCTAATTGTTGGATCATCTTATTCTCATCAAAGAGGATATAACCCTCGTGAAAATTTGAATTTTAGTATCTCTCACTTCTTAGCCCAAAAAGACAGACTTGAAACTACCCCGATCCTTCAAGAATCAACATCTAAAACTGATTCTCTTGGAGAAGTTGAAATAAAACCTTATGTTGTCCATTTCTTTGAAAATCCATTATTTTCAACTCCACAATCTAAAATTTATATCATTCAAACCTCTGTATCAACAAGTTTACCATTTGTACCTTAGTAAGTCATGGCTCATCCTGCTCCTATAAGGTTGCAACATATTGTTGCTGCAAGATATGTGCCACTCATCCTTCCTCAACCTTTGCATTCTCTTCCTCAAGTCGATAATCTGAAATATTTTCCCAAATACAGAGGGGAGGGAGAAGGAGTATCTATTGAAGAACACATAGTTTCTTTCTATAGTTATGCTGATAACCAAAACATTGAACATGAAGATGTTTGGTCTAGAATTTTTGTTCGAAGCTTAGATGGGGAAGCTAGGAACTGGTTCAGAAATTTTCCACCAAATTGAATAACAGGAATAGATGATTTGGAACAAGTGTCTATAAAACAATGGGGTGACTAGAAATATTACCTATATTATCTCATAGATTTTGGGGCTTTAAAGAAGAAAATTGATGAGTCATTGGAATATTTTACAAAGAAGTTCAATAAAGTATATCAAAAAATTCCTGTAGAGGTTAAACCCCCTGAAACCACAACCATGATTACCTTTTCCAATACCTTAGACTCCAAGCTTTCACTATGGTTGAGAGCTAAGAAGCCACAAACATTAGTGGGTATGTAGGAGGCTTCTATTGGACCACAATCCAATCCTATGGCCTCAAACAAGTTGAAAATTGAAGAAGGGAAAGGGGCAAAGGATAAAATGAAAATTAAAGAGGATAAACCATCTTCCTCCTCTAAAAATTTCAAAACTGAAGAAAAACTAGATCAAATGTCTAATTTCAATAAAGATCTTGCTTCTAAATTGAAAAAAATGAAGTTAAAAAACAGGTCTACTTCTAGGCCCATTCAAAAAGAAGGAAACAAAAATTAGATTTATTTTAGGAGACCATTTTAGCCCCAAAAAATTTTGCAATGCCCAAGGAGAAATATTGATGATGAAAATGTTCAGCCTCCACCAAATAATTTTTCTAAAGAAAATCAACAAGAAGAAGAAGAAGAGGAGGATGAAGAAATAAATCTTGTTGGAGAGACATCACAGTCAAATTTTTTGAATTTACAATAATATGAAGATAAATCTAGGATAAATATGTTTTCAGATGATCAGGAAGCTCATATTCATGTTTAGAATGAGAAAAATAAGCCTGAAAATCATACAAGAAATTATCCTTTGAGGTCAAAAGGGGGTTGTCCAACAACCTCATCAAAAACAAGATGTTGAAAAAATTGCTGCCAAGAAAAAAGTAAAGGTTAATGATGTTTCTACATTACCTAACCTTGCTCCAATCATCAAAACAGTTGTTGAAAATCAAGATTTAACTCCACTCAATTTTAGTTTCAAGTCATAATTGAATAAAATCAAGATTCCAGTTCCGCTCCCAGAATTACTGGAAAATCCAGCATGCAGAGGGTCATTCAAAAGTCTACTTCAACCATCCTTTTATCTTGATTCTGTCAATCTTGAAGATGAACATCCTACTATATTTTTAGGCAGCCATGTCCAATATCAAAATGATGATAATTCCCACCTTTTTATCTTTCACTCAGCATTCATAACAAATTGCTGCGTAACTTCCTATTAGATTATGGGGCCTCTCACAATTAGATGCCTAAGAAAGTGATGGATGAATTAGGACTAGAAATTACTAAGCAATATCATGATCTCTTCACTTTTGACTCCAAAAGGGTCAAGTGTTTAGGGGTGATCAAATACTTTTTAATTTCTCTTACCCCTCTTCCTATGAAGAGTGTGGTGGTGGACATATTGGTTGCTGATATACCATCGAGATTTGGAATTTTCCTTTCCAGATATTCGTCCAAAAATCTTGGAGTCACTCTTCAAATGGATATGACATATGCCACTATCCAAGTTTTTGGAGGAGAATTTACGAGGTTGTATAGAGAAACACAGATGGCTTATATCATAAGTGATGAAAAAAATCTCTCAAAGATCCTATATATGCAGAAGAGAAAGAGTTAGGATCATCTATTTTACATCTTGCTACTAATGACAGTAATTTTCACCCTGAAATTAATAAAAAACAACAACTACTCACCTAAAAAGAGAAAAATTCATAAGTTGGACAAATCTGGAAATTGTATTTTGATTGAGCCTCATCAAGAGAGGGATCAGGGGCTGGTATAGTTCTTATTTCTCCCACTCAGCAGGTAGTGAATTTATCATATAAATTAAAGTTTTTCACTACAAATAATAATACTGAATATGAAGCACTAATTGTGGGAATGAAGGTAGCAAAAAATTTGGGAGAAGAGCAGTTGATTGTTTTTGGTGATTCAAAGTTGGCGGTACAGAAGGTGATAGATAACTATCAAGTAAAAAAATCAAAAAAGAAGAATTAGAGAAATGAAGTCTCAGATTTGATTGAATTTTATTTTTCAGCATGAAATTTGAATTTTGTTTCCAGAGAAGAAAATGAAATTGAAGATTCATTGGCCATTTCTGCTAGTAATTTTATGGTCCCTCTTGATGTCAAAGCTACTTATGATATTCATATTAAAAACAGACCTTCCATTCCTGATAATATCAAACACTGGAAAGTGTTTGAAGATGATAAAGAAATTTAGAATTTTTTGGAATGTATGGAGGAGTTTTCATATATTCAAATTGACAATGAGCAAGACACAACTGAAAGTCAGAACAACAAGTCATTCAAAAAGACTTTGGCTGGACAAGACATTATTGAGCTAAAAAAGAAGTTCATTCCTAAAGGATTGGTTCCTTTATAAAGGTTTTTTGACAATAATGATGTCTTTTGAAGCCTAACAACAAGATATATGGAGAAATTTCAGTTGATTGAAACATTGGTATTGAAAATCAACCTAGATATGTTAAAATTTCTAAATATTTTCGTGAAGAAACTAGAACTAAATATGTCAAGTTGCTGAAGCAGTATGCAGATATTTTTTCTTGGTCTTATAGTGATTTGAAGACATATGACAGAAGCATAATGGAGCATATAATCCCTTTTAAATCACAAGGAATGCCTGTGTCACAAAAGATAAGTCATATCAATCCTATGCAGGTCCCTATTATTGAAAAATATATCAGAAAAATATGGGAAGCCAACATAGTTCTGTCTTTAAGATTTTCCAATTGGGTAGCTAATATAGTCCAGGTTCAAAAGAAGGATGGTGAAATCAAAATTTTTGTTGATTTTCGCAATTTGAACCAGCTTTCACTGAAGGATTACTATCATTTACCCAAAATGGATCATATTTTGCAGAAATTCGTAGGTTCAAAGAGATTATCAATGATAGATGGATTTTCAGGATACAATAAAATTTCAGTTGACAAGCAGGAAAGGGAGAAAACAAATTTTACCGCACCCTCATGAAATTTCATGTAAAATAAGATGCCTTTCGGTTTAATGAATGCAGGAGCAGCATTTCATCAGACAATGGATATTTCCTTTGCACAATAAAAGGAAAAAATTGTTGTCATTTATTTAGATGATATAATCGTATTTCAAAATCTGGCCATGACCATTTGAAACATTTGCAGGAAGTGTTCAATAAGTGCATAAAACTTGGTTTATGTTTAAACCCAATGAATTCATGCTTTTTTGTTCAAGAAGGAAAACTGTTAGGGCATGTAGTAATATAAAATCGTATTTGCATTGACCCAGGGAGAGTTGAAGAAATTCAGAAAATTGGTTTACCCCGAAATAATAAAGAGTTACAATCATTCTTGGGTACTATTAATTTTCTGAGGGATTTTGTTCCAAATTTTCCAGAATTAATTAAGCATATAAATGTCTTCTTCAAGAAAGATGCAGAGTTCAGGTGGCAAGATGAAGCAAAAAACTCTTTCTTGGCGATCAAATCTGCTTTGACTGAAGCCCTGGTATTAAACAACTTTGATTTTGAGAAGGATTTTTTGACTTTTTCATATGCCTCTGAAGAAACGATTGTATCAGTTTTACATCAAAAGAATAAGCCTTGGAGCAGCCAATTTTTTTTTTCAGCCGTGCATTGAGGGATTTTGAATTAAAATACAACTTGGTTGAAAAACAAGCATATGCACTAGTGAATGCTTTGAACTCTTTTCAAATTTATGCGTTGCATTCTAACATTGTTTATTTTGTACCAAATATCACTGTCAAGGATATATTGTTGCAACTCGACATAGATGATAAGAGGGGAAGATGGTAGAAAAATATTATGGAATTTTACATTGAAATCAGACCTACTAAGTTGATACAAGGACAGGGTTTAGCCTGCTTGATTTCATAATAAAATCGTAAAGCTCTGAATCCGAATATGGAAATAGCTGAAGAAACAGATAAATAAGCTACAAATGATTATCCTAACATCTTTTATTCCAATTGGTACATGGATATAATGTACTTTTTGTTAAATTTCAGTTGTCTTCTAGAAATGGAAAAATCAAAGAGGAGGGATTTTAAAGTGAAGGCTATCAAATATTGCATAATGGAGAATCATATTTATTGGAAAGACCCTGTAGGAGTTTTGTTGAGATGTCTAGATGAGGTTTATTTCGAAGAATTTATAACCTAGATACATGCAGGGGTATGTGGTGGACATTTGTATTTGAAAGCTACCACAAATTTTTTTTTAAGAGCTGGTTATTATCGGGTAACTCTTTTTCTAATGTTTTTGCTAAAGTCAGAGCTTCCATTGAATGTCAAAAGTTCGCTGGTAAGAAAAAGCTACTCTCACTATCTCTGATTCACATTTCAACAGATGCTCCTTTCCAACGGCGGGGGCTAGACTTCATTGGTGAGATTCACCCACCATCATCGGAACAACACAGGTGGATTCTTATAGCCATAGATTATTTGACCAAGTGGATTGAGGCCATTTCAACCAGAAATAATATTGACACGATAATCATTAAATTTCTACTAGAAAATATTTTGTCCAGATTTCATTTCCCTCGGAAGTTGGTGACTGAAAATGCAATGGATTTTAAATCTTCCAAGATGAGCAGTTTTTCTGAGAAGTATAATATTGATTTGACTCATTATACACCTTATTAACCCCAAGTTAATGGGCTAGTTGAGTCATTAAATAAAATTATGGTGAGAATTATAAAAAATATGATGACAGAAAATAAAAGAAATTGAGATACTCAGATAGTTCATGCTCCTTGGGAAGATAGGGTGGGTGTTAAAAGATCAATTGAAGCTTCTCCCTTCCAAATTGTTTATGGTGCTGATGTTGTCATGCCATTACATTTGGCCCTTCATGTCATGAATTTTTTACAGGATGAAATTGATAATTCAACACCCATTCAGAGAAGGATTCTACAATTCATAGAAGTTCATCAAAGCCGGGAATCCTTGATGGACAAAATAGAGAAGTACAAATCCAAGGTAAAATTTTTCTTTGATAAAAGGTCAAAACAAAAAATATTACAGGAATATGATTTGGTATTGTGCTAGAATGCAAGAAGAGAAGACCATGGGAAGCATGGTAAGTTTGATAATTTGTGGTTTGGACCATTTAAGGTTGCTCAAGTTCTCGAAAATAATACATCCTTTCTGAAACATTTAGATGATGATCAGTTAAGTGGAGGTGCATTAAATGGTCATTATCTCAAAATTTTCCTTTTATGTTGAGAGAGTCAGCCTCTCCATTGTAAATATCCAGAGTTTTTTTTTCAATTAGAATCTATGTCCATTGGTTTTTATGTTTGTAAATAGATTCGGTCTCATTTTAGTCAATAAAAGTCAGTTTCTCTCATTAGCTTCTAAAACTTGAAAGTCCTGAAAGTTGAAGGCACTAAATCTATAGTCCTTGAAGCCTCACAGGGATGACTTCATCCCCAATAGGAGCCACTATTAGCAATGCAATTTTTCAAAAATAAATAAATCAAAGTTTGGTTTTCATTGTAACTCATGTCTTTGACCATCTCGTGTCTCCTAACCTATGGGGAAGAGAAGTGGAGGATTAAATTGTATGAGTCTTTATCACTTTTTAATAAAATCAAAAAATAATTTTGATTCTAATACTCTGTTTCTGTTACAAAATCAATAGGGTAAATTCTCTTTTAAATAGGTCTTTTAACTACTTTCAGTGGTTAAGGTCATGAGTTTCCATTTGAAAAAGGGTCTTATTCTTTCAATATAATTTCCTATCCAAGGTCAAAGACAATGTTAGAATCATGAGCTTTGATAAGAATAAAAAATGAATTAGCTGTTATTTCCATGAGAAGAAGTTATATTTTTTAAAAGATATGGTTTTTACTAGAAAAGCTATCTTTTTCAGAAAGGTAGAAATTACTTGCAAATTAGTATAAAGGAGAAGAGGAAACATTATTCAAATAAAACCATAATTTTTATTCGAAGATTTATGATATGATAAATCAAGGGGGTCTTGTGCATCTAAAGGATATTTGTTTTTCATTGGAAGATGCATTAAAAGGGTGATTATTTTTCTGATAAGGTGATGCAAATATATTTCTACTCATTAAAGTGTATATGTGTCAAAGTGTAGTACGAGTAGGAATTATTAACATATGTGATGGTGTTGGTGAAATGAGTTTTCAGTAGGTTTAAATCAATTATGTGTTCATGTCATTCCTATTCTCCGAGTCCTAGGGCATGCATAACCCTTCCTCCATCCACTCTTGTGACAACTGCAGTTAATATTATTCTCAATGTTGAAACCATTTTTTAACAGGTGCCAAAAAGTAGGGTTTCGTGGAAGGTATTCATCGTTTTACATTTTTGCATTGGAGGTTAGGTTAACAACAAGAAGTATGTGAAAAGGAGGTAACATGAACCATTCTAAGCCAACTAACACTTGTTTTGTGGATCATCGTGCTAAGGCCTAGTTGAAGGCAACATGTTGGTACTAGTTTTGAAGGAAATTTTCAGGTGAGAATGTGGTCGTGAATCAAGAATTTGCTAAGACCTTTGATGGAGAAAAAGTTAGGATTGGGTTTCAGACCTTCAATATTACTGAAACCATCATTGGAAGGGCAACTCAGACTTCAGCAACAAGTGAGTCTTGGCATAAGAATAATAATAAAAATCCTTAAAGATAATTCAAATGTTTATTTAAACCTTGAGAATGAACACATTGGTTGGAATCCTACCATTCATATTCCATACTTTAAACCTAAATGGAAGCATGTCATTTCTACTGTACAGTGTTACATAAATTGTGAGGGTAGGTTTTCAACTATCCAAAAATAAGAAATGATGTACTTAGCCCGTATCTTTGGTGCCAAACCTATGAATATACCCTCTTTCCTTCACATATCCCTGTTATCAATTTTTTGAAAGATACAGAAGACCCCATCCTACTTACTTCATAATATATATCATAGAGGCTTGATTAAGATATTAATAGTTTATCACTTAAGAAGGAAAAGGACTACATGGGAGAATTTTATAACATATGATGGATTTAACAATATTTATTCAAGAATAAGAGTAGGGAGGCCCCAAAAGCTGAAAAATAAAGAACAACAGTCAAACCCTACTCATACATCAACTCCCTCACAAGCTGGCCCATCCCCAATTTTATCTAGTAGGTAGACTAGGAGCTTAGCGAAAAAGTATATGAAAACTACATCTACACCAACAACACAACCAACAAATGAGGTCTACACTAGCAGTTCATCCAAGAAGCCAGAAAAGTTGAGGTAATTCATGGAGGAATGTAGAAAGAAGCTTAAACAAGAAGATACGTTGCTTGATACAAACACTCTATCTAAAAGCAAAGAGGAGGCAGTTTCCTCTTCAAAGGGTAAAAATAGGGGAAGGCTCATCATGACAGAGGGATCTTCAATGGAAGTCAGCCCTGAAGCCCTGACATCCAACCCTGTTCTACCTTCAGAGGAATTCATCCCTGAAGCCATGAGATAAAATCATGTTTTAGAGGCTAGACAGGAAACTCAACAAAACAGTTACATTTCACTCAAGGATCCTACTCTTTCACAAGTTTTTTTCTCACTCAAGAAGGGGAAAAGAAAAGTTTCAGAGACGATCACAATGGAAGAACATACCTTAGCTCAAATTTTCTCATCTATTGGTTCTTCAGCAAAGAAGAGGAAGAAAAATAGAATACATTCATATCCATATTATGAGAAGGATAGTAATGATACAGAATAGACTAAGTCATAGTTTGAAGAAGGAAAATCAAGCAGATTCATACATGGTGGTGAAACGCCTATATATATTCCAAACCCCTACATTCAAAGGCCTCACACCCGGCATAAGAACAAGCTCAGATTAAAAAGTAAGCTCATTGGTAACCCTGATCTTAGGGATGAAATCACAAACATTGATGATAGCCCAGAGAATAAAGCCAAGAAGAAAAAGAATCAACAAAAAAATCAAGCACAGAGAGGAGGCCAAATAAAAGGGTAACTAAAGCTGAAGCTATTAGAATAATTACCTCCATATTAGACCTTTGATAAATGAATATACAGAGCCTTGAAAATCAGAAGGAGTATTTCATTTTTGTTTATATTCAATATTTTTGGATATAGTTACCCTTTTCAGAAGAGGTAGCTATTATTTTCAGATTTAGTATATGGAGAAGAAAAGCTACTTTTTGGTTCTATTCTCACAAGGATGACACTAAATATGATGAAGTGAATGTTATCTCTATGATTATGAGTTCTTTCTAGGTGTCATTTGATCAAGATAAGTTCCAGTTGGTTATGCACTCCTATATTTTTACGGATATGTATACAGATGTTCCTTATAGTTGTTGATTTTCACATTTTACGGAGGCAATTTTTGATAAGCTACGAGGGTAGTCAACCACCTTTACTCAGGTATCTTCAGCTCCACGAAGCCATGTTTTATCTTTATTTCTATTTCAGTCTCCCCTTTAATGTTTTAGATAAACTGTACTATACATAGAGAGTTGTAATAAATTACCAAAAATAGATTTCCACTTTTATTGGAGGCTTCTATGCAGAACTCCTATTCTATATAAATATTGTGTAATGAAAAGATAGAAAGGTTTTTTGGTTGTATTTTACAGAGAATATTGTGTTACATATTTTGAATATACAATATATCAAAAGCACTCTTGAGGACTTATGAAAGCTTGGTGTGTGCATTTTCTACTTATCTCATTTGTTTTCATATCTTAATTATTTACTTCCAAAGTCTGATATTAACATTGTTCCATTTTTTTTTTAGTGTCATGATATATCTATGCATGATTATCTAATTTTATTAGTCTTGCCTCACAAGATTTCTTGATAAGATATGTGTGGTAATTTATCCATGAGCATTCCTTGTAAGAGATATATTTAGGCTCACAATGAATTTTTTGTAAGACTTGTAAAAGTTTTCTTTCTTTGATGAATTCACAATCTCGATCTTGTGTTATTTTTCCATCCAAACAATGGAATTCTATCCTATAGACCCACTGTCCTTTTTCATATTCTCCTAGCCAACGAGTTACAAATCTACTCTTGCTACCACATCAAGCCTAGTACCCTCATATGTGTGAAAGAGAGTTATATGTTTGAAACATTTTTAGAAAATGTAAGACTCAACCACCTTCCAATAATCAAATTAAAATAATAAAATAGCCCTTGAGGTTAAGGTGTGTCTGGTCAAGCACTTGTCGCAATCCAAGTGTTGATTCCAGCGCTAACATAAGCTAAGATGGATGATTTGAACACGGGCATGGAAGCTAATATGGATGGTTTGAAGAATGGCAAAGAAGACATGAAGACTGATATAAGAGCATACATGGAAGGTTTGAAGGAAGGTTTGACAAAGATGATACAAGAAATGATTCCTAGTGGTGAAAATATAGTAGAGGAAACTCATGATGAGAAGAAAATACATGTTAATCGTGATTTAATAAAATTTGATGTTGGATTGAAGACCCACCATATTCCAAATATAGATATGAGGATGTTTGATGGCAAGGATCTCGTAACATTGATACTATATATGGAGCAATATTTTGATCTCAATAATGTGCAAAACGCAGAAATTGTACGCATTGCAACTTTACATTTAGAACAAAATACATTTGTATGGTATCGATGGTTTTTATCCTATAAAAAAATTCTCACTTGGTCAATTTTTATGTAGGAAATGATAACCCATTATGAGGATACAAAGAGCAACACCTTCGTTAGCGAATTGATAAATCTCAAAAAAAAGGGTTCAATGGTGGAGCACATTGAGGACTTCCAAAAATTGAATATAAGGGTAACTGATATACCAGAGGAACATGGGATTGATGTCTTCATAGGGAATTTAAAGGATAACATCCAACATGACGTTCACCTTTGGGAACTTGATTCATTGGAGAAGGCATTCAGGTTGGCAAGAAAAATTTAATGTAGAATTATGGTGACAAGGTACCCTACCACTCACATCTATAAAGATGGAAGTGTTGCTACTCCTAGACCTCCACAACCTACAAGGTTGACACCACAATAATTGGAATTAAAAATACCAAAACGGATTTGCTACAATTGTGATAGAAAATACACTAAAGCTCATTAGTGTGCCAAGAAAAAACATTTTACATATATTTTGAAGAGGAGGAAGAAAATGAACAAGAAAATTAAAAAGAAGAGGATATACACCAGGACCAACCCTAGAGAAAGAAGAAATGAGTCCAATCATATCTTATAATGCATTGGCATGAATTACCACTCCTCAAACTCTCAAGATAGAAGGAAATATCAAGATGAAAAAGGTAATAGTGTTGATTGACTCGGGTAGTACCCATAAATTTATTCATTGTAAGGTATCCAAGGAATTGAATTTCTTCCTATACCCAGCTCCACCAGAATGTCAAGTGATAGTTGCAAATGGAGGAAATATAGATTGCTCTGAAAAATGAAATAATATTAAGCTAACCATGGGCGAATATGTATTGAATAGTCCAATGCTTTCCATTCCAATGGGAGGTGTTGATGTTGTACTAGGAGTACAATTGTTACAATATTTTTGGACGGTAGCTTTTATTTTTCAAGAAATTTTCTTGATTTATTTTTCAAAAGGAAAGGAAGTTGAATTATGGGGTATCACAGGGAAGCCAAGAAAGATAATAAGCTCTAATGTCCTGACAAAGATTCTGAAGAAAGAACAACGTGGCGTAATTTCACAATTATGCTCATTAGAGGTTCCAACATTAAAATCATATATTTCTCTAGATCTCCAAAAAGTCTTGGAAAATCATTCCAAGGTGTTTAAAATTCCAAAAATACTCCGACCTATTCTTGATCATGATCAAGCTATTCATTTGATTCCATGAAGTGTTCCTCCAAATATGAGGCCTTAGAGATATCCTTATGTCCAAAAGAGAGAAATTGAACATATGATTGCATAAATGTTAGAGCTGGTATAATTCAACAGGGTCAAAGTTCTTTCTCTGCTACAGTAATATTGTTGCACAAGAATTCTAGATTCGGATTATAGGGTGCTCAATAAGCTCACTATTAGACATGCATTTCTCATTCATGTTATTTATGAATTATTGGAGGAATTACATGGAGAAATTTATTTTACCAAGTGAAATCTTTGTTCAGGATATCATCAAATTAGAATAAATACTTAAGATATTCCAAAAATAGCATTTTGAACTCATGCGTGTCATTATGAATTTTTGGTCATGCCTTTTAGCCTTACCAATGCACCTTATACATTTCAAGGGTTGATGAATTCCATTTTAAAAAACTTCCTTCGAAAATTTGTGTTAGTATTTTTTGATGATATACTAATCTACAATAGGTATTGGAAGGATCATGTTCAACATTTACACAAGGTGCTCAAACTATTGGAGGAGAAACAATTATATGCAAAAACCTCCAAATGTTTCTTTGGAGTACAAGAGGTAGAATATCTTGGTCATATTACAAGGCTTTCAACAACATTAATTCTTTTGTAAATCACCATATTAACTTAATTTAAAATAAAAAACAATTTTAGGAATTTCAAACCAATTAGAGACCATGAATAGGTCAAACATGGGTTTGTTCGGTACAGTAGTATCAATGCATAATATGAGTGTGAAATAAAACTCTTAGAAATGATTTATTTAAGGTAAATCATATTAGTACATCTAACATCCAAGAAATATATTATAGTTATGGATAACATACTAGAGTCATCGATGTTTGATTTTTGTGTTAGATGAATCTAACCCCCTTTCCCACAACCTGTGAGAGAGTTTTTGATTTAATAATGGTGATGTGAGGATCCTAGTGTAAGTGGAAAGGAGGTGCCTCCCTTGCATTGCTTTGAAACTAGTCTACTAGAAGCTTAGTAAAAAAAAATTGTGCTAAATTTTCTACCCCTTCACGCCTTTAAGTAACACTAATGAGGAGGTGATAATTCTTCTTTACAACATCCATAAATCCACTATAAAATCTAGGCACTATTGATCTATGTATTTTAAGAAGGTTGGTTATCATTGATATATCTCCACTCAAAGCCAAGTACATTGAATGATAGTTCTTAAATGGGTATTCAAGTCATTCCATTATGATGGACACTGTCTCAAATTCAAGTAAACAAGAATTAGTGGCCGGTGAGAACCAATATACATAGACAAGTAAGTAGTGTAAGCAAGGGTTTTCAAAGAATAGTACACTTGATGGAAGTCTGGATATTTATCTCTCCTTGTCAACATTGTCAAAAACTAGTAATGGTCCTAATGTAATAGTTCCAACCTAATGTACAAAAAACAATGATTGACCATTACTTTCACCAAGAGGAGAAAATGATAAGAATTGTTAACGGGGAATAAATAAATGTGAAATGCAAATTATGGATTTTAGTTGAAATTTATATAAGTCCTCATGCTCTTTAATTATTAAATACTTAATGTAAATACTAATAAATTATCATTAAAATATTAATTTTGAATATTAAATATGTATTAAAAGTCATGTGTCTATTACAAATGATTTTTCTTGTGGTTTAAATAAACCACTTAAAACCCATTTTCAATAAATTATAATTAGTTTTGTAAAATATGTATCTTTACTTATATTAAGAGATTTATTTCAAAAACATATTACATTTATAAACTTGTATAATTACATATAACTAAATGGAATACAATAAATAGCTTCAGGCCTTGTTAGCTTCTATGAGATTATTTTAATTACAAATAGTTTATTTAATAATTGAATTTTACAAAAAGTTAATCTTGAAGGGAAAATCATGTCATATGGTGGAAAAAGTTTAAATATGTTTATTTGTGACGCAACTCTTGAATGAGCTTGAATAGTCTACTTAATACTCATTATTAATTAATTAATCCATGTTTTAATAGAAAATATTTTTTTACATAGAGTTTTCTTTTAGAAATAACAATGTCATATTTATACATTCATATTAAACCACATGATAGGTAAATAAAAATCAATCAATTGGTTCTTGACTTATCGACTTATGTGGCATGATTGTATATAAAATTAATTGATTTAAAAATGCATAGTTAGAATAAACCACTTAGAACTCATCATCGATTGATTTTAAATTATTATTTTTTCTAAAAAATGTATCTTTAATTACATTAAGAGATTTATTTCAAAAATATATTACATTTGTAACCTTGTATCAATGCATATAACTAGATAGAATTTAATATGTCATGCTTTATGTCTAGTTGGTTTTTATTATTTCAATTAGAAATTATTTATTTACGAATTGAAATTTACAAAATGTTAATAGGGATGGGAAAATCAAATGGTGTATGTTGTAAAAAGTTTAAATGCATTTATTTGTGATCTATATCTTAAGAGAACTTGAGGAATCTACTTACTATTCATTATCAATTAATTATTTCATGTTTTGTTAGGAAAAACATTTCATTTTACATGGAGTTTTATTTCAAAAAAACAATGTCGCATTTATACAATTATATTAAACTTCATGATAAGCAAATAAAAGTCGATAAATGGAGTTATATTAGACCACTTATAATGTATTATCCATTACTTCTAATTTGTTTTATAAAAAATAAATATTTATTTACATTAGGAGCTACATTTCAAAAATACATCACATTTATAAATTTCCATTAATGCATATAACCAAATAGAATACAGTAAATAGCTTCGAGTCATGGTGGATTCTATGATATTGTTTAAACTACAAGTAAATTATTTAAGAATTGAAAAATGAAAAAATGTTAAAATGGATGGGAAAATAAATGTCTTATGCTGCAAAAAGTTTAAATACAACCATTTATGATCTATCTCTTTAACTAATCTAGATGGTCCACTTACGATGTTTTTAATTAATTTTTCCATGTTTTATTAAGAACAACATTTTGTTTTACATGGAGTTTTATTTCAAAAAAATACAATATGAAATTAATATTCATATCAAACTACGTGGTAGACAAATAAAGGTCAATAAATGGATTCATTATTAACTTATATGGGATAAGATGATTACATACACAAATAGTTGATTTAAAAAATAAATAAATAAATTATAGATTAAAAATCGAATGTCTTACAATTTAAGGACTTTGAAGTATTCACCTATGACCCATCACCCATTAGCTTAAATAGTCCACTTAATAGTTATTATCAAGAAATTATTAGATTTATTTTTGGAAAAAATGTCTAGTATATGTTATTTGTATATCACATTTAGACACTCATAGTAGTGGATATAAATAAGTAAAAAACAATAATATATTTATGGCTCATATGATATGATTTCAGTTATTTAAAATACCAATTTACAAATTAGAAGAAGAAGAAGAAGAAGAAGAAGAAGTTCAGAGACATAATTTATCTATGATAGGGTCCAATTAAACCTTCATAGTCCACTTAGCAATCATCATCATTAATTATATGTTTTTTTTAGAAATGAAAAATTATTTATAATACATTTTTATCTCAAAAATTATATCACATTTATGCACTCATATTAATGCTTTTTATAGGTAAAATTTCAATAACTAATTTTTGAGTGTTTTTTATTTTCAATATGATATGATTTTAATTAAAACCATTAATTGATTGAAGTATATAAATTTATGTAAAATATGAATTGAGAAATCACATCTTATGCTTCAAAAAGTTCAAATCATTTACCTATGACACATTTCCCATTAGCCTGAATAGCCAATAGTGCATGTAGCGTTTACCAAGTAAATTATTATAATTTCTTAAATAAGAATTGCAGTTTTTTTTGCAATGAGCTCTATTTAAAAACTTAAATTTCACATTTATATATGAGTATTATGCATATAAGTAAAAATAAGTCAATGAAAATACAACCATGCCTTGATGGTTCGTGTAAGATGATTTTAATGGAAAATAATTCATTTAAGAACACACATACACACACATATTAGCAAAAAAAATTTGATACAACAAATTCATTGCAAAAATAATTATAAATAATAATAGAAATATGTAATAATATAATTGACAATTCTCATTGTAATTTTTTTTATTAATAGAAGTTTCTGATTTTTTTCCTCACACAAAAAAAAAAATATCATATAATATTTCAAAAGATATAAAATCATACAAATTGGTTCAGAAAATACTATGTTGAAATTGCATTAAAAAATTGGAATGTACTTGTGAACAAATTTATAAATAAAATTATCTTTGTCCACTACAATGAAGTACATGTTCTATTGAACATTTGAATGTACTCACATTTCTCTTTCATATGATGAAGTGTCTTAAGAAAGGGGAATAAAAATTGCATAACCAAGAATCTTGCTCTTTTCCTGTATAGAATTTTATCAAGATGTGGTTTGATCGATATCTGATGAATTGATAAGTATGCTTTGTTGCATCTATTAAAAATACATTTGATTCTTTATAATTATCTCCATATTGGCACCACACATCAGTTAACCTTTTCTCATAAAATTGTATTTTCCTCTCCGCTTCTAATTTTGTTTGCAAATAACAATGAGACCTGTTCCATGTGAATTTAAAGCCCTCTATATCAATATTTTATATTTCAAGTACTTGTCATATGTACGTGTTAGTGACATTTAATGTCCATATTGCAACATCATAATTTACAAGCAATATTTTAACAGTTCTAAGTGAAAAAAATTTAAAAAATAGGACCCATCACCGAACTCCCAATTTGGTTCTCTTTGAATATAACAATTTTGTTCATATTTGGTGTAAAATTGGAACAAAACTCCTTCCATTTCAAATATCGACAAAATATTTTGACTTATAGTGATGCTCATTTTCATCTGCAACTACACTGCAACCACATGTATGATATTAACATATCTCCACTTCAACAATTTACTGCCTAATGATATAAAAATCTAACATTTCAAAAATGATGTTAGTATTTATTATGAATTAATGGTAATCACAAATTATAATTACAATGGCCCCAGTAAAGTGAACAAACTAAAGATGTGTTTACTTTATACATACAACCTAATACCTTTATTAAATTTGTATGGAATAAGCAAGCCTTATAGGATCACATTGAGCCACCATTTAAATCATTGATTTTAAGACTTATAATGATTTGTTTAATTTAAATTGAAAGATATAATTACATTGGTTGCAATTAAACAAACTAGTTATATATTAGTTTCCACATGTAATAAATACAATTTTTAAATTTCAAACCTACTTAATTATACGCTAATTTCTATAGTTTCTACTTTAGTTTCTTTTGGTGCTTCTTTTAGTAAAGTTTCTATGTCTATTGTTGGTGCTACATACATCCTAATATGGTTTTTCAACTCATATGAAATAAAAAAGTTTATAAGAATGCAGTGAACCATCATTTGCATTACTATTTTCTAAGAGGTATAATGATAACTTAAACCACGATTGAAAAAAGTAATTGTAATGATCCAATTCAAGCAAATAGATAAACTATCTGTTAATTCTTACTTACAATTCAATCCATTGTAAAAAATTCTATAGCATGGGAAATTTTGATACCAAAACATTAAACAACCATTCAAATCAATAATTGTTATCAATACAATAATATCTCACAAAAATAAAGAACATAAAATTATTTTATTCTACTAATGACAATCAAATCAACAATTCTTTTATTAGTATTGTGATGTAGAAGTCAACTTAAATTTAAAAGGGCTACAAAATATAGTAATAATTCATGATGTCATACATATTATGACATGAAATAGACACCAATCATCTTAAGGTACTATTATATGTGATTGAATATCCTTCAAAATAGCTTGCACCTCTGTTGCCTTGCTGCGTTTAATCAACATTCTCCATAGCTCATCGATCAATCAATTATCCTCTTCAGTTGTTCCATTGAATTGAGGGGCAAGAATCACATTTTATTTTCAATTTCCTTTCATTCTCTCAAGTGAATACTCCACTATAATAGTATTGGTTGCATCATATTCAGTATTGATACAAGACATAGCAACAATCTCAAATTAGTTTATATTACCAACTGCAGTAAAATAGCCCAAAACAAATGCTCATTACAGTTGATATATTTGAACATATAAAATCATTATGAGTTACATAGTTTGTGCACTGGTCTTTAAGTTCAAGATATAAGAAGTGGAAATGGAAACAAAGAGTTAAAATTTGTTGTTATTTTCTGCAAAGGTTAAGCATAATGAGAGTAGAGCATGGAGAAGAAGAAGTTGAAGGTGGTGAGAAAAGTTTAGTTTTTCATAGAGGGATTTATACGATAGCCAAGGTTGCCTCAATTTAGTGTTTGTTATTATTTATGTTACAAACATACACAACTTGGAATTGATGACCATTGAAAATGTTGCAAAAAATATTAGGGACCTCTGTTTTGTTTTGTTGGATAAAAAATAATAAATCACTCACTTGCCACTTGTTAATGGAGTCATGTATCTATTACATGGGTGTGGAAAGTTGAACAGATTTGACTTGTACTTAAGGCCTAGGAAATTTACATATACAAGACTTGGTTATATTGGGAAAAAGAATGCAAAGAGAAGGTGTATTCTCTTAGGTTTTATGGAGAATATGACAAGGATCTCCTTGAACTTTCAAATGGATTATTAAAACTATAGAGACTTGAAATGAGAGGTTTCAATTTCACCAAATTTGCAATAGTGGTTGCAATGTTGAACCCAAACTCATTGAAGTATATCAGGGAGCAAGGATACAAAAAAATTAAAATAGGTGACAAACGTTTGTCTACATCGTGACCATTTTGGAACGTAGAGTTTACCCCGCCTCTTAGAAAGACATGGGATGAACTTGATTGAAATGGAAGTAATGTTTGGAAATTGATAAATGCATATTTTGGCTCACTATTCTTTGGTTGGAAGAAGAATAGATAATCCAAGTTTTTAATCCTTATATTTCCTCATTCTTTCTCAGTATCAAAAAATTAAGTTGGTTTATACATTTCATGATTGTGACCTCGATGTATGTATAGTAAGTAGTAGGATATCATTCATGTACCAATAAGTGTACCTTCCTAAAAATTTGGATACAAAAGTATTTCCATTCATCGCCCACATCCTCCTACTTCTATGTGCCAAATAAATATTTGGGCGGATGAAACCCTTCCATTGTGTTTTCCTTCTACCTCTCATGAGGCTTATAGGAAGAAAAATATCTGGCATTGAGGCTTGAAAATCAAAATGGAGTAGTGTTGCTAAAATTCTTTTTGGCAATGCAACATTTAGTACTGAAAGACAAATATCAATAAATGCACCATTTAGTATTAAACCCCACTTTAAAGATTTATTATATTAATGAGAATATGTAGAGGCTTCTTCAAGCTTAATTTTTATGAAGCCTCAAAATACAGAAGGGAAAGAAGTTAGGATGGGGATTTATTTACAACGTAATTCTTGGTTGTTTGTTCATTTGTGACAAATCTTGAAAAATGTATCCAATTTCTAGTGCTGGTGTTGAAGATTTGTTTATGGAATCCCAAAAAGAGACTCGAGTAAGATGATTAAAATGGAAAAGGGAAATTGTATGTGAATATAATAATTTTAGGGGCTTCAAAAATTATAAGAATATAATGATGGTACTAGAAGAAAATATTTTGTTGTAGCAAGGTGTTTGATAAAAAGTTTCATCTATAGTTGACAAAGAAATCAGAAGAATTTCAAACCTTTAGTTGGACAAATGTATATGGAGTAGAGAATTTTCAGTCCTCTCTATAGAGATTAGAAATTAAGGACAAGGTTTGAATGAGATCATTTCCATTATTATGATGTCATGTTGAAGACATAGAAACCGAGGTTGAATTTGTATACGGATATAGCATGAGATGGGAAATTTTGGGTACAAGAAAAATTTTGGGACTAAACATCTCCCTGATACAAAAGAAAATATGTTTTTTTTCTAAATTTTAAAATTCAAAGATTTGTAACTATCATATCCCTTCAAAATGGATACGAATTGTGTCTTCCTTCTTCAATACTTAAGTTTTAAACACAATACTACAAGTGGCTGAACTCATTTATACTGTACCTTTTCCTTCATCATGCTATGAAAGTCTGACTTCTAAGTTCTCACCAAAATAAAATCCAAAGGGAAACACATTGAGAATAAGCTAATCACAATCTTCATGATTCACTCCAATCCTTCTCCATCCTTTCACCTCATTTGTGTAATATTCCCAATTAGCCCAAGCTAATGGGAATGTACAATTTTGTTTTCATTTTCCTGTTACATGAATAAAATTGTAAAGGAGGATCAATAAAACTCCTAAACAACAAAATAAATCAATGCCCCATGTGAACAAGGCTAAATCTGGGCTGCCTTAATAAAACACCCTTATGTGTGAAAGGGATGAAGACATTTGACTGGGTCAATAGGACCAAATCAACAACGTTGTCTAGATACATTGAATCTCCTAGATGTACAACGCAGTTTTAGTTGGAGGTTACACATGTGAATACAGCTAAATCATTGAGATGGTTTAGGGTTAAACAAGGCTTCTATCTTATTTAAGGAAGAGGAGGACAGCATGAGAAGGTTGTTGAATACCATATTATTTTTGAAGATTTTTTCTGTTTAGACATTTCTTATTCTCTTTTTTTTTTAGTAGATAATAGCGCTGTTTAGCACTAGGGTGTTCCTAATCGAGAATCCCACCTCTTCCATTGAGTAACTCTTGGAGGAGTCTTGCATTTCTTGACCACTATCAGGCTTAAGGCCAAGCTCTTCTTCCAACTACAACATATATCCTATTGAAGGTTTGGTTGTATTTGTAAGCTGTAGCAAGTGGAGACTAGATCTACTCATATCTAGGCCATTCTAGTGCCTCTTTTCAGTGGGAAAGCCTTCTATCCCTCTAGCAAGAAAGTATTGGATGAGGAGAACCCATTTTCACATCTTGGCTTGAGGCCACATCATGTTGTAAAACCTATAGCACATTCCATCTTCTAGTACTACATTATTTTCAAGAAGAAAGTTGTAGGGTCTTTTGACACATCAAGGAGGAGAGATCTCTAGTGTTGGGAATCTGCCCTTCACTGTGGTGATCCGTGGACTACAGATCTAATCCATGTTACATTCAGATTTGATATTAATACTCATGTATTTTCTTCATAAATTCTGAATCATTCTATAGAACAACTGCATTATATCTCATATCTACTCCATGTACATCATTTTCTATTGAAAACCCCAAGGGGAATTTGAAGAGGAGACTCTATAGTGTACAAATATGCTATAGATCTATATTTTTGTACACAAATCTACTCTAGATATGAAGAGTAATAAACAACTCTCTTCAGTCAATAAAATAACGTTGTCAAGCTTGTACATTCATATCATATGGTTGTAGCCTCTTATTTTGAGCTTTTCTTCATGTAATGTCTTCTTCTTTTTGTTATATAATGAAAGAGCTTCAATATAATTCTGATATGCTGATATAAATGATAATATTGAGCCTTGATATTGGCCTACTACTGATACTTTGCTGAACTACATTATTTTATGAGCAATGTTGTCATATACTGCTGCAGTCCATTCTTAAGCCTTTTTAGCTATACTAGGTGTGGGAGACTTGTTCACCTCACCTAGAAGGATTTTTTCTGATCCCCTCTTTGATTTAGGTCTTATATTATCAGCTCTAAGGTATCCAAGGGTTGGTTTTCAATCCTGTAGCACACATTCATCAAAAATGTGTTTTTCAGGCATGCCTTGCTAAGTAGTCCCAATTGGGAATATTACAGTGGTATCGAAGCTCTAATGTTGGCACAACCTGTAATTTTTATGAAGAGCCAATATATCTACAAAAGAATATGAGCCTCTTACTGACAGAGAGAAGAGGTATCTGAAATTAAGACAAAATAAATTTTATTACACCAATGATGATCAAGACAAGGGTGAAGCCCCTGAAAATAGTAGTGATGAAGAAGGGAAGGAGTTTGTAAAAACTCTTTTGAAAGCTATGCAAGATCTTGATAGAGGGATCAAAGAGATTAGAAAGGACAGAATCAAATAATCTCCTAAGAGATTTCATCTTGGAGAAATCTCTTGCATATCTCAGCACTTCAATGATCAACCAGTGAATCAGCCACAAGTTTCCCAACGCTCCATTATGCCTACCTTTTGGTTGTGGGAAATGAAGGGCCACAAGAGCAAGCATCGCTTGAAGAATAATTTGAAGAATATGAGTCCTAGAATCAGAGATTCAAATATCAGTTGAGTTTTCAAGAGTTCTGTCACCTGAAGGATAAGAGAAGACCAAGGCATCATCATAGATATGGTGGATTCACTTAGAATCGTGATCGACATCACTCTATGGGAAGATTATTCCTACCCAATTTTGATGCGTCATCCAAAAATTCTGCCAAAGCATGGGTAGAAAAGATTGACATCTACTTCCAGCTGAACAAAGTCCCTTAAATGGAAGCTATCAATATTGCAGCGCTGCACTTTGAAGCTGAAGCACATGACTAGTGGTTCCATGGCTTGTCTACATTGGTTCATGCCAATGTGATTTCTTATTCTGAGTTCACTAGTAGAGTGGTGGAAAGATTTGATAGAAGAGATACAGAGGCACATTTCATGAGCCTTGCAAAATTGAAGCAATCAGGTAATACAGAGTCTTACATTTCTGAATTTTTGAGATTATCTGTTATGGTTCCTCACTTGTCTACAACAAGAAGGGTGTATATTTTCATCGATTGTCTGGATGGACCTATTCATGGGTTATTAAAATATACCAAGCCCACTACCTTGCATGATTCCATTGAGAGGGCAAGAGACCTTCAAGATGCCTTGCCAAAAGCAAAGGAAAACTTTCAGAACAAGTCCTCTTTCCTTTCTAAAGGGAAGGAAGAGAAAGTTGCTCCTTCCAAGGAGAGCACATTCAAGAAGCCTCTTGATATTGAAGTCCGAAGAGATCTAAGAAGAAATAAGCTATTCTTCACTTGCCAAGAACCATGGGTACTTGGACATAGATGTGTTGCTAAAAAACCACACTACATAGAGGTCTTCTCAGATTTTGAGGAGGAAGAAGAAGATGATGAGCCAAGAAGAGGTCACAGCGCTGACAATGTTGACAGAGATCCAACACCATCAGGAGATGGGAATGGATCATTTTCTCCTATTGGAGGAACTCTTGCATCTTTGATGGGAGTAACTAAGTACTTGAACTTAAGATTTCATGGTTCAGTCATGAATCAGAGGGTATCTGTTCTTATTGACAGTGGGGCTACCCACAAATTTATTGATGCTCATCTTGTGCAAAGGAGGGAAATACCCTATGAGGGATTCTCTGTTTTGGTCCCAGGAGATAGAACAATGCAATGCATGCATTATGTCCCATCACTTTCAGTCACCATGGGATCCTACACTTTGGTGGATCACTTCTTTGTAGTTGACATACCAGACACTAATGTTATTTTGGGTGTTGAATGGTTGATTACATTGGGGAAAGTCACCACTGATTGGGAGAATTTGCAAATGGAATGGGTGGAAAAGAAGAGTGGTGCACCTCAAATGATCATAGGCATGCATTCTTACCCCTCACACAACAATTCCACATAGAAAATAGATATGGATTTGCGCAGTGGAAGAAAGGACCTTACAGTCCCATCTATTATGTTCATGAAATTTCTGCATGGGACCCTCTTATCTAGTGTAAAACCACCCGGAAGGCCACCTGATTCATCTTTAGTGGGGAAGACCTCACAAATTTCTGCTCCAAAATTATATCCAGGAGGGATTTGAGCACTTGAAGACAAAGCTACAGTGCTGGGAGGCTTGGGTAAGCTCAAGAAGGAGGGAGATCTTCTTCCCTTATCATCATCACCCACTCTCATTTTTGGATCTGCATTGTGGGAGGAAAATAATGGAAGGATCAGCCTTCTAACACACACCTTTGGCATAGGAGATGTCAAGGAGAAGATCAACAACATGAAAGACAATTATTTTGATGTACCATCAACACTGTCATTCTTGAGCAGTGCAGATCTCTATTGGAAATCCCAACTACTAGTGGATTATTCCAAAGATCTTCACACATGTATGATACTTGATGACCAACTGCATGAAGGGGGCTACTTAATCCATGAGGGAGTCATCTATAATCATGGTAGGGTCTTCTTGTCTAGAGATTCTAAGCTTAGGCAAAAGATAGTACATTGGGCATACAAGGAGTTATGTTTCATCCATATGCACTCCATGAAGATCTACAACATCATCATGAGGTGCTTCGATTGGGAAGGCTTGAAAGAGGAACTACATCATCATTTTCAAGAATGCATGAGCTATGTGGAGTTGGGGCAGCCAAGGGACTCTATGCAAGAGTCATTCCAGCCATCTCTTCCTTCTTTTGAAAGAAGAGAAAGATCCATGCACAACTCCATTTGTATGAGAAACATTGTTGGTAAAAGATCTGATCATGTAAAGAAAGTTTCATTTTATGATTGTACATGTTCTTTTATCATTTTTATGTAGGCCATGACTCCTAAAATGAGTAATTTATCATGTAAATATCATGAAAATTTTTGGGACACTAAAAATTCTGAACTTGGCCACTCCCTTGATGTGCAAAGGGAGATTTTCTTTCATGACGGGTGCTTCCCAAAGGCACCAAACATATCTCACATTTTCAGCCATAGTGAGATGCCATGTGTAGCAATTAAGTGGTAGGAAAACCACTTACCACACCTTGATCTGATGCAAGCAGGAGATGCACTATGCTGGTACCATATGTGGGACTATGACCCACCTCCTCATGCTCAAATTTTTGTTTGTTTATATGTAGATTTGCTTCCATACATTGATGACATAATTGTACTATT
This sequence comes from Pinus albicaulis, assembly GCA_034641835.2. Lineage (NCBI taxonomy): Eukaryota > Viridiplantae > Streptophyta > Pinopsida > Pinales > Pinaceae > Pinus > Pinus albicaulis. Next base: position 1,396,818,694 of record CM076580.1, read on the forward strand.
TATGGGATTGTATGGAGGGAGGATGGGGAGCATGTATGTACCTCATGGGATGGAGACTCTCCATGTACCTTATGCTACATGTTTCAGGGAGAGTATTGGTTCAGCCATGTTTGTTTGATATGAGTTCATGACTCCTTGTGGGATGGACTATGTACATTTCATAATGACTTTGGAGGAACAATTCATGGAGGGTTGGATTGGTGAACACTTCGCTTATGAAGAAAGCTTTATCCTTGATGGTGTCACCAATGGAGGAGGAGAAGTGTTGCAGTAATCACCATATTAGTTGCTTGAGGACAAGAAAAATTTTGAATGGAGGTCTGTAATATTCCCAGTTAGCCCAAGCTAATGGTAATATGCAATTTTGTTTTCATTTTCCTGTTGCATGAATAAAATTGTAAAGGAGGATCAATAAAACTCCTAAACAGCAAAATAAATCAATGCCCCATGTGAACAAGGCTAAATCTGGGTTGCCTTAATAAAACACCCTTATGTGTGAAAGGGATGAAGACATTTGACTGGGTCAACAGGACCAAATCAACAACACTGTCTAGATACATTGAATCTCCTAGATGCACAACGCAATTTTACTTGGAGGCTACACATGTGAATGTAGCTAAATCATTGAGATGGTTTAGGGTTTGGCAAGGATTCCATATTATTTAAGGAAGAGGAGGACAACATGAGAAGGTTGTTGAATAGCATATTATTTTTGAATATTTTTTCTGTTTAGACATTTCTTATTCTCTTGGCTGTTTAGCGGAGAATAATGTTGTTTAGCACTAGGGTGTTCCTAATCGGGAATCCCATCTCTTCCATTGAGTAGCTCTTGGAGGAGTCTTGCATTTCTTGATCACTATCAGGCTTAAGGCCAAGCTCTTCTTCCAAATACAACGCAGATCCTTTTGAGGGTTTGGTTTTCTTTGTAAGCTGCAGCAAGTGGAGGCTAGATCTACTCAGATCTAGGCCATTCTAGTGCCTCTTTTAAGTGGGAAAGCTTTCTATCCCCCTGGCAAGAGATTATTTGATGAGGAGATCCCATTTTCAGATCTTGGCTTGAGGCCACATCACGTTGTAGAACCTATAGTGCAGTCCATCTTCCAGTCTTGCGTTATTTTCAAGAATAAAGTTGCAGGGTATTTCGGCACATCAAGGAGGAGAGATCTCTAGTTTTGGGAATCTGCCCTTCACTATGGTAATCCGTGGATTGTAGATCTAATCCATGTTCCATTCAGATCTGATTTGAATACTGATGTATATGCTTCAGAAATTCTGAATCATTCTGCAAATCAGTTGCATTAGATCTCAGATCTACTCTATGTACATCGTTTTCTGCTGAAAACCCCAAGGGGAATTTGAAGAGGAGACTCTATAGTGTACAGATCTGCTATAGATCTATATTTTTGTACACAGATCTACTCTATATCTGAAGTGTAATCTACATCTCTTTTCATTCAATAAAATAACGCTGTCAAGCTTGTACAGTCATATGATATGGTTGCAGTCTCTTATTTTGAGATTTTCTTCATGTAATGTCTTCTTCTTTATGTTCTATAATGAAATGGCTCAATATAATTCTGATCTGTTGATATAAATGATAATATTGAGCCTCCATATTGGCCTACTACTACTACTTTGCTGAAATGCATTATTTTCTGAGTAGTGTTGTCATACACTGCTGCAGTCCATTCTTAAGCCTTTTCAGCTATACTAGGTGTGGGAGACTTTTTTACCTCACCTAGAAGGATTAGTTTCTGATCCCATATTAGATTTAAGTCTTATATTATCAAGTCTAAGGGATCCAAGGGTTGGTTTTCAATCCTGTAGCATACATTCCTGAAAAATGAGTTTTTCAGGCATGCCTTGCTAAGCAGTCCCGATTGGGAATATTACAATTCCGGAAATCCAATCTCATCCTAACCAAGTGCAATGAGTGTGCCCATATTTTTTGTGGAATCATACCAAGAGCTATCATTCGCAGAGGGCATTTTGGTAATGATTCAACTTCGGAAGCAAATTTTGGTTGTCAAATGTGGAATTGAAATACTTAGCCAAAAACAATGAGCTTTGAGATATTTGTTCGAGAGATGAGCAATATGAAAGACAAATTCTCCACAACCTTTGTGTATTTCTCACATGCCTCCTTGTTTCACGAATCCTTTATGGGATCTTTACATATGGGTGCAACTTGTGACAAGCTTTGTGTCATACCTTTGTGTCATGTGAATTTGTCAATGTATTGGTTAATTCAACGTGTCCAAAAACTTTTGGAGTTATGAGTTCTTGCATCAACCTAATTCCCATATCTTCTTGGGGAACATAAGTGTTGTTAGTTTTATACAACAATATGACTTCAGGATCAAGGTATTTGAAGGATTCAGGTTCTAGATACCTCTATGAGCTCTATCAGTGATCTACTGTTGGTCCTAAATTGAGGTCTGCAACATTACTACACATTATTTCATCGTCACAATTATGTTTTATATTAAGGTAAAAAAGTTGTGTCTTTACCCATGCTGCAAAGAGCAATAGGGATCAAATTATTTTTGACATCTGGAGCATTGAATATCCCTTCATAAAAAAAGGGAGGACAAAGTGAAAAATGGAATTATAAGTTCTAACATATTTCCGAAGACCCTCTTATATACCCATAAGAGTACTATTTTAAAAATTGATTACACAAAATTATGCAAAAGACATTAATGACAATTCCTGTTAGCTTCACTAGAGTTCTTGCACAGGATCAATTTGATGCCACGGCTTGGGTTCAGAAGCTAGATACATACTTCCACCTAAACTCCATGTAGGAGACTGATGCTATTCGATTTGATACCCTTCATTTCGAAGGGGATGCCCAAGAGTGGTGGTACCATGGGCTAATCATGTTGGGACATATTCACATCACTTCTTACACAGATTTCACCCAGAGGTTGTTGAAGAGGTTTGTGAGAAAATACCAAAAGTTACATTTCAAGGATTTAGCCCATTTGAGTCAAACTAGTAGTGCAAAAGCAGACATGACGAAGTATTAGGGACTGGCAGTGATGGTGACTAGATTTTCAAAGGCTCGGTTGATCATGTTATTTTTGGAGTGGCTAGAAGAGCCATTCCATGGTTGGGTGAGGGTCTACAAGCCCACATATTTTACAGATGATATCTCCAGGACCCCATATATGATTGACGTTGTGCCAAATACCCAGGCCTTTATCCCCACTAGACCCACTGCACCATAGGGGAAACCAGACACTATACCACCCTAGAGGGATGGAGGACATGGTTAGATGGACGAGGAGACCCAAAGGGAACTTAGGAGGAGGAATTTTTGCTTTACATGCCAAGAACCCTGGGAATCTGGGCACAAGTGCACTGAGGGCAAGGCCCACTACATTGAGGTGTATTCGGATAGTGAATAATTTGAGGAGTTTGAGGTTCGAGCAGATCTAGGAGATGAGGGAGGACCATCATCAGGGGGATCACCACCACCACCACCACGACGTAGAGGGGGAATTTTTGCCCCATCAGGGGGAGTACTTGCTTCACTTCGTGGAGTTCCAAAGTATTTGACACTTAGGATTAGGGGGATGGTACAAAGGAAACGAGTTTTAGTTCTGGTAGACAGTGGGGCCACACACAAATTTATTTATTCCAAGATGGTGGAGTGTAGGGGTAACCACATAGAGACATTCGAGGGGTTCTTGTTGGTGCCAGGAGACCAGACCATGTAGTGCACGAAGTATGCTCTTGGGTTGATTGTGATGGTGGGGAACTACTTGGTTAATGTTTACTGATCACTTTTTTGTAGTTGATGTCCCAGAGACCAACGTGGTGTTGGCTGTCTAGTGGTTATACTCAATGGGGAGGGTCACCACTAACTAGAAGAAGTTAGATATGGAGTTTGTGGGGCTAGATGGGAAGCTAGTATTGTTGAGGGGGATGCACTCTTTACCACCCAGACAGTTTCAACACACTAGATGGAGGTAGATCTACACCATGGGGACATAGAATGGGTGATTAGCTGAGGATTTCGCAAACAGGGGCCCAGCCATGGCCAGTGCACCTAGACATACATGCCCTATTAGAGAGGCATCAGGGGGGTTTTGGGGATATTCCTCTAGGTAGGCCACCAAGCCGAGGGTTCGAACACCCTATCGAGTTGGAGGAGGGAGTGCATGCAATTATCACAACCCTGTATAGGCATCCCAAAGCCTATCGAGATGAGATTGAGAGGGAGATTCAGGAGCTGCTAAGATTGGAGCACATCAGGCCCAATTCGATTCTCTTTGCTTCTTCTATGGTGTAGGTGAAGAAGAAGGATGGGACAATCCACATGTGCATTGACTACATGGCCCTCAATAAGAAGACATTGAAGAAAATGCACCCTATTACATGCATAAATGAGTTTATTGACGAGCTTAGAGGAGAAAAATACTTCTCTAAGATATATCTACGCTCGAGGTACCACCAGATTCTCGTGGGGGAGAAGGACATCCCTAAGACTACCTTTCATTGCCACTACAAACATTTTGAGCTCTCGGTGATGCCCTTCGGGCTAACCAATGCTCAAGCTACATTCAGTCTTGTATGAACCACACATTTCTTGGGTAGTTGCGGTGCTTTGTCCATGTCTTCTTTGACGACATACTCATCTATAGCTCGACGTGGGAGGATCACCTTCAACATTTGGAGGTAGTACTTCGTATACTAGAGGAGAAAAAAATGTAAGCGAAGATGTCCAAATGTGAGTTTGGATTGACAGATATGTTGTAACTTGGGCATGTGATTGGCCTAGAAGACAAAGTAAAGGTACACCAGGAGAAGATCAAGGCCATTTTGGATTGGCCAACACCCAAGAATGTGACTGAGCTTAGAGGGTTCTTGGGAATTTGTACGTACTACAGGAGATTCATGAGAGGATTCTCACAACTTGCAACACCCCTCATAGACTTGTGGAAGAAGGGGGATTTTGAGTGTATCAAGTAGCACAGGAGGCATTTGAGCATCGCAAGAAGGTCCTGAGAAGTTTTTATGTTTTGGCTTTGCTTGATTTCACTCGACCGTTTGTATTGGAGTGTGATGATTCAGGTGACAGAGGTCATGTTGATGCAGGGAGGCCACTCCATAGCCTTTGAGAGTAGAAAGTTGCTACCCCATGACCGACTTCATTTATGTCAAGGAGATGTTGGCTGTGTTGCAACACTGTTACTGATGAAACTTGAAATATTACCTCAAAACAGGAACTCTAGCCCAAAAAGACTAAAAAAACATGAAAAAATGCCCCAAAAATAAAAAGTGTGTATCCTAGATTGCATTTGTTTTTTTCTCTAGGTCAAATTTCACCTTTTTATAAAATTATGCTAAAAATGAAACTGTTTTTTGAAAAAAGGATTGAAAAAACACCCTTAAAACAAAACGAGTTGATGTTGGAATAACAAAAAAAAAACATTGTGTCACACTTTTGACACATTGTAACAATGGAATTAAAGACAACATATTAGGACATTGAAAATTGTAAAATTCTAAATCTTTTGATAGATGTTGTTAAATATAAAAAAGATCATGTCTCAAGGGCTTATCATTTCGAACAATTTTTATCCATGTTTTTAAACATAAAATATCTTGACTCTAAACAACCCTAAAATTGTAATTATTTTCAACCATAACATTAAAGATAAAATTTCATAGTGCATAAAAACATTAATGACAAGTTGTAAATCTCATGTTTTTAAATCTTAAGTTTTCAAGATACTTGAACCATGAAATTATAGAGAAATTATATGACTTAAACAATTTTTAAAAATGAACAAGTATATGAAAAAATTATTATTCATATATTTGTTTGTTTATATATTAAAACATATTTTTTTTTATTTTTTATTGTTTTTCTATATTTTAAATTATAATTATTTTAGTTTTAAGAAAATAAAAATTAAAATCTTCTTATATATGTTTGTTTATATTTTAAAACATATTTTAATTCTTTTTATTGTTTTTTTTATATTTTAAATAATAATTGTTTAATTTAAATAAATAAATAAATAAATAAATAAATAAATATATATATATAGATATAGATATTATATTTGTTTGTTTATTTTTGAAAACATATTTTTTAATTTGTTTTTATTGTTTTTTTATATTTTAAAATTTTAATTGAATATTTTTATTTATTTATTTATTTTTTTAACAATACATTTTTTTTTATTATAATAGTTTTTGTTTAAAAAAAAAATAAATTTAATAGTTTGTGTTTGAAAAAATTTAAAAAATTAAAAATTAATTTGCCGCCCGCAGAGGTCCAGAGGTAGGCAGGGCATTCCCGGAGACTGGTCGGGTGGTACCGTCGAGGGCTACCCAGCTTGCGTCCGGTAGTTGGGCGGCCCTCGACAGCGCCGCTTAGCCAGCATCCAGCCTTCTCAAGGGCTGCCCGGCCTGCCTCTGGCCCCTGGCTGGGCGGATTCCGAGTATCGCCCTCTGCCCTGCTAGGGGCCAGAGGTAGGTCGTGCAGCCCTCGATGACACCACCCTCGACGACGCTGCTCATCGAGTATCCGACCCTCGACTGGGTGGAGGGCGATTCTCAGAATCACCCTCCGCTTAGCTGTGGGCTGGAGGCCAACCGAGCGGCATTGTTAAGGGCTGCCCAGCCTGCCTCCACCCCCCAACTCGGTGGAGGCAAGCTGATAAGCCATCGACGGAGCCAATCGGCATACCTCCAGCCCTTGGTTGGGTGGAGAGCGATTCCGAGAATCACCCCCGCTAGGCGGAGGGCGATTCCAAGAATCGCCCCCGGCTGGGTGAAGGGCGATTCCGAGAATCTGCCTCGGCTCGGCAAAGGGTGATTTCGAGAATTGCCCTGCACCCAACCTGGGGAGATTTGGACAATGATTCTCGGAATCACCCTCCACCCAGCCGGGGGTCGGAGGCAGGCCGGGCGGTGCCATCGAGGGCTGCCTAGCCTGCCTCCGGCTTGTGCCTAGGTGGAGGGCGATTATCGAAATCACCCTCCACCCAGCTAGGGGCTAGAGGCAGGCTGGGCAGCCCTCGACAGTGCCACCCGGCCAGCCTCTAGCCCTCGGATGGGCGGAGGGTGATTTTGAGAATCTCCCTCCACCCAGCAGTGGGCCAGAGGCCATCTAGGTGGTTCCATCGAGGGCTACCTAGCCTACCTCTGGCCCTCGGCTAAGTCGAGTGAGATTCCAAGAATCACCCCCCGCTGGGCGGAGGGTGATTCTTGGAATCGCCCTCTGTCGAACCGGGGGTGATTCTTAGAATCGCCCTCCGCTCAGCTAGGGGCCTGAGTCAAGCTGGGTGGCACCATCATGGGCTACCCATCCTGCCTCCGACCCGTGACTGGGTGGAGGGAAATTCTCAGAATATAACTCCGCCAAGACGGGGACCGGAGGCAGGCTGGGTAGCCCTCGATGGTTCCGCCCAACTTGCCTCCAGCCCCCAGTTGGGCATAGGGCAATTCTGAAAATAACCCGCAGCTAGGAAGAGGGCGGTTCCAAGAATCGCCCCCAGCTGGGCGGAGGGTGATTCCGATAATTGCCCTCTGACCATTCGGGGGTGATTCTCAGAATCGTCATCCGTCTAGCCAGGGGCCAGAGGCAAGCTAAGATGCCCTCAATGATGCTGTCCAGCCTACCTCCAAGCCCTGGTTGGGCGAAGGGCGATTCCGAGAATCGCCCCCGGCTAGGCGGAGGGTGATTCTTGAAATTGACTTCCGCTCGACCGGGGGCGATTCTCGAAATATCCCTCCACCCAACCGAGGGTCATTCTCGGAATCACCCTCCACCCAGCCGGGGGCCGGAGGCAGGCCGAACAATGCCATTGAGGGCTGCCCAGCCTACCTCTAACCTGCGGCTGGGTGGAAGGTGATTCTTAGAATCGTCGTCCACCCAGCCAGGGGCCAGAGGCAACCTGGGTAGCCCTCAACGGTGGGTGATTCCGAGAATCTCCCTTTGCCCAGCCAGGGGCCGAAGGCTGGCTAGGTGGCACCATCAAGGGCTGCCCAGCCTACCTCCAGCTACTGGCTGGGTGGAGAATTTCCCTCCACCCAGCTAAGGGCCAGAGGCAGGTTGGGCAACCCTCGATGATGCCACCTGGCTTGCCTCCGGCCCCCGGCTGGGTTGAGGGCGATTCTGAGAATCACCCTCAGCTAGGAGGAGGGTGATTCCAAGAATTGCTCTGAGCTTGGCGGAGGGTGATTATGAGAATCACCCTCGAGTGTGTGAAATTCGGCCAAGTGGTGCTGTCGAGGGCTGCTCAGCCTGCCTCCGACCCCTGGCTGGGCGGAGGGGGATTCCAAGAATTTCCCTCCGCCCATCCGAGGGCCGGAGGTAGGCTGAGTGGCACCGTCAAATGAAAGAGATTGGGTTTTGGATCTATTCTCAGGTTCAGATAAGTTTTAATATACAAATTTAAATTTAAATATTTTATTTTTTACTTTTTATGTCTTTATACTAATTTTCTTACTTATTTCTTTTGTGGTTGATGATTACGTACAACACTAGCATGTTGCTTACCAAAAGGAAGAAATTGCATTGCCATTGAGAAAGACCAAGTGCAATGAAAATTTATTCAACAAAGAGTTAACGCTCTTGAATTCCTTTCAGATGTGAAGGAAGAAGTTGGTTTGAGGAAAGGGGATTTTAATGAATCACGTGTAGCAAAAAAACAAAGGAACCTCAACCACCATTATATGGAATGATTAGAAAGGGACACTTTGGAAGATTTGCAGACATGAAAGATCCATTAGAAGATGAAAATGACCAAAATGAAGAAGAAAATGTTGCGGAAGAAGCCATCAATGATGTTCTAGATGATGTTGAACATGTATTAGTTGATATTGTTGATAATCTTTAAGTTATGCTTACAAGCAAAGCTCATTTTTGAGATCTATTAATCAGTTTTACTTTTAATGTTTAGAATTTGATATTTTATGAGAAGAATCCTTATTTTTTGCAAAAAACATGTGATTACTATTATTTTTTGACATAAAACTCAATAAAAATGCTATTTTCTTAAGTTTTTTTGTTAAGATTTTCCCGAAAATTAGTTTATTTAATATGTTTTTTTCAAGAAAAAGTCTCTAAAACTATATTTTTTGCATTCTATTTGTATTGAAAATTTGTATTTTTTTTTCATATCGGTCAAATATTTTTTTTTAGCAACAATTATTTGATGTGCATTGAAAAATTAATTAGCAATACATAAACTTGTATAAAATATAAACTTTATAATATTGACCCTTTTTTCATTTTTTATCTATGTGAAGAAGTGAAGATATCATTACAAATTTTTATTTTAAAAATATTTATTTTTTCCTTTTTAAAACAAAAGTACATAAATTCACTTAAAAATAAACATCTCACTAAAGGAGAAGATGTTAGAAAATGTATAGTGTCAAAATCAATCCTCTAAAACAATGTTGGTGATGATACACCACCACTATTCAAAATCGATATAAAAAGCATCACAGAAAAAAAACAAAAAAAAAATAAAAGAAAAATTAAAGTGCCAAAACATGCTAAAAATAAAAATGATTTTGCATCACCACTTTTCAAAATTGGGTGTTTTTCTTGCTACATCAAAAAGTAGGTACCAGTGTAGTTACCTATTTCATCAGTAACAGTATTTTGCAAGCCTTGGCCAATTATAGACAGTACTTGGTGGGGACTACCATTCCATCTAAATTTGTTGTTGCCATCATCCCTAGGAGAGTCCCTTCTATTAGGGCACTCTCTTGCATAGTGACCAGCCTTGTTACAAGTGTAACATTTTCCCTTCCTTCCTTTGGGCCCCGCTCTACCATGGTTTTGATTTCCCGGGCCAACATGGTTCTTATTCTTTGCATGAGTGGAAAAGGCAGTAGGGTCACTTCCATTTCCATTAGAGGCATACTCCGTCATTCTTGTTTCCTCTTGAGTGCATCCCGTCAATATTTCATCGAAATTAGGAGTCACATCATTATTAATAATAGTGGTATTAAATACATTCCTATCATGGGGGAGACCTCCAAGCACAATAAGAACCATCTCTCGATCAGATATTGCTTCCCCAATAGCTAGGATGTTATTCTTGATTTCAGTGAGCCTCATAAAATAGGATTGAATAGATTCATCCTTTCCCTTCTTGATATTATTCAATTGATTCTTGAAGAAAAGGATTTTATTAGCATTGTTAGCCTTGAACATGCTCACTAGCTTATCATACATCTCCTTAAATGTCTTCAGCTTAGAAATGTAAGTAACCAAGTGCTTATCAATAGAATCCCAGATAATCATCTTTTATTTGATTTCCCCTTTTCTATACTTTGTCTTCGTGGTAGCTGTTGCATTTGATGGAGGCTCTTGTTTCTTCCCCTGCACATAGTCCATGACATATTGATCTTCTAGCACCAAATCCAAGGAAATCTTCCATGCATGATAATCAAACTTATCAGTCAATTTATCATCAACCTTGAAACCCTTGTAGGTTGAGGAGGCCATTTGTCCTTGATAGGATTCCTTCCTTCAATGATTGCTTCTAACACTAGCTTGGACTCTTGGACTTTGTCTTCACCTCAGCTCTGATACCATGTTAAATTTAGATAACCATGGTGTTCTATGCTTGATGCAATTTTAATTCAATATTTCTTAGGCCCAATACAATATAGTAATCACGTAAACATGAAAGTAAAATGTAGATAGAACACAATAATAGATCAACAAAATACAAGCCAAACACATATTAGATTTACAATTCCTTTTTTCCAGCAAAGATATGAGATATTGTTGCATTATGGAAGTCAATAGGATGCTTCAGCTAGAAAATTCTTTCTCGGTCAACCAATACTTCATGTGTCACACCCATAGCCCTCAAAGACAGCACATCACAAGTCAATGCTAGTCAACCCAAAGTCAACGCAGGCAACAATACAAAAGTCAATGCCAGGGCTTCGATCAAAGAGCTTAGATTTCCTTGATTTTAGTGCCCAGTAGTACGACCTCCTAAAATCGAAATTTTGATAGAAGATTGAGGTCAACAACAAAGGTTTGACCATTTTCATTGCTGCAGCAATAAGCCCTAAAAAAATCCACAGAAAACAACAGTTTTACTCCACACTTGTGAGAGGAAAAAGGCCTCCAAATGCTATCGAACCAATCAGATCACAATGAGAGAATATGTGATGAGATGATGATCAAATGATCTCCAAGTCTCTCCAATTTATATCCATCAGTGAGGGTGTGTGGCACATCTATTAGGCATGTGAGCCTACATTACAAATCTGGATGACCTTGCACATGTGGAAAATAAATTCAAAATAATTTTTCTTCTCATCTAAACAAGATGATGTTTAGATCAATCTTGCACCTCTCCAAAAGAGGAATCCAAAAAAAATATGGCCATTTTCATATGAGCAGTGCAACATGGATTTTTGACCTAGTTTCCCAAAATTAAAAATCTAGCCCTCTTGTATTTATAGATTTCTTTGAACGGATTTTCTCCTTAATTGATCTAGGTTCACTCAAAACCCCAACTTTGGGTTTCTTTTCCAAGCTGCCCCAAAGCATGCCCTTGATTTCTCAAACATTGGATATTTTAGGGTTTCCCCTTTATTAAAGACCATAGCTTACGGAGATTAATAGGCCACTTCATCTTATGGAACTAATTTATGGGGGACATTACAATTGTGCCAAAAGCCCTCACTCCCAACGTATGATTGATGTAGTCACTATTAAAAATCTAGGTGGAAAGCCCCTACATGTGGGAGCCTCAGGATAGATTTGTTGTTAGAAAATGTTGATGATATATACTTGATAAGTTTTGTTCATCATGGGTGAAAAAAAAGTGCACCATCATGATTGATGGATGGATAGATCAAACGAACAAAACTTTGATAAATTTCCCCATCTCTAGCCTAAAGGAAATAATGTTTCTCAAATTAGTAGATGCCTCAAACAAATTTAATAGTGCCCAACTAATTTGTGAAATGATGAAAGTTGTTTAGGAAGTGGGAAAATAAAATGTTGTACAAATTTTTAACAACAATGCAACTAATTATGTGGCTACTGCTAGATTTTTTGAGCTTAGGAATCCCTCCATATTTTGGAACTCTTGTGCTACACATTGCATAGATTTAATTCTTGAGGCATTGCAAGAATTACCTCGATACAAAAAGTTATGTATAAAGAAAAATCCATAACCAAATAAATTTACAATCACTCAAATCACCTCAACAGCACAACAATATTCATTGAAGGCAAGGAACTTGTTTGTCCTACAGTGACCAAAATTCCAACAAAATTCATCTCTTTGCAATTCATGGTTGACCAAAGGGTAAATCTCAAAAAGATATGTTTGGGACCTGAGTGGATGGCATCAAGAGACATGGAAAAACACATCAATTCATTTTAATTGTTTCTCTTGTGTTTAGTGATGGTTTCTAGGAAGATGTTGAAGAGATTATTGTTGTGGCAGGGTCACTTGTCAAAGTTCTCCAGTACTTAAGTCTTAAACTTTTTCAATGTTCACCTTGAAAGTCAAACTTTAGTTCATTTTCAAATTTTTTTATACCAAAATTTGATTGTTTGACAATGACTTCAATCTTTCATGATGGTTGATGTTGAAAAACCCACTAAGGGTTACATTTATAAGGCGGTGGATCTCACCTAGGAGGCCATCAAAAGAATATATAATGACGAGGTGGCCAAGTGTATGCCAATTACATGCCCCTCTTACATGGTTTTGATTAGATTTTAATCTTGCCACTTTGCTAGATATTTGGTGGCAAAATTTTGGCAATGATGTGCCATATCTTAAAATATTTTCCATTCAAATCTCGAGCCATACCTACAATGCTTCAGGTTGTGGGTGCAATTGGAGCATGTTTGAGAAAAATGCTGCCAATAAGCACAACCAATTAAGTTATTAACACAAAAGCACCTAAATAACATTATATCGGTCCACTTCACTCTTTTAATTTGCAATAGGAAATCCAAGGTGAGACATTAAGAAACACAATACTCACCTCAAATTATCTAAATCTTAATCACTTGAATTGGAAGAATTGATTTAAAGTTTAGTTCACATTTTAATGTTTCATGATAATGAAAAGTTTGGATCATTGGGCTATTGAACTAAACTTGGAATAGCTAGATCCTACATCAGATTGGCTTCGATCAAAAGAAGCCCTCTTTTTCACCTTAATGACTTTGTGAATCTTGAGGGTCAAAGAGTTGAGGGCATGGGAGAAACCTACATCTTAGATTTTTTACTATATAGTATTCATCATTAACTCTTCACTTAACCATTATAAGTATATTCTTTGAGTTCTTAGTTTCGATCCATATTATATGATATACCTATTAATCCATGAAATTTTGGACATTCATTGATAGTGCGCATTGTATGGACATGGCTTTATTGAATATCAATGAAAAATACATATTTTTTTATTTTAAATTGTGTATATATTTAATTTTTGTACTTGCCAAGTTTTTCAAAATTTATTCCCAATCCAATTCAAATGCATTGCGCTTTTTCACCACAGAATCTTTGTCGATTCTAGGTCTTGATAGTTTTGATATGGAAGGGACTGGTGCAAATCTTTCCAATTGTAGACAACTAGGTAGCATGGAATATTGGCAATGGGGAATAGATGAGACTCGAGTCTAATCCATGGGTTGGATGTGAGAACACCTATACTCTGTCAAACAAAATATTATCTCTTTTACATGAAAGGAATTACTTAAGGTGTCCAAAGTGTTGGTCTTGTGACTACAGGTATCTAGCAACAATGATGGATCAAAACCATTATGGTAGGACTTTAAGGGAACAATGCAGATCAGTTGAAGACTTGATTAGAAGTAATGTAAGAATCAGAAAGGAAGCATATGAAATAGTATGATCTAAAAATCCTTCAGTGGATAAATATATTGCCAAATTAGGGTACAAAGCAATGTTTTCCAATGAGGCTCAATAGACAAAATTATAATTCATGATGGTGGAAACCACTATGGAAAAAAAAAAATTCCATATGGGTGGCCATAAGGAATAAAAAATGACTTGCGAAATACTCCAAAACAAGAGCATAAAGGGACCTAAGAGGTGTGTTTTATGGTATTGGGAACAAAATAAATGCAACCATGGTTCCTTACTATCAACAAATATCATTTCCTTATCCACAACATAAGATAGTCTTCAATGCTATATGATAAATGATTGCATACGACCTATTATTCATAGTTTTTTGTCAAAAATTTGTAGAGTGAATACCATATACATCTACTTGACAAGGATTGATAGAATAGATATATTATACAGGATGGATAGATCAATATTGTCCCCCATTTTCAAAAAATTAAAAAGGATGTATGCTCTTTTCTCCACGATTCTTACAGTTGTATAAAAAGAACTGAACACTATAGAAGATACTCTAGTAAAAAAAGTTCTATTGCAAAACTTGAGAAATAACTGTCAGAATAGGTAGTCTGTCTCGAAAGAGCTGAAGTTGCATTCCACAGTAAAAAAAAATAAACATTTTTAGAAGAACAAATCATGAAGGGGATTGAAAGATAAGGAAATGCCAGAATACATGCAAACAGTTAGGTTTTAGAGGATAAAGTACAAAACCTTGGCATCCATGTAGTTAACACTCTAAGGATAATATTTGCTGGGATTAACAAGGACAGGTCCTTTGGACATACCTATGACAATATAACTCATATGCACAACTAGAGCTTGTGGAGAACCATGATCCCTCCTAAAAATTTGTGATTCAAGTGCCTCTGAAAGATAGCTCATGGAATCAATTTGTGAATGACCTATTGCTGGAGGTCCTTGTCGAATACCCTCAAGTTTCATCGTTTGTGTTGTAGCTCCCTCTTCCCAGTGAAATCTAGAATGTGCATCTCCCTTTTCAAGCTCTTCCACCAACTCCAATGGCTTAAGAGAGGCTCGAACCTTTTTGCCACTTTTCATTCCATGTTGGCCACATTCCATTTTTCCCCTTTCTCATCTTCAACGTCATCAATGGTCCTTTCATTTTTATTTTTAGCCATTTCTTCAATTACATTGACCTGCTTTTCTTGAGTAACCATCTCTGTTGGCTCTGGAAATTGAATAGGAGCATTTATTATTTGTTGTTCACTACCTAATTGCGATAGATTATGATCACTATCCAACAAAAATTTACTGGATTCAGAGTTCTGAGTTTCCAGACAAGTATTAGCATCATAATTCATCAATGGTGGACTTTTTTCACGGTCAAATTTTGGACTAATTTTGCCAATGTTCTGCACAATCTGCAACATTTCGTTGTCTTGCACTCCTATACTGATATCACCTTGTCCCTTTATTTCTTCATTCTTCCCTCTTATAATTCTTTCATCATCGTTTTCTCTTGTCACTGTCTCTATTTGAGCAATAAATTCTTTAGGTTCTGACCTTGGTAGGGGATCTTCCTGCCTTTCCATAAAATTATGTGTCTCTTTTTCCATTTCCTCTTCAGGTCTACTAAAACTAAGATCATATGGCATACTATTTGAATTATCCCCAAATTGAAACAGTCCTTCAGAAATTACCACATCAAAACCAACCATACTCCCCTCCTTTTCCTCTTCTTCAAAAATTGCTCCAACTTTTGAACTAGACTCTGTCGAGCCTGTCGAATCAAGACTCTTTCGAGATATAATGTTCACCTTCATGTTCTTTATCACTGTGGCATGGGGGCTAGGAACAGTTTGAGATGTAGCTGCATCCGCAGCAAGTGCAAATCCGAGCTTCAAACTTGGCTTTACACTTCCAAGCAACAGAGAAAAAAGCCAGCAGCCGAGATAAAAGCGAAAATGAAGAAGGCGTTGAAGTAGCAAATGTCGAAGGCTTACCAAAAAATTCCAAGAATGCAGACTTCTTCATGCTCAAACTAAGCCTCAATTCAGCCAATTCTCAAGTAGACCGAAATTTTTTGGAAATTATCTATTGAATGTAAGGGCTTTCCCCTTTCCTCTAAATTTGAACTAGATTCATCAGTGGAAACTCCAATTTTCTGATCTTTATTTTCTGTTCTTTCCATCGAATGCAAGGGATTTCCTTTTTCCTCTAAGTTCGAATTAGATGCGTCAAATTCATAAGTATTACATTTATCATATTTAATTTTCAATCTGTCTGTAATTGAAAATGAACTTGAATTTCCTTCAACTTTATCCAATTCCTTCCTTTTACATGTGAACCTAGGGTTCCTGAAGAGAAAAGGTTTTGTAGTCTCATCATCAGACCCCTCCAAAGACGATTCCTCCTCGGAATCGTTCAAGATATCTTCGAGGCTATGATTGAGTCCCGAAAAATCGCTCACATCATCGTCGTTGCTCTATTGTTCAATGAAAGAATCCAAGTCAAAGTCATTTGAGGCTTCAGCCATGGAAGATAAGGAATTTTTCATACAAACCCTGAGCTTCATCATCATTAATTTACTGAATTGCTTGAAATTTAGGAGAATAATTTCTAATTTGAAAACAGATTCGGTGCCATGTTTTCAGATTTGAACCTGTCGCCTTTTCCACCACCCCTGGCCTTCTACCATTTATCCTCTTAATCATACGCAATCACACACGGAGGTTGCGATTTCGATTTCTTAGGTTTTTTTATCACGTATAATTTTTTGGAGCCAGTTCTCGAGGACCTTAAGGGTCATGCCAATGTTGTTGCACATGGGAATAGATTTCATTTAACAGTAAGGTTCCATGTCTCAATGTATTCTACTATGAGTGTGAATGATGAGGTAAAACATAAATACTATTATTTTCTAATGTGTAAAGATATCTTCAAGGAAATAAATACTATATAAAAATAGAGTGAAGAATACTATATAAAAATGGAGGGAAGTGCGGCTAAGGTGTAAAGATATCCTAAAGGAAATAAATACTATATAAAAATGGAGGGAAGAATGCGGCATGAAAAAATGGAAGGAAGTGCGGCATGAAATAGACATTGAAAAAAAATCAATATTCTAAATATAATATATAACAAAATTAATTAAAAAAAATGAAATTAATAAAATAATGTAATAAATATATTTGATAAATAAATAAATATATTTTATTTAAAACAAAAATTTTATGCTAAATATATTTTTTATTTAAAATATAGTTTTTTTCGTCTAAATCACATCATTCATATACAATATATACGGGACATATGTGCCTGCATTTTCAATAGGTTTCACCAACTTCTATGTTGCTGGTTGTGCTAGTTTAATCATTGAGAAGTGAAAATCTTCCAAATTTGAAGCTAAGGAAAACTAAATTTCCATTTTTTTTTAATTGTTGCAACCCTGTAGCTGATGCAGACTACTCAAAACATTAATATGTCCCAGTTGGTTTCCAGTTAATACACTAATATCGCCCTTTTTTATCATTGCGGCAATTATTTTTTTCTGCCATCTGACCAAGTTAAGGCCTGAGTTTGTAGTCACACTATATTTGGTGTTTGGATCTGTAAGCAGAGTTGCATCTGATGTAAATAGACCGCTGTTAGCTATAAATTCATTATAATACAAGTTGTCCAGGATCAGTGGCGTTTGAGGATCCACGACCACAGTCGTGTTGACGTTAATGGGGCTGCCTTCGAGACAACTTTGCTTTAGTATATGAGCATATGTTGGATCAAGGGACATGTCCATCGTATTCGTTACATTGAAATTGTAGAGCGTATTGACGAATGAATTAAAGTGAGAGACACCAATTGTGTGTGCTCCTACATTCACCCAAACAACACAAACATGATTATAATCATGGTTTTTCTCAACTATTATTGTCATCTGCAAGAATTGACACATTGATGAGTTGCAGGCCTCAGAAAATACCTGAAAATTAACCATCTCATCTTGGGATAGACCTTTAGTTGCAAATATCTGAGTTGCATGGGTTACATTGAAGGTAGGGGGTGGTATGTTTTCCTGAATATTGGAAGCTAGTGTAAGATTTCCATCCTTTCTTCTAGCAGAGGGGGATAGGAGATGCCTACAATTAATCATTAGAAATCATTGAGCGTTGTTGTTATCCCATGCTATACTTAAAATAGTGGCATTATTATGTATAATTTTTAAGAAAAATACAAATTATGCACTATCTCTACCCGCAAATGCGATTATATCTGCACAGGACACCTTCTTTGGCTAAATCGTCTCTATTTGTAATTTCGCTTAGTTAATAATGTCAATTTGTCTAAGACTAAAATTGTTAACTAGAGAGTCTTTCTCCTCTACGAACTAACCTGGAATAGATTCGATGAGAACAAAACCCTCACATCCCCAAAAGTGCAGGAGCTCCACATTAGTACTTCAAAAACCTATTGAATGTGCAGGCACAGGCTGCACGAACATTATGTGTTTATTTTAAGGGAACACACCACATATATTCCAAAATAGAATGGACCCACATTGACTGCAAATGGTACTTCTTCGAGCTATAATGATGACTTCAATTTCTCTAGACTCACATGCACGTGGGTTCTCTCGTGTCAATATGCTGCACCACACTGTAATCCCAAGGGACATTGTTTAGATTTTGTCAAGGATGATGAATTTGAATAGTGTTACGAAGATAAACCTCATAGTAGAAAAGCCTCCAGCTTAATCATAAGTTGCATTAGCCACATTTTGTTCCATGTGGATATGAATTCCAATGATGAATAAGAGCTTCAATGTCGAGAAGTTGGAGTGATTATTATAATATTCCAAAGAAAAGGGGCTGAATATAAGAATAATATGGAGAATCAACCTATTCTACATGTTATTTTTAGCCTCTCGTATTTCTTTGTGTCTTTCTTCCTTCCCCATTTAAAGGGAAAATTGGGTTGGTTGTTAATGATGAGGGTGAGTAGAAATGTTGTAAATTAAAAAGAAATAAATAAATTATTTTAATGTTAAAGAGGTTAAAGATAGTTCATTATTTTAACGTTAAAGAGGTTAAAGATAGCTTATGAGACAAATTAGTTTACTATCCTTATTCAGCCATTTTCCTATAAAACCTCATAATAAATTCTCCTAACTTCTCGACAAACCCCTCATGGAATAAATTATCCCAAAGAGCTAGTTGTCATAGTATCTGCATAACTTTATATGTTGTCTTTGAAGGCTTTGCATTCTAAAATGAAATGTTTTTTAATTTCCACTTTTCCGGAAGAGAAAAAAATACATACTTTTTCTTCCCACATTTCTTTTGGCCTTTTCTAGCACCTTGTTTCACAACACAATCTCGTTTCACAATGGAGTTTATGAGAATTAGTCTATAACTAAGCAATAAGAATTTTGGCTCTCCAAGAAATATTGGCCCCTATGTATGCTTTTTTTTAATGATATGACTGGGATTAAACTCTTCAATACAATATTTTTTCTTTCTCCCTCACTCTTTATCCCAAGTATGTGTGTGGAACTTATCCATAACAAAAAAAATTATGTGATGGTTCAGTTGTTGGAAGGAAATTGGGAGATGGTTAGCCAATGATAGTTTAAATTTCATTAATAAATGTTTATTTTATTTAAACCATACAACATAATTTTAACTATGATGAATTTAAGACCACCTAAATGAGATTGATCTTAAAAATTATAAAAATCCAAAGGAGTATATGATGACTGGCAACGCAACTCCCATGGCGGGCCATGTCTTACTATGTGTATTGAATTTAAGACCACCTACATGTTAAAGTTCATAGAATAATTTAAATGGGATTTATCCTAAAACTTATTAAATAATGGGATTGGCCCTAAAACTTATTATAATCCAAAGGAGTAAAGGAGGATTAACAAGCCAAATTCCCTAGTGGTCCATGCCCTACTATGTACATTAATTTGCTTGTCAAATGATGGTAGGAATATGGTTATAGCTTTGTCACAATGTGCTCGATAGATGTCATAGGGAATTGAGTGTAAAATTTCACACGAAAAGATTACACAGGAATGGCATTTCTCCCTATAAGCGATGTAATCTATGTGTGACCCATGAGGTGTATAATTGTTGGTTTGAGTGGGGTTTAGTCCCCACCAAGTCTTAGGTTCAAACCTCATGGGGAAGGATTAAGGATGGAAACCACTTTTGGGTAAATTAAACTATCCCAAGGGGTGTCCACGCTTAATTGTTCTTCGTACAATCATGGTGATAGCATCCCATTGTGGGTAGATCGTTCTTCCATCCAATAAATAGGTCGGCCCTACCCTAGGCTCAGCCTAGTTACAAGAAAAAAGCAAAAGAGCCATCTATGTGTGTATAATGCAAAGCCACATAATGCACTCCATGAAACTTCCTATCCTTATTGGAGAATGTTTATTTTTGCTAAAATAATAACTAGCAATTACTCTAAATGGTGCAAATGAAATCAATAAAATACAAAGTGTAAAAGTTGAACACTCATAATAGATGCTTTAGAAAATGGAGAAAAAGAATAGTAATGTTCCGCAATTTCATGGTCAAGAAATAAGCCATCAATGTCACACAATTAAAACATGGGATTTTTCACTTTCCACGCATCATAGAAGAGGATGAGCTAAAAAAACATCATTTTTTCAAACCTCGAATGCCCAATTTCGAAAGGGGATTTGCAAGGAAAAATCAAGAGAGGGGCTAGGGTGGCTAACCCAGCAACTTGCACTATGTTTCATGCATCGAATGATCAATTTCTTGCAAATTACTCTTTCAATGGAAAAAAAGGTAGAGAAGTGCAAGTTGCTACTAGACAAGGATAGTGGCTGCACACCTTCCAAAAAATTAAGAATCTCTAGAAAATTAGAAAAATAATATCCTCATTCACAACATTGTGGAGGTTTAGAAAAGCATATCGAATGGTAGAATACCGCTTTCTCCTGCCAATCCATGACCAAGGTGCAACTCCCATTAGCACTCAATTCCTTATGTCACAAGATGGCAGCTCGACGATTTGTGAAAAGGGAATAAGTTAGGAAACAACAAAAAACAATAAAAAATTGAGGCATGTAACAATGTCAAACCACCTAAAATTATGGAGGGTGTGAACTCTTGTTGATAATCCACACCAATCATGACTACCGAAGCCAACGCTACAAAGAAGGAATTTCTCTAACAATAATCAACAATATCATAAACCATGAAATCCAACAACAACATTATCCCCAAGGCCATTGATGTTGAGCCCTCCTCCTTCATAACTCATTTTAGATAGCATCTTCATACCAATGCCTTTTTTTTGTTGCTCAAATGCTACAAAATAGGTGTTATGAACATAAAAAAGAAGGAATTGTACTTGAAATGCTTATTACCTCCTTGAACTTATCATTCATCTTTTCAACTTTTGATGATGATGATGACATTGTAGATGACTCTAGCCACCCACTTTTACCAACTGACATATCATGAGAACCTTGGAGATGCTTACAAAATGCACATGCATCATTTTCCTCATATGTTCCATAACCACTATTTAAACCATGCCCACATATTGGCTTTACTTTTGATGTTTATTTTGTTGTCACTAGAGTGTAACTTTCAAAAACTTATTCCTCAAGCACATGTTGCAATTAAAGGTGGATATGCCTCTTCTCCTCTTCAACCATTTATAGCATTCTTCTCAATTCAATGTTCTCCCTCTCCTTTTCATCAATCATCATCCTATCATGATTATAAAGAGTACCTGCAACTGAAAACCATTCACGACAAGATGACATCAGTCTCAAATATCCATAATCTAACATGTTTCATGAAATCACTTGTTAGGGCTGGAACTGGTGACTAACTTAGGGATTGCATAGTTCCAAAGGTCAAGGTTTAGGATTGAAGCTTGAGACTACATAATGCAAAGTTCAGGATGTCCAGGGTCAAAGGATAAGAGCTCACGATCAGGGCTTGAGGCTTGAGGTTGCCTAATGTGAAGTTCTCAAAGGATAGACTGAAGGAACTGCACAATTGAGGGATTCAGGAGGTCAAGTTTGTGGCTTGAGAATTGAGGTTGCCCAATGCACAATTTTGAGAGGCTTAGCTAGGTGATTGTGTAGTTGAGGAGCTCAAGAGCTGATGGTTGAGGCTTGAGGCATGGAGTTGCCCAATGTGAAATTATGGAAGGAGAACAATCTGGGAGATTGCACAGTTGAGTGTTTCAAGGACTGAAGCTTGAGGCTTGAAGTTTCCCAATGCACAATTATGGAGGGAGGAAAATCTAATAGATTGTGCAATTGCGTAGCCCAAGGTTTCAGGATGGAAGCTTGAGGCTTGGCACTATGTAATGCATATTTAAGGCTATCTAGGAGGCATAAATTACGTAGTTTTGGAGTTCAAGGGTCAAATTTGGGCACTGTGACTACACAATGCATAATTTCAAGAGGCAAGGTCGAGGCTTGAGAGCTGAGACTGCGCAATGCATAGTTTAGGAAGCTTGAGTGAGGTGAAGTTGATCAGGAGTGAAATTTTCTGGATGAGGCTAAGTGTGGAATCAGTGAGATCAAAGTGAACAAGGAAAAAACTTGGGTGTGATCTAGATTGCGAATTTTGTTTATGATGGTAGTTTATAAGTTGAGGATCTAAT
The DNA here is from genome assembly GCA_034641835.2 of Pinus albicaulis. Classification (NCBI taxonomy): domain Eukaryota; kingdom Viridiplantae; phylum Streptophyta; class Pinopsida; order Pinales; family Pinaceae; genus Pinus; species Pinus albicaulis. The sequence continues at coordinate 1,396,841,226 of CM076580.1, forward strand.
CAACTAACCAAAATGGGTATTTTGATAAAAAGAAAATGTTCAAGACCATATTAGGGTTCCTTTTTATGAAATTAAAAGAAAAGGTAATTCTATACTCTAGTGGGATGCTACGCAAAATGATAAAATAGAGAGATAGTAAGAAAATATCAAGACTTGGAAGAAAAGAATGAGTTAGTTCAAGAAGAACTTCTTACCAACTGCTTATCAATAGAGTTTATATACACAAGAACAAAATTTGAGACATCAACTTAAGAGTATATATGAAAGAATTATTCAAGTTATCACTCAGTTAAGACTTAAATATATAATACAAAAGGGTAGTAACGTATGCTAATAGTTTGAAGTTATAGATTGAAGGGGAGACAAGCTTATCCAATTTATTTGAAGGTGGAGGAAAAGTTGTATACCCTACAACAACAAAACTTCTTAGGAAGAGGTTCTATGGGTACGGGGAATACCAAGTTATGCAAGAGGACATCCGAACAATATTAATAATGACAAATTCATCAATATACATAATATTGTCAGAAGTCAAAATGTTGGTAGACGTAGAGAATATAAAATATGACAAGGAATTAATTCTAAAGCTATTTTCTATAGATGTAAAGTAGAATGAAAAATACATCAAAATCTACAAAAAATCACAATCAAGGAAAAATAACTACGCTTCTTATTTCATGAAAAGACTATCCTACAAGACAACAAATTTCTTTCATATCCATGAGGTCAACAACAATTTGTGGTTTAAAACATAGTTATGTTGGAACGAATTTAACTTTAGAACCAAGGATATTTTTGCACCTCTAACATTTATGGACAAAAAGATTTCAATTTTCTAAAGCACATGAAAGCCAAATTATCACCTTTCCCATATTAACTCCCTCTATTGAACATATAGAAAATCTCCATAAATTAATTATCCTTACTAAATTAAACATTTCATTCAAAATAATCATCAATCCATAAAATTACTACTTCACTCCATTTTTTTAACTACACGAATATCATATCACGATTAAATTAAAAAATCAACCAAAATCCGCTAAAATAATATAATATGACATAAAGAACTCAAACAATTTTTATATAATTAATAATGATTTATATTAAAAAATACCTTCCTATTAACCAAATGAAAAGCATACATTACATTTAATGGAATCTAATTCACGCTAAAATATAGATTCACATTTCATTCAAGTTGTCTTCCAGGTCTCCTAAGATTTCTTCCTTTCAAACTTTTATATATATATATATTTTTAATTTCCATCGTTTACTCTCGCATTGCACCTGCTTCCTTTTCCAAGGAAGGAGGAAGGGCATCCCATGTTGTAACAGGTCTCATATCAGGGCGCTGTGGAGCTTGTTTATTCTTTCCTCCTTATTTTAGAGATATCTATTTGTAACGTTGTGGATGGGGTTTGAAATGGGAGAACACTGTGCAACGTTTTAGCCCGTGACGGTTATGTGCTTTTGCCTAATCTCGGCAATCCTAAATTCAAGAAATCGTGTACTTGCAATGTTTGCAAACCAGCCGAGGTTGGAAATGGATTCAGCACTACCAAAATCCCTTAGGGCACTCAAAATACTTAAGCTTAACAACTCAGAACATGATTCCGATGAAATCTTGCCGGATTTTTTAAAAATCTTCGACGGAGTCCCAAGCAAAAACGTTGCCCTGAACGACACGCCTTTGAAATGTTCGTCTCAGTAATACATCATGTCCCCACACCCCTGATGATTCTAAAACCACCAGGCACTCCGCCACCCATCCGCCAGCCAGGGTTTCATCGACAAGAAAATTTCGTGTTCCAGCGAGAAGTAAAATAATCTCCAGTATCGTGGCTTTTTAGGCGTGCATTTAGAACGAATGAATGAAACCTTCTTGATATGGGTAAGGTAACGTGGACTCCACTATTGGGATGGTGGGTGTTGGTGCGTAACCAACCGCAAGTGTTTGTTGTTCCTTTCTCCAACCACGAGGCACCTCGCCCCCAAAAAACCACGTAACTGATTTGCTGATACATCTTGTGATGTCACAGAGCACTACAAAGTTGAAAATATAGGGTATTAAGGTAGGTGAATTCGCAGTCAACGGCGCCGATGATGGAGCAGACACATGGCTACATTCTAAAATCCCTCTCCTGGAATCGTTTATATATATTTTTAGAAATTTTCTGAGTTTATATTGAATTTGCAGTGGTCTCTTTTGTCAAACAGTTTGGTTACACACTACTGTAGGTACATTTTCACAACTTCAATTGAAGTAAATATGCACAGTAACCGATATGTATCCAATTGAAGTATTCAAAAAGTTCAAGTTGACATTTTATCATACTTTTGGTTGAATTCAAGAAATTGGATTCCCACACTCTGGGCGATGGCCCATCCCAAGCCCTCCATAGCTCTTTGTAAATTCAAAAAACTTCTAAACTGGCATAATGAGATTGTATGTTTAGGGTTCAATGGAGGAAGACGAAGCAGAAGGCATGTGCAACAATGGCTGCATAACTGACACAGGTGCCTTTTTCAACCCCACAACTGAAGACCACAGGTGGATTTTCAACCATAAAGTCAACGGAGAAAACACATAGAAAAGAAAGCAAAAAGACATTGATTACGACAGGGAAATAAAATGTGGTAATACCATAGGAGGTCACCAGCGGCACAAATGGATTTTTATGATCAAGTTGTCCCTAAAAAATCCAGAAGCCCAAAAATGGCATTGAGATTGGCCAGAACTCGAGCTTGTGCGTGTCCTAAAGCAAAGAAATCGAATGCCGAGGAAATGGACATGGAATCAGAAAAGTAGGAATGAGGCTCCACGCCGAAGGAGAACCTTCCAGAGGCTACTAAATCCACTCAAAAGTTAGGTAATTTCATTTTACCTACCTTGTTTAATTATAGGAATTACTACAATAAACTTGCACAAGACGGACTTATGATGGCTTAGGTGCCAGGTCTGTATGGTAATTTTTCTGCTAAAACTGCCTAGGTCTTGATTCAGAGGCATAAAAAGGGATGGCTTAGAGTTTGATTCTGTACCTTTTCAAATTTCAACACGTATATTTAAATCATTTTATTAGAAATCAATTGAAACTTTAGGTTTTTCAATTTTAGAGGATTGGAAATGGATTAGCCACAGGACAAATACTAACAAGTTAATTTCATAATTACAATGATTACAAAATAAATCAATTCAGAGTGATTGTGTCGACATGTATGTGCCATTTATAATGGATGATATCATAAACCCTAACACCAGTACATGAAGGATTCGGGGCCTAAGTAGCTTCAAGAGGTTAGCTTATCATTGCCGCATTATTTTTTCTTCATATGGTGCTTTTAAATGTTCCAAATTTCATTTTAGAATTTTCTATACAAGAAATTTATGTCTCTAAACCTCTCTCTGGTTAGGTTGATAAAAATGCACACATTATAGCTGACAAATTGAAGTGGAAAATGTAATTGGAGGCAGAGCTGAAGTAGTTGATAGAAAAGAAACATCATCTTGCTCAAATGCTCCAAGCATGTAAATTTCATCTTTGACCTTTTTTCTGTTAATTTTTTGTTACTTGTCATGTGCTTCTATAGCGGGTCATATTAGAATAATTTTGGGAGTTATTCCGTGGCATGAGAGTCATTTGATTCACAATTGTGAAATTTTATCTAAAACACGACTAGTTGTGCGATCTAGATTCTGTATTTGCCACAATTGTAAATTTTATCATTGACCTTGTTTCTGTTAATTTTATGTTAATTGTCATAATTTTTATCTTTGAACTTGTTTTTGTTAATTTTATGTTACTTGTCGTGTGCTTCTGTAGTGGGTCATATCATAATAAGTATGGGATTCATTTCATGGCATGAGAGTCATTTTATTCACAATTGTGAAATTTTATCTAAAACATGACTAGTTGTGCAATCTGGATTCTATATTGGCGACATCTAAATGGGCAGACAATTGTATTCCTATCTTATTTGAGTAGGAAAAATATTTTTTTAGTTTGTAATAGATTCTTACTAATGAAGAAGAAATGAAGAAAAGATGTCAAATGGCTTTGATATCATCTGCGATGCATGTCTCTGTTCCTTTTCAAGGAGTAGCTACAACTGATGGATCTCATACAAGGCATTTTTTTCGTAATTGTTATGATGATTTAGAAGAACTGGAGTGTTCCTTCTCAAGGAGAAGCTATAGTTGATGGATACCATACAAGGCAGTCTGGTCGTAATTGTTATGGTGATTTAGAGTAACTGGAGGAAGACTGCACTCGAAGTTTGCATTCACACAATATACATCATGTTCCTGGACCAGCAGGAACTATGGGTTCATTTCTTGGTTGCCCACCAAATAGCTCGAAACAACAAATCCAAGCATGCCTTTACTTTCCCTGAGGATATCTTTTATATTTATAAATATATGTTTGATACTTACATTGTTAGTGCATTTATAGAGGTAATGGTGGCATTTATAAAGGTAATGGGATTAATGAACCATGGACTTAATAGGCAAAATACGGCTTAGAATCATCACACTGAGTGCTTAATGGGAACTAGATGCTCTAAGAAGAAAATGTCTCTAATTAATATGCTAGATACGGTTGGTCTTCGAACTCTTGAAATTGCACTTTTTATATGTTTTCTTTCTTTTTTCTATTAAACTTTCCATACTTATCAAGGTGAATGAACCATCTTAGCCAGCATTAAGTGTTATTAAGTTCTATAATCATTGGATTTTCCAATTCTACGTAACCTAGGAGAGCCTTATTAGAACAAAGTTGCACTATTTTTTCTGTTGGTGTGCTAAAAGGTGAGTCGACCCAACTCTTTCAATCAAGCTGGCTAAACAAAGGCTCAAGCTTCTTAACCAAAGCAAAAATAACCAAATCCTCACTAAGGGAAAGGGGAAATAGGTCCAAGTCCCACGTTTGGATGAAAATTATTACCAGAACATAACCCTACTGAAGAGTCTTAATGAAAGGTTCAGGAGAATCCCTTTTAGTAGTAGCAGTAGCGCGAAGTAGAAACAATATTTGCAAGCAAGCATGTCCTAATATAAGAGAAAATGAGATGAGTATTTAAAATTAGATTCAATAGTGAATTAGATTGCACCTTTTATATATATATATATATATATATATATATATATATATATATATATGTTTAGGGCTACTTTATCATTGAGTCAATGTTCTTGAGATGGGTAGGGTTCAAATTCTTATCATTAAATACTTTTGATAACCAGGGTGTTGAAATTGCTGGATTTGGGAATCCTAATTCCAAAATTTCTATACCTCGAGGTGCATTTTGGTGGTTTGGACCGCCATAGAAAATTTCTTTTGTGCTCATCTTCTTTATCATCATAGTCGTCAAACATAGGTTGACTAGCTTTGTGAGAGGAAGAATGCTGACTTGAATTTATTACACTGTCAAATATTGACATCTTATCCTCAAAAAAGAGCATTGGTTTCATACTATATCCCCCATGATATTTTTGACTGGAAATATCTACACGATATCTATCATCCTTTGACCTCGAAATTGCCCGAACTACCATTGGAAGTGACATTTTCTCCATTTCTCTCCCTGAACTTTAAATTTCAAACAAATGATTACTCATTCTAGACCTGATATTTTTATAACAACTTTCCAATCCGTTCACTTATATTCCCCCTCATTTTGATCATTAAAAGTGATACATGAAGCTTATCTTCACCTTGAGAGATAATTTCTCTCACGTTATCTAATTTTTTTATTTACGTTTGTATTCCCAGATTCACGTTTTGTTAGATTGATAGCATCTCATACAACTGTTGTTGCATAAACAACTCACTCAAAAATTTCTTGAGCTGCATCGGTGACATCTATGTTCACTTTTTCTTATTTTATACCCATGAATACCTCAACAATAAATTTTATGGCCATATCATGGCTATTCATCCTACCTTCCATTAGTTCACCAGCGTGTATATCATCTTCACATATTTCAGAATCATAATCTTTTGTTGGATGTGGATTCAATTCTTTGATTTGGAGATTACTACGAGGAGGAAGTCAAAATTTCAAGTATAAATGCTAAATAGATATATCAATTGTTGTTGTCTATCAAAATTTTCATTTAAAAAAAAATAAAATGTTTTATTAGATTATGGAGAAAATATATAGGCAAACAATACAGACATGAAAAGATTTAGAGCTAGCATGCCTAAAGGAAACCAAGCTAGTTTAGATGACTTGGGAATGAGTCCAGAAAGTTTTTTTGTCGTGAGAGGCCACTTGCAAGATGAAAATGGGATTGGGGCTACCCTTAGTGAAACCAAGCCGTACCATTCCTTTAAGCACCATATATTTATCTTGACTACTAAATTAAAGGATTTCTCCCATTTGGAAACCATGTCTAAAGGAAACCAAGCTAGTTTAGATGACTTGTGAATGAGTCCAGAATATTTTTTTCTCTCGAGAGGACACTTGCAAGTTGAAAATGGGACTGGGCCTACCCTTAGGGAAACCAAGCCGTACAAGTCCTTTAAGTAGTATGGATCTATCTTAACTACTAGATTAAAGGATTTCTCCCATATGGAAACCAGAAACAACAATAGCATATAAAGGAAGTAGACCTATAGAAAAGAAATACTAAATTAGAGGTCCTGAATAGAGGAAATTTGTATGTGGCCATTAGTAATGTTCTTGGACACATGAATTGTGAAATATTTGTATGGGAAAGAACTCATCTGAACTGATTACAGGGTTCCACCATTCTTGCAATTTAGCTAGGAGAAGAGATTGACTAGTAGATGGTTTTTCCTTTCTAGAGTTTCTAACCAGTGGCAACCTTTTTGATGGTCTATATCTTTAGCTAGCAGAACATGTGCTACAAAGGTCTTAGAATTCCAGTATAATTTTATAGTGTGATAGAGAAATTGTACTAGCTTTCATTGTTGATATTATTACAGACTCTTGTGCTAGCTTTCATTGTTAATCACACAACAGAATCTGGATTCCCTTCACGAGGTGGAGTTACTGTGCAAGCAACTTTAGAGTGATAAGAAATACCTATGGAGTCCTTGGTGTGGATTGAGGGTGGGGTTTGTTGAGATTTTGGGTAGCATCGGTGTGCTCTAGATCCGAAATTTTGTGGAGGGGCTAGAACGAATCAGATCTCCAAGACCCAGAAATCGTTTAGAGAAATTCCACTTGGTGTAAAAGTTATTCAAATAATTATTTTTTAATGGGGACCCTAAGTCTAACTTAGGGAAATTGAAAAATTAAAGTGAATTAATTTACACATGTGGTGAGAATGTTCTAAGTGATGTGAATCAAGAATTCTCTAATCTTAGTCGTTGATTAGTGATTAGATCACAACCGTTGATTTCTCAATGAAAAAGTATTAAAGGAAGGATTGAGGTCAGTTGGAGGATACACACAGAGTAGCAACACTTGAGATAAGTTGAAATTTTGGGGCGTGGTTTGCTGATAATTTTCGAGTGAGCATGCAGTGCTATTGAGGGGCATATCAGCAAGGGATATTTATATTTGAGGCCAAGAATACATATATCAGAGAGGCATAATCGTACCAGGTAGCACAGAGGCTATCATGAGGGACGCAACTCATCCAAGCCGATGCAGAGACAACATAGAGGGTGACACAGAGGCAACACAAAGGCCTTTAGGGTGACATAGGGGTAGATTATGCTGTGCAGATGCTACACTGGGCAAGAGAGGTTGACGCAGTAGTTGGAAGAGCTGCACGGGGGTTCCAATGGGCCAGAAAGGGTTGAATTCAGTAATTCCTGAAGGGTTTGAATCAACCATATTTTTTGTCTCTGAGTGATAAGGTACAACTGCCATGAAATTCTCTGTCGAGCAAACCACTACTCTCATCCTTGATGTATTTAGATTCTGCTTAATAATAAAACACTCAAAGAGCTACTGCAATGGTTTTCCTGCATTGGTTTTTTCCAGGGACATTTGTCCGAAAAACAATGTGTGTACTTTGTCATATGTGCGCTATGTTTCAGTAAATGATCTGTATATGTGTAGGTTTCACTTTGTGTTTACTTCATTTTTTTTTTAATATTTCTGAAAATAATTTGTATCATTAAAACACAAGTAGGAGAATTAAACCAATACACTGTAGTAGGGAGCTGCAGTATAGATGTGGCAGTGTTAGTGGAAGTGACATGGGTAGCATTACAGAAAGCAACAATGCAGTGGATGGAGGGCATCAGTTCAAGCATCAGAAATGTGGAGACCAATGCCAAAGATAAGGGGATGCTTTAGTCGTGGAGAGTTGCTAGAGAACATTCCTCGCTTAGAGGGAGTGTTGAGATTTTGGGTAGCATCGGATGTTCTCTAGCTCCGACTTGAGCAAAATCGGATCTGAAGATTTTTGTGTCCAATTTGACTCAAGAATTGCATGTTAAAGGGGCATGTGCACCAGTTGGGAAAGTTAGATAAGCCTCATGATTGTTGAGCGTATTTCTGGAGTGTATTGTAATATTAGAAGCCAAATCTGATAAATTGGTTGATGCCTTGTTATTCTCCAATTTGGATCAGGCTCCACGATTCTATTGAGAAGCGAGTGAAAAATTTGTATGCAGAGAGAATGGCCTCATATTATTTGTCTCCGTAGAAATCTCCAGGAGGAATTATTGAATGTTCTAAAAAGGCTGAATCATTGTGTATTTCAGCAGGGGTTTCAAGGTCGAATTATAATCAATATAAAAAATAAAAGAAAAGAAAAGGTTTGAAATTTCCCTTTGTTGTACAAGATATCAGTTTGTGACTCTTATTCCTACGCTGCATAGAGACTGGAAGAATTGATATGACCTTTGTCCCAAATAGAATATGATGTGCTGAACATTCATAATTTTTGGGTATTCTTAGAGGACCATAAAATATCTTTACTAGTTGCACGTTTTATTTATTCACAGGAGGTCAAATCTATTTTAGAGCCATATATTGTCCCCTGAATAACGCAGGTGCTGTGGGAGAGTTCTACTTATTGTGGATAAGTCATGCCACACTCCCTCAAGTTGCCTTGTTGGCTATGCTCACATTTTTCACCTATTTAAAGGCCACCAGGGAGTTCATTCTTAAGCATGGAGTTTAACATCTAGAGAAAATTTTTGTTTATTTTTGGGCTCACATATATCACCAAACTTGTATGTATACTATTCTATGTCAACAGTGGTATACAGTATGAAGTCATAGCTTCAGATCAAGCTGATAGTGATGCAAAAATGACTGCAGGAAAAATCTATATTATAGCCCAGTAATGATCTCAGTTGAAAGAAAGTCTTCAGACTATGACCTGGAAGATAGTTATTGAAATGAAACCAACCTGATTCTTAATGGTAAAAAGTTCCTTCAAAATTGAACTGAGGATGAAATACCTCAGGAGTCTTGAAGTCTTGCTTTAGGCCAGTGTCCTTTAAGCTCACGAGAAGATAAGCTTCACGAAGGAAAGGAGATTACTATAGATGTTAGGCGTGAGATGCAAATGACAATCCTCTGAAAGATAAAAGGAAGTAGAAGTATCTCCTCCTTCCCATTGATTATTTTAAAAACTGTCCATGTAAATAGGACTGATAACTAGTCGCAGATGTCTCTTTGGGGAAGATCTCTTCTCAAATATTCAGGGGAGCTGATGTTTTATTTAGCTTTAACTTGAATTTGTTGATCCAGACATCTTGTAGGTACTCTGAGGCACACTATAAAAATTGCTGAAGCACAAGTATGATGAACAGTAAAGCTATAATTCATCTCAAGACTGAATTTTGGAAGAATTGTTTATGCTGTACATCGAAAACAGTCAACCATGCGAGGTATATCTTTAGTGAATCGTGTTGCAGAAGAATATTCTGAGAATCTTGTACTTCTCATAGCGACGGCATGGCCCAGATCAACAGGAATGGAATCATACTTGAAGAAAAGTTTAATCTCAAATTTGGAGAAGGATTGAAGATCATGCCCTTGAGCTATGCCTATGATTCTATGATCAACTTTCCTCTATCATATATGCCTCATTTTTTCAGTCTCAGAGGGATTAAGATCAAAATCTTCTTCATCAAGATATACAAGAAGCTGAGGATTGCTAAAGTGCTTCTATAATCTCAAAAGGAAGGCGTAGACTATGATGATATACTTGCACCTATGATCTGATGTACTACCATCTGATATATTATTTCCCTTACTGCTACACAAGGATAGAGTCTACATTAGATGGATGTGAAGACTATTTTTCTGTATTGTTCGATAAAGTAAGAGGTGTATGTGGCGCAACCTCTGGGGTTGGAAGTCCAGGATAGAGACACCCATGTATGCAGGATGAAGAAAGCCCTATATGGGTTGAAGCAAGCCCCTAAGGCTTGGTATGAGAGGATACATAGCTACTTGATGAAGCTAGGCTTCACTCGAAGTAATGCCAATCTTAACCTTTACTTCAAGGTTGATAAAGAAAAGCCTCTCATTCTGATTCTCTATTTGGATGATCTCTTCCTGATAGGTGATGACCCGCTCATTCATCATTGTAAGAGGGAGCTCACTTCTGAGTTCAAGATGAAGGACCTAGGACTAAGGCATTACTTCATAGACTTGGAGGTCTACCAGAGACTTGGCTAGATTTTCCTCTCTCAAGGAAAATATATTATGAAGCTGTTGGGCCCGTACTAGCAAATCCTATTGAGTATTGTCAAATCGTAGGGGCCCTGATGTTCTTAGGGAACATCCATCCAAACATAAGTCACGCAGTGAAAAATTTGAGTCAACACATGGTTGATCCTCATAACATTCATTGGGTTGATGCCAAAAAACTCTTGAGATATCTCTGGGGTACAATAAACTATGGGCTTAGATGCACTGTTGGGAGTTTGAGACTCCCTGTATATGCTGATGTCGATTGGGCAGGTAGTGTGGTGGATCACAAGAGAACATATAAATGTTGATTCACACATAGGTCTGCTTCATGTAGGAAGAAGAAGTTGGTAGCTTTGAGCACTGCTGAGGCTAAGTACATTGCAACATGTATGACCTGCTGTGAAGCCACCTGGTTGCGAAATATCTTCAGCGAGTTGTTCGAGCATGTTACAGATGCCACCATTATCCTTTTTGATAATGAGAGGGGGATTCATTTTTCATAGAATCCCATGTTCCACGATCGATCCAAGCAGGTACCACTTTGTCCGGGACATGGTATAGCGAGGCACCGTAAGGCTCATTGAAACTAATGAGCTAGTCGTGGATATTCTCACTAAGCCCTTGGGGAAGGTCAAGTTCCTAACCTTCTGTTAGAATCATAAAATCATGGAATGACCCTACTTGGAGGGTCTTGCTGGAAGATGAGCTCTGGGAGCTCGAGGGGGGCTTTGGTGATAGCTTATTGATGCTATAAGAAACTGCAGGGTTAGGCTTGCAGAACCTAGTTGTTGTTCTTCCACCCCATGTGATGATATTGAGTTGGTTTACCTCTCTATGATCTATGCCCTGTATGCATCCTACCCATGGAGTTTCGGACTCATGGGAAGTACCTCTCATTTAGCCAATGAGGTGGTAAATGTGAATAGATACCATAGCAAGACCGATGGATGCATCGGATATTGACGTACTCTCTATGTCTAGGATGGCACGGTCCAACCACTTGATTTGGGATCAAGTATAGTGAGGTTTCCGACCTCCAACTGAATTCGGGTTAGTATATGACTCTCTTGAGTCTTAATGAGGTTTCTAACCTCCAACTAACTTTGCATCAGGTAAACCAACTTCGAGTTGGTATGAGACTCTTTGTGAGTCTTATAGAGGTTTCAGACCTCTGGGCTGAATCTGTCAGCCGGGAATGATGTCTTAGTGATTGACCCAATTATGTTCTGAAATAAAGAAGCCAGCAAAGAAATTTACGGTGGGATGATGCACGATGTTTGGTTGGCACTGGTGGATCGAATTCTCCCTATTTGAGAAGGAGTGTTAATTTTGGGCAACTAGGTGAAAAATCCATGTTTTGATGCTTGGATGACGATGCCAATATTTTTATTGTATTTCTCTTTTGGAGAGGTGCAAGATCGATCTAAAGATCATCTTGATCAGATGAGAATAACATGTATTTTGAATTTATTCCACGTGTGCAAGGTCAGCCTGATTTATCCCACATGCATAAGAGATGTGTCACACACCCCCATAGATGCCTATATATTGAAGAAACTTGGAGTTCATTTTACACACACATTTTGGAGGCATTCTCTTATCTCACGGATGGTGCTGTGATTAGGGCTCCTCATGGTGATGCGGCTAGGGCTTCTTGGTGCAGTGTCTTGATGGAGCGTTTTTTATGAGCAGTCTTTGGGTTGTGTGACACATTGGGTTGGATGGCCTTATGGAGAATTTGTTGGTTGAAGCATCCTACTGATCATTGTAACACCACCATTATTTATCTCTTTTTTTGGCTTGCCTTCCATCGATATATTGGTATGTTTTCTCTGCATCTTACTTTCATGTGATTGAGCCTTAGAAGTTTAAAGTAAATTTGCATCTAGCATAGAACATCTTTATAAATTAACAATGTTTCATTAAATGATCTGTATATGTGTAGGCTACAAGTTTTGCTTAATTCGTTGTTTTCTAAATATTTTTGAAAATAACTCATATAATTAAAACACAATTAGGAGAAGTAAATCAAGACACTGCAGTAGGGCTTTTGTAATTTTGTATTCAGAAATTTTCACAGGGTTAATATTTCTATATTTCCTCAATGGCTTGTGGGTGGAAGCTACATAACTCTGGAGCTCTAGACTAGCCTTTTTTGCTGGCATATCAATTTTCAGTATATTATAGACTCCCTTCACCAGGTGGGTTTACTGTGGAATCAGGGTGGAAGAAATGCCTTTGGAGACCCTGTTGTAGATTGAAGGTGGGGTTTATATTTCTAGATTCCCTAAGTGGCTGGTGGGTAGAGGTTGCATATCTCTAGAGCCCTCGACTAGCCTATACTTGAGTATTATTTGCTTGAATGGTGGAGATAGGATAAGCCTCTAGAATCCTTGGGTATTTCGAAACTTATTTCTTGAACAATATTATCAATCCCTGGAATTAAGCTTAGTTGTGATAGATGCACGAGAAGCTGGGTTGCAACAAGTCTACGGTTTAGAGTTGTACTGTCCCAAGCTCAATTGCCCATGTGTATTTAAATAAATAAAATCTTGTGTAGAATCCTTGCTAAACATAATCATGCTGAATTAATATAGGTAATAATTTCTTCATGAATGACCATGCATAAATAACAACGGATGTTGAAATTTTATGTGCATATGACGTAGTATGCCTGGTTATGCATGCCTCCAAAACATGGTTATCTTAATATCATATTGGTATTACATGGTGTATAGGTTCAAAATATTCCTATTTGTAGTTATCTTAATGCAATATGGCGAAGAATAGTCCCAGCCTGAACTTGATATTGACCTGTTGGAGGGACACATTCTCAATTATCAATGTATCACTTATATTCCTATTTGTAGTTATCTTAATGCAATATGGTGAAGACTAGTCCAAACCTAAACTTGATATTGACCTTTTGGAGGGACACATTCTTAGTTATCAATGTATCAATTAGAATTAAACATATGATTGTTCTGGAATATATTTGGCTTCTGTAAATATCATACCAAAATAGTATATACTTGAGTATTCTCTGCTTGAATGGTGGAGATAGAATAAGCCTCTAGAATCCCTGGATATCTAGCGAATTCAATGGCTCGTGGTTGGAAGTTGCATATCTCTAGAGCCCTTGAGTATCTTGTACTTGAGTATTATATGCTTCAATGGTGGAGATAGGATAAGCCTCTAGAATACCTAGATATCTAGCAACTTTAATGGCTTGTGGGTGGAAGTTGCATACCTCTAGAGCTCTGGACTAGCATTTTTTGCTGGCATATCAATTTGAAGTAGACTCTAGACTCCCTTCACCGAGTGGGGTTACTATGGCAGCAGCTTCAAGGTGGAAGAAATACCTTTGGATACCCTACTGTAGATTGAAGGTGCGGTTTTTATCTCTGGATTCATTTAGTGGTTGGTGGGTATAGGTTGCATATCTCTGGAGCCCTCGACTAGCCTGTAATTGAGTATTCTCTTCTTGAATGGTGGAGATAGGATAAGCCTATAGAATCCCTGGATATCTAGAAACTTCAATGGCTTGTGGGTGGAAGTTGCATACCTCTAGAGCTCTGAAGTCTAGACTAGCCTTTTTGTAATATTCCCAATTATTCCTAAGCTAATGGGAATATTCATTTTTGTTTTGTTTTTATGTTTCATGAATAAAAGAGTAAAAGAGGATCATAAAACTCCTAAAAAACAAATAAATCAATGCCAAATGTGAAAAAGGTTAAATCTTGGCTATGTAAGTAAGCATCCTTAGGTGTGAAAGGGGCGGGATGTTTTGACTGGGTCAACCATGACCAAATCTACAACGTTGTCTTGGAGGAGTGGCCATTAATGAGGGACAACATAGTTTTAGATGAAGATGGCTTGTGTGAAATAATCTATTTCATTGATGGTGGTTTATGGTTTACAAGCTCTTAATCTATATAAGGAAGGGGATGGAAACATGAAAAGGTTGTTGAATGATATTGTATTTCCTGATTGTATTGTCTATTTAGACATACAGCTTCCTTTGGTTGTTTAGCCTAGATTTCAACTGTCATTTAGCATTGGGTGTTCATGATCGGGAATCCCACCTCTTTCCTTCAGAGGCCTCTTGGAAGAGTCTTGTATTGCATAGTCCACTATCTAGCTGAAGGCCAAGATTCTTCTTCCAACTACATCATAGATCATGTTGAGGGTTTGGTTGTCTTTGAAAGCTGCAGAAAGTGGAGGCTAGATCTACTAAGATATAGATCATTATAGTGCTCCTTTTCAGTGGGGAAGGCTTCTATCCCATTGGAAAGAGAGTATTGGATCATTGGAGCATCAATTTCAGATCATGGCATGTGGCCAAAAATTATCTAAACCCTACAACACAGTTTTACTTCTAGATCTACATTTTTCTATAGGTGCTTTTGCAGGGTCACTTTGGCACATATTTTGGAGGAGTGATTTTCATTTGTTCAGGATCTGCCTTTCACCTTTGAGATCCACTGAAGAGGATCATTTTATTGTACATATCATATCAGATCTGAATATTCCTGAACATTTGAATATTTTTGCAGATTTGCAGCTTTAGATCTCAGATCTACTCCTTGTATATGATATTTTTCTGAAAACCCCAAGGGGAATTTGAAGAAGAGCCTATATAGTGTATGGATCAGTTATGGATATAATTTTTCATGCACTGATTTTCTCTAAATCTGAAGTGTAATCAAAAGCTCCTGCAGCTCAATAAAATAACGTTGTCAAGCCTTTTTCAGTCTATATATGTGATTGCAACACCTCTTTTAAGGATTTTCTTCCATTGAAGACTTCTATTTATTATTGTACATCTTATGGGCCCCATTGTACATCTAATTTTCTGTTGTAAATGTTAAAGAGGGGTCTCCATATTGGCCTCCTTCTATGTTTTAGATGATCTGCGTTATTTCTTTGCATAACTGTCTTGTATTGTTGCATTCCCCATTTTGAGATATTACTGTGGTATTGGAGCATCATCTTGGCACAACCTATGCATTCTAAGAATCCAATATGTCTTCTGAAGGAGAATAACCTCTTACTGATAGAGAGAAGAGGTACCTAAAGAGAATATAGAAGAAGAAGTTTGATTACACCAATGACAATCAAGACAAGGGTAAAGCCCCTGAATCTGGAAGTGAAGAAGAAGAAAAGGATTTTCCTAAGGTCCTTTTGAGAGCCATGCAATATCTTGCTAGAGAGATCAAAGAGATGAGATTGGACAGAATCAAAGAATATCCTAAGATATTTCATCTTGGAGAAATCACTGGCATGTCTCACCACTGGAATGATCAGCCAGTGCATTAGCCACAAGTTTCCCAATGCTCTAATATGCCTACCTTTTTGGTTGTGGGAAATGAAGGGTTTCAAGAACAAGAATACCTTGAAGACTATTTTGAAGAATATCAGTCTCAAAATAATATATTCAAATATCACTTGAGTTTTCAAGAGTTTTTTCACCTCAAGGAAAAAAGAGGACCAAGGCATCATCATGGAGGTGGTCGATTCATTCAAAATCATGATCGACATCTCTATGGGAAGATTATTTTTACCCAACTTTGATGGGTCATCCAAGTGTTCTCCCAAATCATGGGTCGAAAAAAATTGACATCTACTTTTAGTTGAACAAATTCCTAGAGATGGAGGCTATTAAGATTGTAGTATTGCACTTTGAAGGTGAAGCACACAATTTGTGGTTCCATGACTTGTCTAGGGTCATTCCAATGTGACTACTTATTCAGAGTTCACTAGAAGGCTGGTGGAAATATTTGATAGAATAGATCTAGAGGCACCATTTATAAGCCTTGCAAAGTTGAAACAATCAAGTAATACAGAGTCTTACATTTCTGAATTTTTAAGATTATCTGTTATGGTTCCTGATTTGTCTGCGACAAGAAGGGTGTACATGTTCATTGATGGCTAATATGAACCTCTTCATGGGTTGGTCAAATATACCAAGCCCACTATCCTACATGATGCTATTGAAAGGGATAGAGACCTTCAATATGCCTTGCCAAAAACCAAGGAAAGCTTTCATCATAAGCTCTCTCTTCCTTCAAAGGGAAAGGAAGATAAAATTTCTCCTTCCAAGGAGAGCTCATACAAGAAGCCTCTTGATGATGAAGTTTGGAGATATCTAAGAAAAACGAAGCTATGCTTCACTTGACAAGACTCATGGGCACCTGGAAATAGATGTGCTGCTAGAAAAGCACATTACATAGAGGTATTCTCAGATGTTGAGGAGGAAGAATGAGATGAACCAAGAAGAGGTCACAGCGCTGACACTGTAGGAGGAGAGTCAACACCATCAGGATATGGGGATGGAGAATTTGCTCCTGTTGGAGGGGCTCTTGCATCTTTGAGAGGAGTAGATAATTACTTTACCTTAAGAGTTCAAGGTTCCATCTTGAATCAGAGGGTCTCTTATTTGATTGATAGTGGGGAAACTCACAATTTCGCTGATGCCCATCTGGTGTAGAGGAGGGCAATACCCACTGATAATTTTGAGGGATTATTTATTTTGGTCCCAGGAGATAGAAAAACGCAATGCATGAATTATGTCCCATCACTTTCAGTCACCATGGGCACTTATACATTGGTTGATCACTTCTTTGTGGTTGACAAACCTGACGCTAATTTGATTTTGGGTGTTCAATGGATGATTACAATGGGGAAAGTCACCAATGATTGGGGGCTATGCAAATGGAAAGGGTGGACAGGAAGAGTGGTGAAACCAAAATGATCAAAGGCATGCATACATATCCCTCACATACCACTTCCAACTAAATAACAAAGATGGATTTTCCTAGTGGAAGCAAGGACCATACAGTCCCATCCATCATGCTCATGAGATTGCTGCATGGGAGACTCTTATCTAGTGGCGAACCACTTGGGAGGCCACCTGATTAAGTTTTTGTGGGAGATCTCTTAGCACATGATGCTCCAAATTCGGATCAAGGAGCGAGGGGATCATTGGAAGAAAAATATACAGCGTTGGGGGCTTGGGTAGGCTCAAGGAGGAGGGATATTGTTTTCTCTTATCATCATCACTCACTCTCATTTCTGATTTTGCACTGTGGGAGGAGAAGAATGGAAGGAATTTCCTTCCAACATACACCTTTGGCATGGGATATGTCAAAGAGGAGAGCAGCAACATGACAGACATTTTTGTTGATACATTATCAACGCTGTCATTGTTGGGATGTTTAGATCCATATTGGAAATCCCAATTGTTGGTGGATTATTCCAAGGATCTTCTCACTTGTATGATACTTGATGACCACCTGCATGAAGAGGGATATCTAGTCCATGAAGGAGTCATCTATCATCATGGTTGGATATTCTTATCTAGAGCCTCCAAGCTCAAGGAGAAGTTGCTACAAAAGGCTTAAAAAGAGTTATGTTTCAGCCACACCTATTCTATGAAGCTCAACAACATAATTTTGTGGAGCTAATATTGGAAGGGATTTAAAGGAGAACTATATCAACATTGTCAAAGATGCATATACGATGTGGAGATGCAGCAGAAACATAACTCTATGGAAGAGTGAATTCAACCCTCTCTTTCTCCTTTTGAGGGAAAGGATAGATCTATGCACCACTCCATATGTATAAGGAGGATTGTTGGTGAGGAACATGCTCATGTGAAACATATTTTATTTTCTAATTTTATGCATTCTTTCACCATGTTTATGCAGGCCATGACTCCAAGGAGGAGTGTTATATCTTGTAAACTTCATGGCCAACACGGGGCCACAAAAATTTCTAAACTTGGCCACTCCCTTGGTGGGCAAAAGGAGATTTTTAATCATGATGGGTGCTTTCCTAAGGCACCAAATGTATCCCAAACTTTCTACCATAGTGAGATAACATGGAAAAAAAGTAAGTGGTGGAGAAACCACTTACCACATCTAGATCTGATGTAGGCAGGAGATGCACTGTGCTGGTTCCACATGTGAGACTATGACCCACCTCCATATGCACAAATTTTTGTGTGTATGTATATTGTTTTGATCCCATACATTGATGATGTAGTTGTGGTTTTTATGGGAATGTATGGAGGGAGGATGGGAGGTATGTATGTGCCCTATGGGATGGAGGTTCTCAATGTAACTTATGCTACATGTTTCAGGGAGGACATTGGGCAAGCCATGTTTGCTTCATTTGAGATATTGTCTCCTTATGGGATGCACTATTTACATCTCATAAGAACTTTGGAGGAACAATTCATGGAGGGATGGATTGGTGAATACTTAGGTTATGGAGAGAGCTTATCATATGATGATGTCACCAATGGAGGAGGAGGAGAGTTGCAACACTCACCTTATCAGTTGCTTGAGGAAAAACAACATTTGGGAGGGGAGGACTGTAATATTCCCGATTAGTCCTAAGCTAATGGGAATATTCATTTTCCTTTTATTTTTCTGTTTCATGAATACAAGTGTAAAGGAGGATTGTAAAACTCCTAAACAACAAATAAATCAATGCCAAATGTGAAAAAGGTTAAATCTTGGCTATGTAAGCAAGCACCCTTAGGTGTGAAAGGGGCTGGATGTTTTGATTGGGTCAACCATGACCAAATCTACAATTCTATCTTGGAGGAGTGGCCATTAATAGGGCACATCGCAGTTTTAGATCGAGATGGCTTGTCTGGAAGAAGCTATTTCATTGAAGGTGGTTTAGGGTTTACAAGCTCTTAATATATATAATAAAGGGGATGGCAGCATGAAAAGGTTTTTGAATGATATTGTATTTCCTGATTGTATTGTCTATTTAGACATACAACTTTCTTTGGCTGTTTAGCCTAGATTGCAAATGTTGTTTAGCATTGGGTGTTCCTGATCGAGAATCCCACCTCTTTCCTTGAGAGGCCTCTTGGAAGAGTCTTGTATTGCATAGTACACTATCTGGCTGAATGCCAAGCTTCTTCTTCCAACTACAATGCAGATCATGTTGAGGTTTTGGTTGTCTTTAAAATCTGCAGCAAGTGGAGGCTAGATCTACTCAGATCTAGACCATTGTAGTGCTCCTTTTTAGTGGGGAAGGCATCTATCCCATTGGCATCAGAGTATTGGATCATTGGAACATCAATTTCAGATCTTGGCATGTGGCCAAACATTATCTTAACCCTACAGTGTAGTCTTACATCCAGATCTGCATTTTTCTGTAGGTGTTTTTGTAGGGTCATTTTGGCACATATTTTGGAGGAGCGATTTTCATGTGTTGGGGATCTGCCCTTCACCTTTGAGATCCACTGAAGTGGATCATTTTATTGTACATATTAGATCAAATCTGAATATTCCTGAATATATGAATATTTTTGCATATCTGCAGATTTAGATCTCAGATCTACTCCTTGTATATGATCTTTTGCTGAAAACCCCAAGGGGAATTTTAAGAAGAGCCTATCTAGTGTATGGAACTATTATGGATTCAAATTTTCATGCACTGATTTTCTCTATATCTAAATTCCAATAAAAAACTGTTGTAGTTCAATAAAATAATGTTGTCAAGCCTTTTTCATTCTATATATGTGATTGCAGCACCTCTTTTGAGGATTTTATTCCATTGGAGACTTCTATTTCTTATTGTACATCTTATGGGCTCCATTGTAGATTTGATTTTCTATTTTAAATGTTAAATAAGCGTCTCCATATTGGCCTCCTACTATGTTTTATATGATCTGCATTATTTCTCTACGTAACTGTCTTGTATTGTTGCATTCCCCATTTTTGGATATTACACTTTTTTGCTGGCATATGAATTTGCAGTAGACTCTGGAATCCCTTCACTTGGTGGGGTTATTGTGGTAGTAACTTCAAGGTGGAAGAAATTCCTGTGGAGACCCTATTGTAGATTGAAGGTGGGGTTTATATCTCTGGATTCCCTTAGTGGCTAGTGGGTAGAGGTTGCATATCTCTAGAGCCCTCGACTAGCCTGTACTTGAATACTCTTTGCTTGAATGGTGGAGATAGGATAAGCCTATAGAATCCCTCGATATCTGGCAACTTGGTTCTTGAACAATATTGTCAATCCCTGAAATTAAGTCCAGTGGTGATAAATGCATGAGACGCTGGGTTGCAACAAGTATACAGTCTGGAGGTGTACTGTCCAAAGCTCAATCGCCCATGTTTATTTTTTAGTCAATTTAGTGTTCTAAATTTCTTACATAAATTTATCAACCAGGGCTTGTGAACTGATGAAGTGTGGTGCACTATATGTGCCTAAGTGACCTTTCCCTTACTTCGTTGTTTGTGTTTTTCTTATTGTTTTTGCGGGTTTGCCTTTTTAATACTGAGTGTGCTACCCTAGGCTATTGGAAAAGTTAAAATGAATCTAATTAGAAAGGAATAATAGGAAATATTATGAAGCTAAGCTAATTTTCTATAAAAGAAACCAAAATTTATGGACTAGTTCTAAGACCTACTTTTGATAAAAAAGGTAAAGTATACAAATTTAGGATTAAACCTAATCCATGGATCTATGACTAAACTGGATTGAAGATGTAGTAAAATCAGTACTATCTAGCTTATTAGGTAAACCTTATTAAGATGAAATCAACCGTTCGTACCTTTAGCTGCTAATGTCCTACATTTAAAATAGAAAATTCTATTGTAATTACCTACTATGTTTTAGTTACTCCATTTACCCAATATGTAGAGAGTGACCCCTTGTGGTAATGTTTATAAGAAACCATTACATCCGTCTAAAAAAACCAAAGAACTACAATAACTAGAAATGAAATAACTCAAACATTGCATCACATCTTATCATTTAATCATCCTTGCTTAGTATATATTCAGATTAATTTCTTCCAAAATGACCTTTAAGAAGATTTTTTTGTTGCAATGAAATGAGGATCTTATAACTAAAACAAACTAAGTGAATAGCATGTACTTCATTTAATGATTAAACTAATTCATATTTATGTAGGAATGCAACAGAATACAGAAATAACCATAAACATAGAGATGCAGCGGAAATAATGCGTCATTTCATTAATATCAAATAATAGAAATATGCTTATAGACATAATGGAAATACAATAGCTAGGGTGCTGGTAGCGAATCTCTGAGAAGAGATGTGGTGGCTATAGACCTCTGAACTGTGTTACAATGAGGCTCAAGGGCCTATTTATTATTGAGAAACAATGGAGAACTCTAAATGTCCAAAAACCAAACCCTAGGAGATGAAGCGCCAAAACTATGGGCCCCGTTTGGGTAAGTTGGTGGTTCAACTTCCTAGAGACGTAACTTTGGCATACGATCTCCGTTTGATGCGCTCAATAGCTCGTTAGAAAGATCTATCCGAGGAATAAAACTTTCGGCACAAATATCATTATGGAATAGAATTATATTTGCTGGAGGCACGATGCCCAAAAAACATTGTTTAGGGCCTTAAAATGGCTCCGGAAGTTCAGGACCCGAAAAAACTGCTAAAAATAGTAAGTTTTGTTGCAACTTGAAAACTGAAAGAACTGATGATGGGGGTTCAAATGGAATAGGTGGGTGGCCACCAATATCCACCTAGATCATTAAGCCCCCAAAACGGCTCCGAGAGTGGAGGACCCAAAAACTTGCTAAAAATAGTAAGTCGTGCTGAATGTGAAAAGCTGCAAGAATTGATAGTGCTGGTCCAGATGGAATAGGTGGGTGGCCACTAATATCCACCTGGATCATTCCTCCCTCCTTAGGAAGTAATGTTCACCATTGCGTTGAGATCATCCATGAGACGAGGCAAATTCTATTGAACTGAGTATGAGATGTGTTGAAGATGTCATGGACCTGCGGGTGGACATGCTGGATGCGTTTAGTAAATTTGGTTTCTTTATCAGCCTCAGACAGTACATGTTTGGATTCTGTATGTGTATTTGCAGGATGTATGGAAACATCAGGCGGTGGTGCATTGGGAGTCAGGTCAATGGAGTGCTTGTCCTGACAGTGTAGAGGAACCTCTGGGAGTGAGGAGAAAATGTCCTCGTATTCCTCCATGAATTTGTCCATTTGTTGCAGCCGTACAGGGGAGCCCTATTTCGAGGTTGTGGCCCCAATATTCTTCTTTCCCTGTGATCGAGTTGTAAGGAAAATGAATTTCCTTGTTTGGGAAACAATCTTACTGCGTTGTTTTGCAGTAGTCAAAGAGATGACAGGAGGCAGTACTACCTCTGGTATCCTCTACAAGTTATTTCCAAAAGTAATAATAACAGAACGCGGCCTAGACTCATACACAACATGTCACCTCCACAAGTATGGTTGGCCCAATAATACATCAGCTAGATCAAGAGGAGCAACATCACATAATACCTCATCCGTGAACGGCTTGATACTGTACGGAAGACGACACTGCTGGCGGATGCAGAGATCTCTCCCTGGGTGGAGCCACCCGATGGTATATGGCTGTGGGTGTGCTATGGTTGGTAAGCCGAGCTGCTTTACGACCTCTGCTGAGATGAGGTTCTTTTGGCTTCCGCTATCGACGAGAAATTGCAGCGGAGAACCCTTTACCCACATTTGCGACTGGAAGAGGCGCTCCCCCTCCGCTGGATCTTCTGGACCCTCCTTTTGGATCTTGGTGGTGGAAACAATGCCACTGGGATCTGCATCAATGATTTTCTTCCCTTTTTCATTGCCTTTTTCTGGTTCTAACTCAGGATCAGAAAAGGCATCTAACTCGAGTGCCTTTAGTTCGGCCACCAAAGACTGTTTGGCCCGACACTCGTTTTTGCTGTGAGTGGGGCTGTTATGAAATTCACACCACTTCCCTGTGTCCTTCTTTGGATTTGTTGTGTTTTTTTTAGTTTCATTGCTTTGGCCTTGCCCATTTTTCTTCAGTTCGGGGGCACCTTTCGGATTTGCAGATCCAAAGTCTTGCTTCTTCTGCTTAAATTTTTGCTCGATCTTGGCGGCATAGCGATATGCCGTGCCAAGCAATGTAATGTCGAGGAACTCCATTTCCTCCTGAATGTGGTTGTGTAGACAGCTGTGGTACTTGAGCACCAAATGTCTCTCTGAATCTTTAATACCCAACTTTGTGCGTAGGGTATGGAACAGATTCATCAGTTCATGCACATCTTGGTCCTTTTGTTGCCGCAACATGGTCCATTGGATGTATTTGTCCTCATAGCTCCCCACGGGGTAATATTGTTCATTGATGCCGTCTCGGAACAAATTCCAAGTGGGTGTGGCCGAGAACAGAGATGGTTCCCCTTCACCCTCTTGCTCACGGTAGGTTTCCCACCAGTATTTTACATGGGGGGCAGCTTTGAGGAGTGCAAAAAAAATATTTTCTTGGTTAGAGAAGTCATGGACTGAGAAATACCCTTCCAGCAAATTTAACCATCTATCTATGGCGTCTGCATCTATTTTTCCTTCAAATATAGGAATGTCAAAGTTTACCTGTACCTTGAAGGGAGTGGCGCCTCCAGAGTGGTTGTTGGATGCAGATGCGCCATATGTGGGCAGTCGTTGAAGGATTTGAGCAAATTTATCCATCATCGCGTTCCTTTGTTTCTTGAGGGCCTCCTAGAGCAATATTTTGATAGGATATCCTGTTCCCTTGTCTTTATTTTCTTCTGCCATGGGAGGTCATCGGGGTTTGCGAGGCAAATCTTGTAAGGGTTCAACCAGATCGAGCCCTAACTCCTTATACCCTAACCGCGTTGGGGACATGCAAAGAAAAACAAAGAAATATCATACCCGCTCTGATACCACTGATCCAGATTTATGCAGGAATGTAATAGAATACAGAAATAACCATAAAAATAGAGATGCAGCGGAAATAATGCATCATTTCATTAATATCAGATAACAGAAATATGCTTACAGACATAATGGAAATACAATAGCTAGGGTGCTGGTAGCAAATCTCTGAGAAGAGATGTGGTGGCTACAGACCTTTGAACTATGTTACAATGAGGCTCGAGGGCCTATTTATTATTGAGAAACAATGGAGAACTCTAAACATCCAAAAACCAAACCCTAGGAGATGAAGCACCAAAACTATGGGCCCCGTTTGGGTAAGTTGGTGGTTCAACTTCCTAGGGACGTAACTTTGGCATACGATCTCCGTTTGATGCGCTCAATAGCTCGTTAGAAAGATATATCCGAGGAATACAACTTTCAGCACGAATATCATTTCAGAATGGAATGATATTTGATGGAGGCGCGATGCCCAAAAAACGTCGTTTAGGGCCTTAAAACAGCTCCAGAAGTTCAGGACCCGAAAAACTGCTAAAAATAGTAAGTTTTGTTGCAACTTGAAAACTGAAAGAACTGACGATGGGGGTTCAAATGGAATAGGTGGGTGGCCACCAATATCCACCTAGATCATTAAGCCCCCAAAACGGCTCCGAGAGTGGAGGACCCAAAAACCTGCTAAAAATAGTAAGTTGTGCTTAATGTGAAAAGCTGCAAGAATTGATAGTGCTGGTCCAAATGGAATAGGTGGGTGGCCACCGATATCCACCTGGATCATAAACCTAATCCATGGATCTATGACTAAACTGAGATTGGAAGATAGAGTAAAATCAGGAAAATGTATCAACTATTGTACTTTAGGTTGTCTCAACTTTCAATTATTAGGTAAAACCTTATTAAGATGAAATCAACTGTTCGTACCTTAGTTGCTAATGTCCTAAGACAGAAAATACAAAATTCTATTAAAAATTACCTATGATGTTTTAGTTACTCCACTTACCCAATATGTAGAGAGTGACCCCTTTGTGGTAATGTTTCTAAGAAACCATTACATCTGTCTAAACCAAAGAACTACAATAACTCTGTAAAATGAAATAACTCAAACATTGCATCACATATTATCATTTAATCATCCTTGCTTAGTATATTCAGATTAATTTCCTCCAAAATCACCTTTAAGAAGATTTTTTTTTGTTGCAATGAAATGAGGATCTTCTAACTAAAACAAACTAAGTGAATAATTGACTTATCAGTCTCATCTAACTGTGAAGCTTGTGACCTCTTGGAATGGCTTCGGAGAAATCAATTATACCTTTAGTTCTTAGGAAGAAAATGACAAGAAATGAAATGTATTCTAAAACTAACTAAATTAGTAATTGACTTATCAGTCTCATCCAACTGTGAAGCTTGTGACCTCTTGGAATGGCTTAGGAGAAATCAATTATACCTTTAGTTCTTAGCAAGAAAATGACAAGAAATGAAATGTATTCTAAAACTAACTAAATGAGTAATTGACTTATCAGTATCATCCAACTGTGAAGCTTGTGACCTCTTGAAATGGCTTCGGAAAAATCAATTACACCTTTAGTTCTTAGCAATAAAATGACAAGAAATGAATTTTATTCAACCACTCCACTTATAAGACATTTAACCATTCAATGTAAGATTTGATAAATGGAAAAAAATGGATTTCATAAATGCTTAATTGACCCAGTAATTGGCAACTTCTAATGAATTTGAAAAGGAAAAACAATAAACTAAACAACCTTGTTTCTTAGCACTTCAATCTTTATTCCAATCCCAAAGACAGAAGTCTTATCTCCTTGAAACATTTCAGAAGGAAAATCTCCACAGTTGCATTTAAACTATTGAAAACTAGAAATTAAGAATGAACAAAAATTACTAAATAGAATTAAACAAATCTAACTAGAAAGCATTAAAAACCTCCTTTAGCAGTAGGGGCCCTCTTCTACCAAGTTGGTTAAATTCTTATCTTTTCAAAAGTGCAATCAAACTAGCATCTGGAAACTGAACTTCTTTATTGAAACAGAGTTTTAGAAAACAGAGTATTTCATTGTAATTCTGAACTTGTGCTACAAAAATTTAACTTGTTATGGATTCTATAAAACCTATATTTAAAGGTAATTTGCATAAATAACTAAGAAGAAAAGTAGCTATAGGTGTCTCTTTGAATTATAATCAAAATAGGATTTTTAGGACTCATGATTTGCTACGAAGCAAATCAGGCGTCCTAATTTCTGTAGGAAACAGTCTTTGACTTGTAGCTTTGACCATAGGGTTAGGCACCTCCATATGTCGATTTGGTCCATATGAATGGGATGAAATCCATGTAGGAGGGATTTTGAGAATACCCATCTGGCCCACTCCTTCAGTTGACACCTGTAACATGTTCAACCACAAGAGTAGTTACGGAACATATAGTTAGCTGTAGTAGAGGCTTCACTTTGTAGCTAATTTTCAAAAACTTATCAAAATAGAAAAAAACATGAAAATACAATATGTCAATCATTTGTATGTATCCTTGACACAAACCTTAGCATTCTTCACTGATTAGGGTTTATGAACTGATGGAAAAGAGGTGAGATGAGATGAGAAAACTGTAAAGGAGAGGGTAATTCTAGGGTTCAACATGCATTTAAATAAAGAAAATCTTGTGTACAGTTATTTCTAAATATAATCATGTTGAATTAATTTAAGTAATAAGTTGCTCTTGGATGACCATGCATAAATAATTGTAGATGCTGAAATTTTAGGTGCATATGAGGTTGTATTCCTGCTTATGCATGCTTGAAAAAAATGGTTATCTTAATATGATATTGGAATAACACAGTGTATAGGTTCATAATATTCCTATTTGTAGTTATCTCAATGCAATATGGTGAAGACTAGTTCTAGCTTGAACTTGGTATTGACCTGTTGGAGGGACACATTGTTAGTTATCGATGTATCACTTAGAATTTAGCATATGATTGTTCTGGCATATATTCTGCTACTGTAAATCTCATATTAGAATAGACCAACAAGTTGATTATGTGTATTTTGTATTATCTGTGATCTCCTGTTGGATGAGGAATAGTGTCAGGATGTTGCTTCTAGACCGTCTTCTAGGAGACATATACTCCTGGAATTGCATTACATCCAGTAGTGTAAATTTGTTACAGCAAAATCAGAAATCCTCAAGGTTTCTGGAAGACAAATTGAGATGATATATTAATCCACCTATTCTTCCTCTTTAATGACTCTAATTATCACCATATATAGACTACATACAGATTCAGGACTTCGAAGAAAAAATATCCCTCTTATTAGGTGGATACAAAAAAAAAACTCACATATCCATCCTCTCTTGAAAATTGAAATGGAAAGTGGTGAAGCATTAGTGGAAGTGTCAAAGGAAACCATTGTGCAGTTGTAAAACAAGTTCAAGAAACTTGACAATGGATTCAAGGCATCACTGAGCAGGCAGACTGCATCAGTCAATGTGGCTCTGACCATTGCCACAACTGCAATATAGGTAGGAGCTATTGGGGTTGTAATAAGTATTCTTACTTCATAGATATCATCCACTCTACTCACCCAAGAAAATGGGTTCAATCCTTAAGCCATGGCTTAAATCAAGCACATAGGTACAGATGAGAATGCCTTGTTTTCCTTTTTGGGCATCAATTGCTTTACATTTTCCTTACATATTGATGGACTGTTTTCCCTAGTTTTAATATCTATCTTGTTAAATTAAAAGGTAATTTTTACATATTTATTTATAGCTTGAAATTAGTTCTGTTGAGAAATTTTGCTGATATAAGTCACAATAAATTCAACTAAAACATGCTTATACAATGTTACTCCTTAAGATAGAAAAATGATTGATGAATTGTGTGGATTGATCCTTGTGGCTCAATATATTCTCCCAACAATTATATTCATACATCTCAGATTTTATTGTTATCTCTGAAGAAATATCACTTGATTTATAACTTTACTGCAACTAAATGTAACATCTCAGTTTTCCATCATTGCTTCTAGATGTATCCATTTCACTAATGGTTAGCAAAAGACCCAATTCATTGAAATAATTCAAAGGAAATACATTGAGTGAATGTGACACAAACATATAAGGGAGAGTGTTGTCATTCTAAGAGAGATAAAATGGAATACAAACCACGTATTCACAACATTATAAATTCCCTGAGATTGTCCCAATCGACACATCTTCTCTACACCTCAACTACAACAATCATGGTAGCATTTTTGTAATATTTTTTCTAGCAAAGGAGAGTTGATTATTTCATTCCTCCTACAAGTTTGAGCAATGCATTTATCTTTATGTTCTTTTTTGTGTCTCATGCATGAGATCCAAGTGAAGAGGACACTGACATGTATGGAATGTCGTGTTTCAAATTTGTAACACAGCCACTTAACTAACTAGTTGTAGCTTCTATGCTAACCCAAGAGTCAAAGTCCAGTTGTGAGAACGGGGTAAAAGTCCCCCCCCCCTCCCCCCCCCCCCCTTTATTTTTATCCCTTCTAGATTTTCACCTGTGAAATCTAATTGCAATCATTCAGTGCATCTTCCATGTTGGTAGTTTTCTCAATCCTAAATATTAAGACTCTGCAACTTTTAATGGGTAGAAATCATCGTGCATAACAACAACCCTATTGTCTCAATCAATGGAAGGCTACCAGTAAAACATCATTTTAGAAATTTTAAGCATTCATGAGTTTATACCCACACTAGATGTCATAATGTTATAATTTTCACTTCTATCCCGTAACATCCTCAGTGTGGTAATAAAAACATTGAAGATATTAGTCCACATACCTATGAAAGAATATGATCAAGAATATATCTTGATTTGTGCTCACTACTTAGGAAAGGAGTGTTAACATGCTTACAAAGTGCACAACTCTTTCACAATCCTATCTCCTTGATATTTAATTCCAATGATCCCTACACCATATTATTCAAGAAATTTAATACTCCATAATGCATGGGACCAAATTTTATGTGCAATAACTCACACAAACTATCACTTTCATACACTAAAGCACCATGCTTCAATAAATCTGGTAGATTCTTTGATACAATTTGTAACAAAACCCTTTCACAGATAAGTATTAGAATTGGATATACATATATAATGAATTTAGGGATAAACTCGAGTATAAAGTACAAAACCAAGACGCATAAGTATGCTCCTAGAAGGTGTTTTGATGCATCTTCTTTAGTAAATTTATATTCATATAGTTAAGCATAATATGAAGAAAGGAGAGTTATTAGACTAAGTGATAGATAGGAAGTAAGATTTTTTTTAGGTGTCTTCCATATTTGTCAAAAACTTTACATGAAATATCAGTGTGGCTAAAAGGTGACATTAATGCCCTGGGGTTAATGGAAAAGCCTGCAAATTTCAATTTTAGTCAATGCTCTGCTTGTTGTCCTAATGTCCAAAAATTTTATTAAAGGAGTTTACTATGGTTGATAAGCTGAAAGAGTATGAAGTCTACATGCATCAAGAAATGATTGTATGTATATATGACCAAGAAAGGAGAAATACAATGAAGACAATGATCTCCACCATATGTAAACTTGTTAAAGTAAATCTTATCATGTTGGAACCATATGGAAATGAGGAAAATAATAATTAGACCATCAATATATGGAACATTCACACAACTATGGCATGCTTACACTACATACTATCTATACATCCTTGATATGCAGATCGAATCTCAACACTAATGTATCATCATAATGCTAAAGGCCATCATGGTAACTTTGGTGCTCAAAATCCATTAATATAAAAAATACACACACATAAACTTTGCACTTAATAATATTTTTCTAGATATCATAGCACCAACCATTGAGCTATAGTCACCATATAGGTAATACCCTGGAAAATGGGTGTCCATAAGGTAAAATATGATGACATTTGGAAGTTAAAGTACATGTTCCATCAAAATATGTCTAATAAGCATAACTGGAGTATGCTAACTGACCCTCGTACGTCATTAGGGTGAGACGGTTTATACGACCATGATGAAATGCCAATATGCTTAAGGATGGTAATAGTAGTCCTTGAAGAGTATATTTCAAACTAAAATATACCCTAAACTTACTTCATTCAGTTCACCCCAACTAAAAAGGAAGATTTGTTCATTCTATTACCTTGGATCATGCTCAACCCTAGATTCTTATAACCTTCAATTTTATAGCATATTGGGTTTCATTCCTTCCGTTGGTAGTAGTAATAAAACAACTCACATTTTTTACCTAAAATCTTATAGTGGAACTGTTTATACAAGAATTTAAAAAGAGGATATGACAACATGTTATAATAATGAAATTGCTACAGGAATTTCTCATAGTCCTTAGTGACAGTTCATGATGTAACAACGTGTAAAAAGGTAATAATGCTTGTCAAATACCTATATATGATAGAAAATTGGTTGTATCTATTTATTGGTCATATTAACACATTGATACTGCAATACTAGTGGGTGAATTCATAATTCGAAGCTGAAAGAATCACTTTCTGTTGTGAGTTCACTCTTGCTATTTATATGAAAAAGTCCAAATTATAACTACAATAAATGATTCAGTATGAGTCTACTGCATACTTATATATAGTGTGATAGCGATTATCGTATCCATTTGGTCTTGACCAACACATTGATCTTTGTCTTGGTGGGTCATGGGTGAATTCATAATTCGAAGCTGAAAGAATCACTTTCTGTTGTGAGTTCACTCTTGCTATTTATATGAAAAAGTCCAAATTATAACTACAATAAATGATTCAGTATGAGTCTACTGCATACTTATATATAGTAATATTAATAGACACATAGGAATTAGAAAGAACACATATTAATAGAACAAATGTAAGAGAATTTCAGAGCTTCAAGTTTACCATAACAGAGTTATATTAGTGGTTAACCCTTCATAAGTGATGGTGGTTAATCCACCAACCTATAGCGTCATCATCTAATGTTTACATTTCTCACATGTTAAACACTAAACATTGAAAGTAACGTGTGATGAAAATTCTAAAATAAATCCATAAAATAAGTAACACTTTGTTGGAGCATGATGGTTGTTCCTCCAACATCTCCCTTCAAATATAAGCTACTCAATAAAGAGTTGTTTATCACCTCGTTCAACACAAACTTTTAGCTGATTACAATAAATTCTCTATCCACAATCTGTGGGACCTATTCTTGGTCACCATTCTGTTCTTTCATCATCACTTGCATTTCAAAGTGAACTGCAGAACATGGTATTTTGGCCGTAAACTTACTTACACAACTATCATTTAACATCCCCTTAAATGTTCATCCAAGTCAAGAAATCACTTGTTTATTCACCCAAAACTTTATCTAAAAGATTGGATATAGGCTAACTCCCATTCATAAAGCCATCCTGGTAATTAGTTGTTATTCTTGTTGGCTCATTAGGAGAGAAACATGGATACAAGTTGTATCATCCAAATTTATTTGCATCAAAATTGTCAGTTTCTTAGTTTTTTTTTTCATATCTTAAAGGCTGGTGATTTCTATCTCTTCTTTTCTTATTATGTGTGTAGAAAGTTGTTGTCTACTATCCTTATTTACAAATATTGAGCTGGCACCAGGTCCAACAACAAGATAGTTGGCCAGATAAAAAAATTTCAACACTTGTGATCACTGGGCAAGATTCGAGGTTCAATTATTTACTTCTACTTAATTAGTCACATTAACTAGTTTGGCTATCATTGAAAATTAATATAATCTTTTCTTTCTTTCAACCTTTTTTCAAAAAACATTGACAATGCAACTTAAATTGAAAGGTTTCATAGTTTTCAAGAGCAGGGGTTAGTAGGGGTGGGGTTCATAGAAAAGTGTATGGGTGTAGTGCAAAATGTTAGGTACTGGAGATGGCATGATGTTTGTTCCTCCAACATATCCCTTCAAATATCAGTTACTCAATAAAGAGTTGTTTATCACCTCGTTCAACACAAAATTGTAGCTGACTGCAATATCCTCTCGATACACAGTCTCTGGGACCCATTCTTGGTGGCCACTTTGATGGTTCATCATCACTTACATCTCAAAGTGAACTGCACAACATGGTATTGTGGTTGTAAATTTAGTTGATGTTTGTTCCTCCAACATCTCCCTTCAAACATGAGCTGCTCAATAAAGAGTTGTTTATCACCTAGTTCAATATAAAATTGTAGTCAACTACAATATATTCTCCATCCACAGTCTCTGGGATCCATTCTTGGTGGCCACTCTATTGAATCATCAATACTTCTATTTCAAAGTGAACTACACAACATGGTATTGTGGCTGTAAACTTACACAACTATCATTGAATATCCCCTTAAATGTTCATCCATTTCAAGGAATCACTTGTTTATTCACCCAAAAATTGATCTAAATTATTGGATATGGGTTAACTCCCATCCATGAAGCCATTTGGGTAACTATTTTTTATGCTAGTTGGTTCATTAGGAGAGCAACCTGGATACAGGTTGTACCATCCAAATTTATTTTCATCAAAATTGTCAGATTCTTAGTTATTTTTTTCATATCTTAAAGGCTGGTGATTTATATCTCTGCCTTTCCTATTATGAGTGTAGAAATTTGTTGTCCACTGTCCTTATTTACAACTATTGAGTTGGCACAAGGTCTAATACCAAGATAATTGGCCAGATAAACATTTTTCAGTAGTTGTGATCACTGGGCAAACTTTGAGGTTCAATCGTTTACTTCTACTTTATTAGCCACATTAAATGGTTTTGGCTACCATTGAAAATTAATATAATATTTTCTTTCTTTGAACTCTTTTTCAAGAAACATTGACCCTATTAGGTGGTTTCAACCTCTAAGGGGGTGAAATGTCCAATGCACATCCATCAAATGGTAGGTGTCGTGTGAAATGATGATGGAACATGGTGGGGGTAAAGGGAATGCTCCAAGCCACATGTCATGGCACTAGGGTAGCTATGATGAAGGAAGCCCACACATTGGGAATATGGATGTAATATAAAAATTTATACAAAAAATTTGAAGTCTAGTTTAGACATCCAAACAAGGACATTAGTAGACTCTCTATGACATATATGAAGTGTGATAGACTGCTGAAATTTTGAGACTCTTAGAGAAAAAAAAGTTGTGTATTTCCTTTTTATGGTGGTTTTAAGGTGGCATTAGTGCCTCCAAAATAAAATTAGTATATGGGGTCAGAAAATACTCTCGAGAGGAAAAATTCAACAAGACAATGATGGTGGTAACACTCCAACTCGTAGGTTTACTCGAACCTTTTCCTTTTGTCCTACACTTCAGAATTTTATCAAATGGGAGATCACAAGTGGAGAAAATCTCCAGGATTATAGGTTTTGTATTGATCATGGGAAATTTACTTTTACATTCAACCAAATATAAAGAGACATATAGTCATGTAAAACAACCAATGTAAAATACCAATAAAGAGAAATTGTGTTAGCTGATTTACCATCCCATAATCACCATCAAAGCCAATGGAAAAACCCAAATGCAATGAAAAATTGATATAAGAAAGTCTACCGTTCTTCTAAATTGTATTCAAATTTATGATGTGAAATGATAATCAGTTCCCTGAATAGGTTCATCAAACTTTAATGATCTCAAACAAGTATGATGGAAAACAGTGAAAAACTATAAACATGAACCTCATCATAAACACAAGTGACAAGGTTATGTTAATGGAACAAATCTGGTTTTCAGAGACAAAGGAAGTTTGAGACCATGTCATGAAAAAAAAAATAGGGGATGCACTTAAGGAGATTTTAATTATGAAAGAATGAAAATGGTTATGCTAACCTACATGTCAACTTTATTGGTTGTTAGATGAGAAAGTGTCATGATAGTCATGGAATTTTCCAATTATATTCCATCTGTTTTCTTTCTATTTTTGGTCCTTAAGATCTTTCCATGAATCTCATAACCTAGGAGGTTTCCGCATTTTGAGAATTCACATTGTTTGCTTTATTTGGAGATTTAATTGGTTGTAAACTAACTGTTGAAAGCATACATGCATGTGGCTGAAATTTCCTTGAAGGTTATGGTATGGAAGTAGCTATAGGATAGGCCTTGAAAGAAGCTACAAGAGGAGTGAGCAACTAGGAAAATGGACTGAATAACTCCTGAAATAATTAATGAGTAGACTTATTCTTATTAGTGAGGTTTAAAGACAAGATTTTGCAACAAGATTCCATCGATTAGCAAATCATAATACACTTGGAAAGCATGAAGACCTTATCAAGCCAATCATGTTTTCTTTCCTCTTCCACAAGAAAATAAGGTGAATTACTCTTCATGCTTTGGGCCTCTGTATAGACAAATATGACGAGACATACAAGGGTTGAAAAATATTTTTTAAGCATTATTACAACAACATAACTCATCATTCTCTCACCTACCAATTCCAACGATCCACTTTATTAGTGCACGCTACTAGGATTATTGCAGCCTATCGTGTGTTGCCACTATGATGTAATTTGATCCCCTGAGTAACAAATTGATTTGGTTCAACTAGGCCTTGAATTTGGCTCTTCAATATTCTAGTTGAAGAGTAATTAACCGTATTTATGTGTTAGCTTTAATGCACTTACAATATATCGATAAGAGACATACTTTTGGCATAATAGAAAATATTGTACCCTCTAACAAAATGGCCAACTTCATATCTGACCGCCACCATATTCATTATCTCAGTATAAATTTGAGGGTGTAGATCTTTTACAATGCATATTTTATACAATATCCATAAGGGAATTTTAACAATTTCAAAATATGACATTTAACATGATAGCACTTTAGATTTTGCATTGAATTTTCCAAATTAACATTAGCAACAAAATTTAAAATATAGGAGAATAGATTTAGACTCCTCAAAGGATTAAATAATACTCAACTCCTTTTCCTTATAGTGTGGCTCTTAAAATGACTTTTCTGCAGTCCTCTATACAATTTCTATCATGTTCCCACCTTACTCTACTCTTCATATCTCTAGACCAAATATCCCCCCTCCTTGTTGTCCATTCTACCTTGAAAGAAAAATACAACGCATGCACCTAATCAGCAGAGGCCGACTCCATTTGTTCCCATACCCCTTGTCGAGCGCTGAGAGGGCTTCATCCCCCCATATTCTTTTTCCATCCCTACATCGTGCTTCCTTGACAAGAAAAATGTCTCTCCAACCTATGGGGGTATGCCAACTACCCCCTGCCTCCCAAATATTATTATTATATTTTTTTTGATGTGGTTAGGACACTTGCATGCATTCATGTACTAGCTGGTTCTCTTCTATGTGGCCCAATGAAGTTACAAAGAAGCATATCCAACTGATATATATACATATATATGTGTTTGTTTCTTTATTTTAACTTATCCTTTCTGCACACTTGTCGATCGCCATGGCTGCCACCAAATAATTCAACATCCCAAGCAATTTTCCTATTCCTCTGTTACAGAATCTGTGTCCCCAAACTCAGTCCATTTTATTTAGTTAATTTTACAATGTTTTTTATGAACAAGTGATGTGACCATGACTATTATAAATACAAGATTTATACCTCTTGCAATTTGGGAGCAAAGTTCAGTGAGTTGAAGTAACTTAGTGAGTGACTCAGTGAATAAATAAGGAACCAAGGCATATTTGAGGTAAGGTACTCTGACATCCAAAAAGAAAGGAGAGATATATCTAAAGAATTCAAAAAAGGAACTTGTTAAGGAAAAAAAATATACGAATTTGTGGAGTGCGAGGCATATTCTAGGAGGATTAACGAGGTCTAATATATGTAAACAAATATGAGTATAAGAGAGAAAGTGAAGACAAGCTAAGAAACCTAGTCAAGGTGGTGTAGACAAAATTCAAAAGGGACTACCACAAAAGTATATATTTGAGAAAATATTTGAAATATATATTTGAGAAAAGTTTTGAAGTGTATATTTGTCAAAGAAAAGTTCTAAAGGAGGGAAGATATGAAACATATTTATGTGATATATTCTATGTGGAAAGAGGGAGAGGTTGTTAGTAATAGGGTCTGTGTTTTCTTGGGGAGAAAAGTTGTGATCAAGCTTGACAAGTCCAAGTTGATTATAATCCAATTAGAGATGTTGTGAAGTAAATTTTGTCATCAAATCCAATTTGATCGTACTGCTCAAACTAGTTTTTGAAAAGTTTTTTCGTAATAGATTATTTGGAGCGCCTTTAAATAAATCCTTTGAAGCATTCCCGAATAGACTTAAAGTCAGATCTAAAACAAAAGTAAAGTAATCCTTGCAGACCGAAGGACATTCTTTAAAGCACACATGAATAGCCATAGAGGCACCTTCATCAAATGATAAAATGATAACATACTTTGAGAATCTTTTGAGTTGATAGTAGAGTGCATTCATGATGACATTAATTGAGCATTCTTCAAGACTTTTTTGAAACAACAATCACTCTTGAAGCATAGTTGGAGATCAACACTTGAAGACTTGTTTTGTTGAAGTAGTCATCCTTAGAGTATATTTGAAGACCAACACTTAAAGACTTGTTTTGTTGGAGCAGTCATCCTTGGAGTATAGTTTAAGATTAACACTTAAAGAGATGTTTTTCTGGTGCAACCCTAAAAGTTTTGCTGAAGCAGACCTAAAGTTTTTGTAGAGGTAAATTTAAGAGCACTTTGTAAACCTATCTTGGATAAATTTTTTAGAATTATTTGAAGTTTTTGATAAAGGCTTGAAGCAATATTTAAGTCACCTTAAGGGATTGAAGAAAACTGAGAGGGTTGGATCCCTAGATGATTGGAGTAGTCATACAAGGTTCGAGCCTTGAGAGAAGCTAGGTTGGAGCCTGCATTAATATGTGGGGATTGGACTCCTCATACAAGGTTGGACTCTTATGAGAGACCAGGTTGGAGCTTGGATTTGTAGTTGAATATCAGATTTTATATTGTACTCCAACAAGATATTATAATAAAATTTTCCCATTTTGGTGTGTTTGGAGCATTTATGTTTTATGGGCATTTGCTGAAAACTATTTTTGTTGGGTTTATTGCATGATTTTGTTATCACTGTTAATTTTTCCATTAGGAATATTACACCTTGAGAGGCTTGATCAACATATCAAGTCAGATTTGAAACAAAAGTAAAGTAATCCTTGCATATCGAAGGAAATTCTTTAAAGCACACATGAAGAGCCTATGAGACACCTTCACCGAATGATAAAATGTTTACATGCTTTGAGCATCTTTTGAGTTGACAGTAGAGTGCATTCATGATGACATTAATTGAGCATTCTTCAAGCCTTTGTTGAAATAATAGTCACTCTTGAAGCATAGTTGAAGACCAACACTTCAAGAGTTTTTTGGTTGAGGCAATCACCCTTGGAGTATAGTTGAAGACCAACACTTAAGGACTTTCTTTGCTGGAGCAGTCATCCTTGGAGCATAGTTTAAGATCAACACTTGAAGACATGTTTTTTTGGGGCAACCATAATTTTTTTGCTGAAGTAGGCATGAATTTTTGTAGAGGTAGATTTGAGAGCACTTTGCATACCTATCTTGGATAATTTTTTTATAAGTATTTGAAGTTTTTGAAGGAGGCTTGAAGCAGTATTGAAGTCACCTTAAGGGATTGAAGAAAACAGAGAGGGGTGTATCCCTAAAGGATTGGAGTCGTCATACAAGGTTGGAGCTTGGATTTGTAGTTGAATATTAGAGTACTTGTTCAGGGCTGAAGCCTTGAAGGAGTTACATAATTTGTTGTACAAGTTGGAGCTTGGGGTTTTAGAGTCCTAAAATTCATTAATAAAATTATTTTCTTGTTTCACATCTTGTGTTTTGGTTTAACAGGTGATTTTAATGATCATAATATAACAATTTTAAAGAAATATTGATTCAACCCCCCTCTTAATATTTCCAACACTAGCACACCTTACATTTTTTTTAGCTTTCAATATTTGTATTCACATGCTAGAAGGAACTTTCACAATGAAATGTTATTGTTAATAATCTGGTTATTTATGATAGAAGGAAATCTAACATGTGTTAGATTTCCTTCACCTTGGAATGTTCTTACTAGCAATGTGCTTGTGTTTGTGTTAAAATTAAATGTAGCATGCACTAGATTTATTTTGGCATGCAATATTGTTGTTGGTAGTATGCTTGTATTTGTGCTACACATAAAGCTAACACTCGTTACTTTTCTTCCACTTTGAAATGTTGTTATTGTAAATATGATTGTGTTTGGGCTAGAAACTATGTTATATTTCTTTTTCTCTGCAATATTGTTGTTGTCTATTTGGTTGTTTATGATAGAAGGAAATCTAGCACGTGTTAGATTTCCTTCACTTTGGCAATGTTATTGTAAATGTGATTTTGTTTGGGCTAGAAGTTGTGCTAGATTTATTTTTCTCTACAATATTGTTGTTGTCAATTTGGTTGTTTATTATAGAATGAAATCTAGCACGTGTTAGATTTCCTTCACCTTGGAAATGTGCTTGTGTTTGTGTTAGAAGGAAATATAGCACGCGCTAGGTTTCTTTTGGCATGAAATGTTGTTGTTGGTAGTATGCTTGTATTTGTGCTACATGTAATGCTAACATGAATTAAAATTATTTTACCTTAAGATGTTGTTATTGGAAATGTGCTTGTGTTTGTGATAGAAATTGTTCTAGATATCTTTGTCCATGCAATGTTGTTGTTGGAATTATGATTTTGTTTATGCTGGAAGCAAATCTAACATGCTATATTTCTTTCACCCTACAATGTTGTTATGTGCTTGTGTTTGGGCTAGGTTGTGATAGATTTCTTTTGCTCTAAAATATTATTGTTGTCAATTTGGTTGTTTATTACAGAAGGAAATATAACACGTGTTATATTTCCTTCACCTTGGCAATGTGCTTGTGTTTGTGTTAGAAGGAAATATAACATGCGATAGGTTTCTTTTGGCATGAAATGCTATTGTTGGTAGTATGCTTGTATTTGTGCTACATGTAAAGCTAACATGGATTAAATTTCTTTTATCTTGTGATGTTGTTATTGGAAATGTGCTTGTGTTTTTGATAAAATTTGTTCTTGATATTGTTTTCTATGCAATTTTGTTGTTGGAAATATGCTTTTGTTTATGTTGGAAGCAAATCTAACACACTATATTTCTTTCACCCTACAATGTTGTTGTGTGATTTTTTTTGTGCTATCCATAAATCTAGCACATGTTATATTTCTTTTGCTCTGCAATATTGTTGTTGTCTATTTGGTTGTTTATGATAGAACGAAATCTAGCATGTGTTAGTTTTCCTTCACCTTGGAAATGTTATTGGAAATGTGCTTGTGTTTGGGCTAGAAGTTGTGCTAGATTTATTTTGCTCTACAATATTTTTTTTGTCAACTTGGTTGTTTATTATAGAAGGAAATCATTCTAGCACGTGTTGGATTTCTTTCACCTTGGAAATGTGCTTGTGTTTGTGTTAGAAGGAAATATAACATGTGCTAGGTTTATTTTGGCATGAAATGTTGTTGTTGGTAGTATTATTGTATTTGTGCTACATGTAAAGCTAACATGCATTAAAGTTCTTTTATCTTGTGATGTTGTTACTGGAAATGTGCTTCTATTTGTGATAGAAGTTGTTCTAAATATCTTTTTCAATGCAATGTTGTTGTTGGCAATATGCTTTTGTTTCTGTTGGGAGCAAAGCTAACATGTTATATTTCTTTCACCCTAAAATGTTGTTGTGTGCTATTGTTTGTGCTTATGCATAAATCTAGTACGTGTTAGCTTTTCTTTAACTTGCAATATTGTTGTTGGCAACATGTTTCAATTTTGGCTTGAAAGAAATCTAGAATGCACTAGATTTATTTTTCACTACAATGTGGTTGTTGACAATATGTTTTTGTTTGTGCTAGAAGTAAATATATGATGTGCTATATTACTTTTATCTATAAATTTTGTAATGTGTTTGTGTTTGTGCTAGAAGGAAATCTAGCATTCATTAGATTTCTTTCACCCTTCTATGAGTTTATTGACAATGTGGTTGTATATGCGTTAGAAGGAAGATTTCTTTCGCATTGCAATGTTATTGTTGGCAATTCAATTGTTTGTGCTAGAAGTGTTACCACAATGATGTTATTGGCAATGTGCTAAAAGGAAATCTAGCATGTGCTAGATTTATTTTTCCCTAGAATGTTTGATAATATGTTTGTGTTTATGCTATAACAAAATCTGGCATGCGCTAGATTCTTAACCCCTCCAATGTTATGTGTTTCTTTTGTGCTGAAAATCTAATATGCGGTATGTTTATTTCACCCTACAATATTGTTATGTTCTTGTGTTTGTGAGAGAAGGAAATCTAGAATGTGTTAGATTTCATTCACCTTGCAATGTTGTTTCTGGTGACATGTTTGTGTTTGAGATATAAGTACAAATAGCATGTTAGATCTAATTCACCTTGCAATATTGTGATTGGAAATATGCTTATGTTTGTGATAGAATAAAATCTAGAATGATATGATTTATTTTACCCTACAATATCGATGTTGCCAATATGTTTGTGTATGGTGGGAGGAATTCTAGCATGCACTAAATTTATTTTGCAATGCAATATTGGTGTT
This sequence comes from Pinus albicaulis, assembly GCA_034641835.2. NCBI lineage: Eukaryota > Viridiplantae > Streptophyta > Pinopsida > Pinales > Pinaceae > Pinus > Pinus albicaulis. The sequence goes on from CM076580.1 coordinate 1,396,882,216, forward strand.
ATTTTGTACTAGAATAAAATCTAGTATGCAATAGATTTGTTTTACAATCAAATATTGTTGTTGGAAATGTGCTTGTATTTGTGCTAGAATGAAATATAACCTACATTGGATTTATTTTGCAATGCAATATTGGTGGAAATGTACTTGTGTTTGTGCTAGAAGGAATTATATCATGCATTGGATTTCATTTTCCCTACAATTTTATTGTTGGAAATGTGCTAGAAGTAAATCAAGCATAGGTTATATATCTTCCACCTTGCAATGTTCTTTCTCACAATGTGATTTTGTTTGTGCTATAAGAAACTCTAGAATGTGTAGGATTATTTTACTTTCAATGTTTTTTTGTGAGTAACATGCTTCTATTTATGCTAGAAGGAGATTTAGCATGTGGTGGACTTCATTCGCCTTAGAATATTGTTGTTGGAAATGTGCTTGTGTTTGTGATAGAAGGAAATATAGCATGTGCTAGATTTATTTGACCATGTAACGTTTCTTCTAGCAATATGATCATTGATGGCTTAAGTGGTCCTAACCCAGGTTTGGAGGTGAAGGTTTTCCAACAAACCCCTATACTACTGGCCCTTTCGGCAGTGACTCGCTTGCCTAGGTCAAAGTCTTACCCGAAGTAGTATGGGAGGCTGCTGGAACCAAGTTTTCGCACCATGAGAGAGAGTAGGGAATAACGCAAGTCCGCAATTATCAGATCTACAATGAAGGGTGATTTGCAGGGTTCTAGAACGTAACCAGACTATAGTTCTCATCAGATCTGCTTTAGCAGTTTCGCATCCACGTGCGTATCATCAATTACAAACATAAAGCAACATAATCGCAGCCAATATTTTCAACAGAGATAGCTCACATTCATTAATAGTGATGCAATCAAGAAGTGCAAAAATAGTCATATCCGAGTAATATACTAAGTACATATACTTTCATATCACAGAGACAAAACAAATGAGTTCACAGCTTAATTAGAAAATCTTAGTTCACATCAATCATAACAGAACAGATTCAGATAACATCACATGTTTCAACAATACTTCACATATATTACTTATGAAAATTCTCTTACATTCCCCAAATACCACCTGCGAACACAGCCAACAGGGTTCACACATAGTAGGACAGAGGATATCCACACACAACGAGCAGGAGTCGTAACCTAAACAACCCAACCCATGATCTAACAATTCATACTTCGCATCAATCTTTATTCTTTCTCCCCTATCGACTCAAAAATGTTCAACTATTTATACTACTTTATCCTATGCATCCAATGGTCTAAAAATCATGGTTTGTGGACTCTTGGTGTACCCTTGACCCGCTTACAATGCATTAGGGGATTTGACCCTACCCAAAACCCCTATGCTAGACTAAATATAGTAAAAACTATAAAAAATGGACCATATTCGCAGCTTTGTAGGAGACCCTGTTCCAACAGTCCCCCAACACAATCTTGTGACTCATCTCGAGTCACTGAGATGGTGGGGTCTCCACCTACATCTACAAAAATTTGATCGCTTCAGCCAATGGGGGTAGCACGACTTCACTCTGGGAAGCAACGTTATAGCGGTGACACTTTCCAAGGTCTAGTTAAGTTGTTTGACAGCTACATTAGAATCCTGCAATAGTTTAAGGGTGTCAGCAGCCCACAACTTCAGGCGGTCGTTGAGGGCCTTCTTCTTCTGTCGAAGCTCTTCTACCTCAACTTGGAGGTCTTGGCTGGTTTGTAGTTGTGCCAAGTGCTAAGCAGGAACAAATGTAGGCAAAGTGGCTTCCAATGTTTCAAACGTCTCCTCTTTCTTCCACAGGGACTGAGTTATTTCATGCAAGAGTAGATCGCATTGGACCTTGGTCCATAGTTGCATGGTAGTTTCCAGTAGTTGAGCACCCTACGCGAACTGCCCTGTGATGATGTTCATAGCTGTAGTGACCAGCGCAGATCGCTGGGCTCGCACCTACAGAGGTGTTTCGAGTTGTAATTTAGCCTAAAAATCGGCAATCTGCTGCTCCATCCGTGACTTAACCTTCGTAACCTCAGTTTGAGATGCCTTCAATGTGGCAACCAACCCCTCAACCTTTTCCTGGGGTGTAATGGTAGCTGAAATATTTGCTAGAACTTCTGTGCAGAGCTGGTAAATGAGGCTTTCGAGCTCCTTCTACTTCATGGTGGTAAGGCGATTACGACATTGCTTTTGATGATCGTTTGCTCAACCAGTCATAGCCGTTGGTGAATATGTAGGTCCCGGTGCTGAATCTCCTGAAATGTATCTGTGTGGAGTCCCTGAAAAGCATCTTGGGGTAGTCTAGCTAAGTTTAGCTATACTTCCTAGCAACTATGGATTTGCGTGCTTAGGTCGGGCAGAATGATCATGAGGGTAGCTCCAGGCAAAGGGCAGAGGAGGCTTTCTATTGTTGTGAGCATAGCACTGCTGGTGGCTTGTGGCATCCATACCAAAGTCACACTTGTGTGCAACGTGTCTGTCTTTAGTTGCAGCCCGCAGAGCTCAGCCTGTAATGTAGCGGGCGCAACCTTCTACTATTCTGCAAGGGATTCCTATCGATCCTGTTTGGCTAGAGAGACTACATGAGTAATCTGTTCAAGGTCACTGTCGGTTAAGGTGATAGTTTCATCGTGTGCTGTATTCTAAGTGTGCTTCTTCTTCCGAGGTCCTTTTCCAAGCTCGCTTGTGCGCTTCATCCCGCCAGGGGATGCAGTTCCTCCTACATCACCTCCTTCTATCCCTAAGTTGGTCTGCGAATCTTTCTGTGTTACTACTTCGATGTCCTTTTCATCCGTCTGCTTTTGCTGAACATCTTTCTTCGTAGTCGGTTTTGTGTCCTTCCTGATACTTTTTCTGGATCCTCCAAAATCCTTAATAGTGACTGGGGCAATTAATTGTGTTGCTCTAGAATCTTTAGGGCCCTGTGCCCCATTCTTGAAGACAATATTCCACTCCGGGGGATAGAGTGCAATAATATTGTCAATTTCTTCGTCCACGACCATAAAGGGGAGTGAAGTCCAAGCTTTCTCCTTTCGGCTACGAATCTGTATGTTGTGCATGGTCATCTGAAAGGTCGTGATGAACTTGTACGTATCATAGACTATGGGTGATAAGTGTCATCGATAGTTGATGGCAGCTGCCACGCTGCTCTAGAAGAGGACCCAAACGAATTGATTGTCCTCTATGCGTTGTGCATCCTTGGAGTCCCACAAATGTGCATAACGGGCTCCTTCACACATATCTAGGTTAAGCTCAAGGAGGACTGACTACGTAGAAGCTTCCCAGGAGACCAACGCTATGAGGAACAACAACCACGAGTAGCAAAAGGTGCACCCTAAGTCCTGGGATTCTCGTACGTTGGCCAAAAATTTGTCACATAAGTAATGAGCCCAATTAAAACAGACCCCCTTCCCACATTGGCCTGCTAGTTGGATCACATAGGCAGGGACAGTGGCGACTTAGCATTTTCACATCAAATTGCACACTAGCAACCTCGTGCCCAACTGCATAGTGGTATCATTGATGGATTTGATGATAAAGCCTTGAGTATTCCACTCCACCTTGTATTTTTGGTGCACAAATTCAATAGTCTCACCTTCTTATTTCTTACCCACACGCTCCAGAGGGCTTGGTCCGTTCATCAGGTGGCCAGTAATCCTATGAGTCAGCAAAGCATCAATAGGAGTCATGTCTTGGATCCACAGGCATCCTTCATCAATTACGGGGAGCAACTGCCGTGCAAGGCAGTTCGTAATATTGTAATGACCAAAATGGGGCATCCTAAGCAAGTTCAAGAGCCCGGACTCGGCCAACCCACGTAACGAGCATTGGGGGATGAATTTAACTCCATTTTCATAATGAATTGAGTTGAGGTATAATGTAGGTTCTAGTTTAGGGAATGCTTCGAAGTTGGCTAGGTCGTGATCGTCAAACTTGACCTCATGCAACTTACCAAAAGGTTCGCCAATGATGGGGACCTCGCCTAGGGTTAGTGGTATCTATAGGTAAGTGACCAATCCATCAATATTCTTTAGTGTGCGCATTGTTATCCTACATGGTCAAACAAAGGGAGATAACTAGTGAATTGGCTCGACGGGTTGTGCTTCCTCTTGAGTTCCCTATGGGGATTTTGCAGTTCACGAGGAAGTTCACGGCTTTCCTGTAGCCCATTTTGTGGGCTTTGGAGGCTTTCAAGAGCTCTGTGTCTTTGTTTTTCCTTTCCTCGTGGGTGGGCTGGACGTGGAGAGAGCCTCAGACTCAATTTCCACCACCTCCTCAGTCCCTTGTTCTACCAAAGTCATTGGTTCAGAAGGCTCATAATCGTCATCCTGGCGTGGAAAAAAAACTCCGGGTTGCTACTATCTAAGGGGGTAGGTTTCTCAGACATGAAGGAGAAACTGTAAAAACATATAATCTTGTAGCACTGAATTTTCACGGTAAGATATGCTAAGTATAAGCTATACAGCTGATATAGAACCCTTGTCTGGTTTGTTCAATCAGTTTTACAGCTAACGCAATCGATCAGTGGTTGGGCAAGCTTCACTTGGAACTTAACATCATGTAAACAGTAAAAAATCTCTAGCAATCGCCTCATTAAATGCCAGCCGCCCGCTCCATTCAACGGTATATTTTTCATTTTACTCGATTCGACTGTCCCAATGACTAGTTTTCGTAGCTTTGGTGAGCTCAACACACACATGCGCTCCCAGCGTGCTTGTGCATGTTTGGAGGGCCTCCCATGTGTACAGTGGTCCAGCCAACATTCCATCTATGTTCTAAGTGGGCCTATTGTTTCCTTAACTACTTTGAATCTCTCTTGACAATTAACATCCCTGCGAATTGAAATGGTCTTGCGAAGCAGCTTTTTCAGAGGCACTGTGATTAACTCCTGCCTATTTTTTCTATAGTAGCCTACGACGTGGAGGAGTGAGCATAGTTGTTTTATAGCTATATGTCTTTCCAGATCTGCAACTTCCATAGTATCCACCATCTTGAGAGAGTTTCTATAGGACATGCACCTATCGATCATGCACCCTTTCCTTCCAGTGGTGGTTATCTTGTGCAAGTGTGCGCAGCTTCGGATTACCAGTCTGGGTTGTTCCCTACGTAATTGAACCAGGTCGAAGCACAGGAGTAACATAGTCTGAGATTCCCCCCATTCCTATAATGTGGTCTTACACTCATCCACCACTTCGCAGGTGTTATGCATAGGGCGAGATTGAGGGCCCATAACCTTTTCTCCTTTGGAACTTCAGCTTCGAATGCTTGCAAAAACTCCTTAATGTTAACTAAACCATAAAATTAGGGTATATCTCTCACCTCTGAGGATATACATCGAAAATCCCTTGAAATTCTGAGACATCGTAGTGTAGATACATCGTGCAATCGGTGTTGCCAATTTTCCAGTTCTCCGTCAGAGTCAGAACAACAGTCACTATCCTTTTCCCAGTACAACATTCTATCAGCCATAGGGTTGATCCAATATTCATCCTACGTAGTTGACTTGTAGATGTGATCTACCTCCTCGTCTATATGCATCGCCTCCGTATACCTTTCTCCTTCTGCGGGATCTAAAGTGACTATCACCCGTATCCCTCCGTTCTCAAATACCATGCTCCTCTTCTTCAAGTTGATAATACCACCCATGTCAATGGCCCACTCTAACCCAAGGAGCGTAGGGTAAGGGTCTGCTTCCCTAATCTAAATGACCTCGAAGTCAGCCCAGACCTTAACTCCTCCAATATCCACTACAATCTATGATAACCTTCCTAACATTATGATCTTATCCTGATTGGCCATACACAGTTGGATAGTGGACCATTCCAACTTGGGCTCTGCCATGTGCTGCCAAGTTTTCTTGGGCAACACATTCACATATGACCCTAGATCCAAAATAATTTTCTCCATTTCGTAATCCCCGATTTGTGCTATGTTCCGCATTTCCCTACCAGTGTGTTTCTTAAATTTGTACAGTGTGTTTACATCCTTAACTTCCAGGGGTAGGTTGGTTGCCTCTGCGCAACTATTTAATAGTGCCTGGAGGTTCTCAAAGGCCTGCTGGTTATGCAACAATTTCATGCATGCTTGTAAAAATGGTTGGACCCCCTCTCCTTCCTTGGTGGCCGCAAAGACCAATGAAGTAGGTACTTCTCTGAAGTCCTTTTAAGCTGTGATAAAGATTTCCCTTTCCTTTTGGAGGTCCAAGCCCTCTGATTTCATGACCACTTTCCTAATCAGAGGCTCAGCCACAGCTTTTTCTTCCATCCCCTCAGTGGCTAGGCTACTACGAGTTATGATATTAATAACTGGTCCCTCATTCCGAGGTTCTATTGTAACCCTTTGCACATTCTGCATAGGTTTCTGTTGTTTCTTTTACACCTTAGCCATAAAAATTAGGCAGTCCTCAATCACATGGTCCAGTTGCCTGCAATACCTGCAGGATTGCCTTGTAGGGTTTGGGCAGTCCCTTGCAAAGTGACCTATCTCCCTGCAGTTATAATAGATTAGTTGGCCTCTTCCCCTACCTACACTTCCGCTTCGGCCCACTCCCCTGTCCCTAATGGGGGAGCCGCCGATACCAAAGGGGGTCCTTGCTGACGATGGATCTGCCTGTACCTTATAGATGTTTCCTCGGTTTATCAGTAGATCATAAGTTTGACAGTTCTGCTCCTCATGCCTCACAGACCTACAAAAAATGCACCATTGTTGCTTAACCTCCGCAATACAGGCAGCAAGGAGAGGGTAGCGGTTGGTGTCATGCAACCCCGCAATGGGACAATCATCACACCATAGTGTCGGCCTACTTGGCCACTTGACTTCTCGGGTGCGACGGACTGAGTCCTCCATCTTTCATATAGTCTGTTGATAGTGGACAATTATCCTTCGTGTGGCCATTCACCCTGCATCGTATGCACCACTTGTAAGGGCTAGCTTCCTTTCCTCGTTCCTTTCATAGATTATAGATCTCCATGTGCATTGCTTCTAGCTGGCCTTGTATCTGTTGTACACCCAACTAGGTTTCATCTCATGGCACAACCTCCAACTTCATTTCTATCTCCAAGGCCTTCTCCTATGAATCAATGTCTTGGTGGCCCATTGGGATGCATAGGTGGGGCAGCAACATAGCAATGAACCACTCCACATGTTGCCTTTCATCATACTGGAATCCTGCCTCTCTGATCACTTTTTTCAATCACTTATAAGCTTCCCATACAGACTCTAATGGACCTTGTTCGAAATATTTCAGGTCATTCACTATCTGGGAGTAGGCCTTAGGCTTCTTGAACTGTTGCTTCAAGGCGTTCTTAGTGTCTTCAATGCTCTTGTTCACATTCTGGTCGAGGTATCCCATGTACCAGTCCAGGGCCCTTCCTTCAAAAGCAAGAGACAACTGCGCTCTTTTCACAACATTACTCACTACATTCTGCGTAGTCCATACAGACCCTGTGACAAACCAGAATCAATCCATATCTCTATCCCCCACACCCTTGAAGGTGGGTAACTTCATCTGTGAAGCCATATTGTCCTCTGACGATGGCGAAGGTGAGTTCTTACCTATGAGGATTCAAAGATGGTGTTGATGGGGGACTATGCGAAACAAAATTGGTCACTGGACTGCAGATAGATTGATATCCCTCTTGATTAGTTCTGTATTACTTACCATTATGCGTTGTACCCTCACTTTGATTGGAGCTCATTCACTCGGTATGGCTACACAGGATACTTTTCTCGCACAATAAGATCTTAATTAGTAACCACAAGTTTTTAGAAACTTACCCTGGAAACCCTTGAAGAACCTCCGCTCTACTTTTGAGTAGGACACAAATTGATTGATTGGAAATTCAGTCACAAATCCTCCTATCACAATGTGCACCCAATGATCTACTGTGCAAGTAATGGTATTATCACTCTTTTCAAACTACCAGATTAGTTTCGGGGTCCACTGCATGACCCATTCGTCTTTCCAACACTTCTAAAAATTGACCAGCCTTGCAAGCCACTCCTGCAACTCGATTGAAAAAGTTACAAAGAAAATCTCGTATATTTCCAAGAAAATATACTTATTTTTCCACTTCTTTGCAGTTAAGTTCGCATTGAGATTTTATTTTACAACGAATTCCTGAACTTGATTTTCAATCCACTCATCGATTTCTTTCTTCTTAGGCTTCCAATACGGCATTGGCATTACCAAATCTCTCCCTCAAAATTCTCCTGGTCATGGAAATGGAACAATTTGTTGGCTCGACGGGTCCTGACCTATGTTCGGAGGTGAAGGTTTGCAAACAAACCCTTATACTACTAGCCCTTTTGGTAGTGACCCGCTTGCGTAGGTCAAAGTCTCAACTAAAGCAGTATGGGAGGGTGCTGGAACCAAGTTTCTACACCCTGAGAGAGAGTAGGTAATAACGCAAGTCCACAATTATCGGATCTACACCGAAGGGTGATTTGTAGGGTTCCAGAACGTAACCAGACTATATTTCTTATCAGATCTGCTCTAGCAGTTTCCATCCACGTGCGTATCATCAATTACAACCATAAAATAGCCTAATCACAACCAATATTTTCAACATGTTAGCCCCCTATAAATTTTTGACAAGCAAACAGGGGGCTAAAATGTTGTTTGAGTCTTCAAGGCATGCATTTCCCCTGAAAACACATCATCCTTGAAGCCTCCTTGTGCCTTTTTCCTTTGATAAATCCCCTCTTTTGTTTCCCATTATAAAGCCTCTCTGATTGCAAAAAATCGTGCTCCTAAAGGCCTTCATTTTCCCCTTGTACCCCTGTAGAATTCTTCATTTCACCCCTTTTCCCCTTTGTCAAAATTCCCCTTTTTACCCTCTAAACCTTCCAAAAATCCCCTTAAATCCTACACACATCCCTTGTTCGGTCTAATTCCCTTTTTCCCCCTACCGTTACCCTCTCCTAGTCCCAAAATGCATTAAAAAGGGGGAAAAAACCCATTTTACACCTTAGAATAAGGCCTAGCCCCTTTCGACCTAGCGCCGCAAACCACTTCCCCATGTAGACCCAAGTGCTAAGACCAAGCGCAAATCCTTAAAGCACTTATCGCATCGGAGAATTGAAGAAAAACACGCATTTCCCTTATAAAGTTAAAACGTCTGATGCGATGGAGTATCCGTCGATCAACCCTTGAAATGATATCCGCCATTGATCTTGATAAATCCTACGACCCACAGCCTATTTTACAGTGCCCCTAACACGCCTTTGTGAGCCCTCCGATGGCCCTCTCCACCGTCGATCCACCTCTAAATCTGACGGTCTTCACAATCCCATCACGTCCATGGTCCCCACCTCTTTTCACCGCCCGATCACAGCACAACCGTCTATTTAAGCCGCCGAATCAATGGTCCATATTCATCCACCCCAGTGGTCCTCGTGCGAAAACACTGTGTAGAAACCAACGGTATCTATGGCACCGATTTTGGGAGGTGGGTGGTATTTTTCATTTCAGAGCAATTCCATTCATCGCATGATGCATGGCTCCATGCACTTTTCATAAACCGCCCTCCATCATGCGTTATTTTTCGTCCATAGATCTGGCGCGACATCGTTGTACACCATCCGATCTGGGGTGGGCCATTCGACGGTAGTCGCACCACAGAGTTGAGCGGGAGTTAACCGAGGCAAATAGTGCCCCTGGCCCACCATCCGTTGCCCTCTGCTACATTTCACAACGTCGATCTCCTCCTGAGATCGGATGGTCCAGATTCAATGCTCGCCTGCCATTGACCCGGTCCCGCCACATCACTCGTTCCACGTGATTTCGTCGTGTCTTCGCCCGTTTCCTATATATATTCATTCCAAGGTCAAATTTTAATGTTTTAAGTTAAAATTTCCATTCTCGCCACCTTCAACTGCATCTGCCACTGATCCACTATGTTCCGCCACAGAATCCTTTGCATTCATTTCCCTCGTCCGTGCCGCGCTGCCATTTTCACAGTCATTCGTGACACCCTCCCCATGCATGTTTTCTTAACATGTTTTCGTGTTTTGCAGAGTTTCAGGTGGTGAAAACCTCCTCTGTTCACAGTCACTGTCATGGTGGCGAAGAACACAGGGAAGAGTATGCGAAGAGATCGTATTTATGAAGAAAGCCTGGGAAGGAGCCATGATAGGATGTGCCTTCAAAGGAACAGGGTTAAGCTCTGTCAAACCTTCCAGAGCCATTTAAGGCGCAGACTTTGCAGACATAGAGTATCTGGGAAAAATACTGAGAGGGGGGGGTGAATCAGTATTTACTGCAGCAATCAAATCTTTTTACCTTTTCATTCCTTAAAACCCATACGCTACTTTCCTTCAGTAAACTAGCGTATATACGCAGATCCCCTTTATGAAACTAGCGTATACACAGAGATCTAGATATGTCATTAAATCTTCACTTCTATTATTCCATCATTCATTCATCAGATGTTTAATAAACATTAAACATGTGCAGTAAGAACAGAATAAACCATCACACAAAGCATCACACATGAACACCAGGATTTTTAGGTGGAAACCCAAATCGGGAGAAAACCACCGCTGCAGTTGCTCGGCCTTCAATATTTTATTATAGAGAAAACATCTTACAACATATGTGCTGGCGCAGACTTGACCAGCACGCAGGCACCCACCTGCGCTCGTTTACCAGCCTCTCCTGGAAGGGAGCTACGACCCCCTGACTCGTTTACCAGCCTCTCCTGGAAGGGAGCTACGACCCCGTGATCTCGTTTACCAGCCTCACCTGGAAGGGAGCTACAACCCCCTGACTGAAGGCTACAACCCTCAGCACCACCTTGGACCACGTTTCATCAATTTTCACACTGGATCCAACAAATTCAATAGAACACCACTTGCAGGCCACATTTCATCATATTTCCAGACTGGACCCTTTCCAAACTCTTAAGCACAAACATACATCACCAACAGATACTTAACAACACAAATCAGATAGCAGAAACACAGTAGAACAGATCAGATATTTCATACCCTTTGCTTCAGCAAACCCTAGTTTGCATACGCGTTTCCTTCACTCGATAAACATAATGCTGCATCATTCACATAACCAACAGAACTTCTCAATATGTATATTTCATTTGCACATACGTCGCTTTATTTCTCAAATGGGTTACAGATATACCTCACTGCTAAGAAGTTAGATCTTCAACTATTACAGAGTTAAAGATACTTCTTCGATCGTATATTCGGGCCAGATTTACCCTTTTACTCGTAGCTAATGTGTTCGCCTCATTTCAGATCTAAGCCTTCCATAAACAGATCTAGCAAATACAGATACATTTCAGATCTAGAAATCCCGCTTCATCATTTCTTCATAGGTGCATCATAGATTCATATCTATCATCAAACCTTTACCCTTTCCATACAGATATACTTCACAGAGAAGTATTCATTCAAGCTCAGACATCTTGCTCTCACACTCATGTTGTGCACAATGAATTTGTTTTCTTTATATAGGTTTATCCTTTTTCAATACCATGAGCCCCTTTTTCAATACCATGGGCCAAAACAATACCATGAGCCCAAAACTACCTGGACGGGGTCAATTAGGCGGATCATTACCCAATACCATGGGTCAATACCATGGTGGTTACCCTTGGTTTTGCACTTTTTGAGCGCTTTTAGCCCATACGCGACTTGGCACGTTCTTTTCCGCGTGCATACGCGACTTCCCCTAGGCCAATCCGCGTATACCTAGAGACATACTCTTTTTCATCATAGAATCTAGCACATGCTGAAATTCTTTCTTCATTGCCTTTTGTACTCACTGTAGATACACCAGATTTCCTTCATCAAGAACATATTCTATCAAGCACAACTTCATCAAGTAAGTTGTCATCATCTTTATCAGATGGGTTGCCTTTCAAGGACAACACTCAGCATCATATTGTCAACAAACATTATATCACATCAGATTTACATCATTTACTAAGTCCATCAAGTCAAGCATAACTTCATCAGGTGGATTGCCATCAAGGACAATACATGTCAACAGCCGCATGTCTTCATCTTCATTCAGTGGGTTGCCATCAAGGACAACACTCTGCATCATATTTCCAACAATCTCCCCCTTTGGACTTGATGGCAACCACGATGGTGTTTGGTTACCACAACAGATAGATACATTAAGAATACAATGACACCATGTCATTCTCCCCATTTTTACCATGTCACTCTCTCCATTTTTGGCATCATTCAAACACCATGTCACTCTCCCCCTTTGACATCAAGGGCAAAGGGCACATCATTATCTTCATTCAAACACCATGTCACTCTCCCCCTTTGACATCAAGGGCAACGGACAAAACCAGCAGATCAAAACCAACACACTCTCCCCTTTTGACATC